>JAVKLA010000030.1:22233367-22298985 GCA_034782735.1 Sagittarius serpentarius | reverse complement strand
GGCACAGGGAAGGTGGGAGGGGAGACAGCCGGGACAGCAGACCCAAACTGGCCAACGGGGTATTCCATACCATGGGATGTCATGCCCAGCTTGGCGGAGGGGAGGAGCGTGGCTCGGGTGTCAGTCGGCGAGTGGTGAGCAGTTGCATTGTGCATTCCTTGTTCTATATATTCCAATCCTTTAATTATGATTGTCACTTTATTGTTATTAGTGTCATTGGTAGTTTCTTCCTTTCTGTTCTATTGACTTGTTATCTCAACCCATGAGCTGTACTTTATTTTCCCTGATTCTCTCCCCCATCCCACTGGGTGAGGGGGGAGCGAGTGAGCGGCTGTGTGGTGCTGAGTTGCTGGCTGGGGTTAAACCATGACACCGCCAACCAAGCAAGCAAGAAAACTCTTATAGTTTCCATTGCCTTCCTTCTGTCTGTGTGTTGGGGGTAGGTTGGAAGGGGAGAAACTCAAGTGTAATAGTCTTCTCGTGACAACCCGGATAGTTTTACTTAGATTTTTATTGCATAAATAATACTTTTTTTTTAATAACATAAGGCAGAGGGTTTTTTTATCAGAGATTATAGATCAGAATTGAGAACTGAGGATTATTCAGTATAATTTCAGTTGAACCTTTTGTTATGGATGGCTTTGGCATCCATGGGTTTGTAAAATACCTCTGTTTTTTTTAAATAAAACTTAAATTGGCCTAATCCGCCAAAATGTAAACATTCCCTTCTGTTAGCATTTTTCCTGTTTGTTTTTTTTTTAAAGTTTTTAAAATCCTACAACACTTTTCAAGAAACTTATAGCAGTTCGTAACAGAAAAACACAAGAAGATTTTACAAAACATCTTTTTTTAAAACTACTTAAGGAATTGTTGTGAGATTTTCCACTGTTCATATACCAATTTCTGTGATATTTGCCTGTGCTTTAGGATAGAAATTACATCCCAATTTTTCTTCAGCCAGGGTCCAGCCAGGCCTGTGTGGTACAGTTCTGACAAATCAGTATTTGATTAAACAGATATTCTGAAAAAGGAGACCTGAGTCAGAGTGCTAAAAAAGGGGGTGTGGGGGGGAATAATCAGTAGGTAAATGTTGCATAGGTCAGTGATGTGGCATCTATGACCACTGGAAGATGTAGTTGTCCAGGAAAGCCAACAATGGATTGCAACTGCTAGCATAACTCCAGGTTGTGAAAAACCAAACTTCCTAAAAAGTCAAATTCTGACTGAGGAACTTTGCCTCAGAAGAGTTTCTGTACTATACAGCAAAACTTTTAAGTCACTCAGTGAAGTGCTGCTTGTTCAGGACTCCTGAACCTGTTTTTTTGTGTAGTTCAGGGCCTCTGTACAAAACGTAAATTCAAGCATTTTCAAAGCAACTTGCTTCCATTTTGTAGTAGCCAGTGAGGTAACAATCTTGAGCAAACACAGTCAGGGAGGTTCTGAATGAAAAAGCATTTTTACCAGTGAGTATTGATTAATATAGAGTGATAGGTGAGTACTGAGGAAATGTGTGGGGATGTTTTGTTTTCCTCCACCCGAAGGTGTATGTGTATTTCCCAAGAGTTATAACTAAAACATTCAAAAATATTTCTTTGTATAGCATCCAATAATGCAATGGCTGGAAGACAAGGAAGCGTTGGAGTAACTGGGCGGATGCACTGGATATTAGCAATAATTCTGACACTGTGGAGTCGCCAGATCGGTGGGCAAGGACAAGGTAAGGGAAGATCATCTTCTACAGTTTTCCATTTGCTCAATATTGCATAGCATTGGGTGGAGAAACAAGGGTGTGTGGCAAAGCGCTGAAATTGTGTGAACTGCTGACAAGAAATAAGAATATAAAAATCTGAAGTACTTCAGTTGAAAAGTCAAATGCTGTTTGGAAAATGATGTCTTGATGCCTTATGGGATTATCCAAATGCTTGAATCTGTGTTCTTGTGCTCTGTGATTGGAGTGTGTCTTGAAATAAATCTCCCATTGTTATCTGCTGTTGGCTCTCTAGGTGAGGAGAAGTAATTGTGTAAGAGCTTACGGACACGGACACTTTGCATTACTTAGTTGTGATATCTGCAATGAACGTGCAATACTCAAAGCCTTTTGTTGCAGTGCTATAAATATTTTCCCTGTTGTGTTCCCATCTCACTGATGGTGGTGCATAATAACAGCTGCAAGAATGCAGACAGGCAAGGAAAAAAGTCTAGCTTCTTGGGTTTTTCATTTTGAAAAATGAAGCATTATCGCCCGTTTCTGATCTGAAGACTGTATCTAAGGCTGGTAACAAGACAGGTAATAACAGGCGATTGGAATTTTTTTAATATATATTTAGTATAAAAGATGCTTGCATGTTGTGTCAAATTTGGGGAGGGGGAAATCTGTAAGTGATGATTTTCAGGCATTGAAATTAATTAAAGGGAAGTGGATAGGCATTGCTTTTTGAGGTAAGTCAGGCCAGCTGTAGGAATTACATGTTACAGGTGAGCTGAAATTTCCATGTTCTCAGTTTACTCTCTCAAGTGGAGAAAATGTTGTACTTTTTCCTACTATAGGCTATCTGCTCTATATTACTCTAGTCAATTACTACAAGCATGATGCTGGGTAGTGTACGTAGCCTGCGCTAGGTCCATTCCACCACGCAGTTTGGGCAGAAATAGTAGTCCTTGGCTGTTGGAACGATAATGGTGTTTCCTCTTGCTTGGCGCAGTTGTAGGCATAGAAATTGGATGTAAACTGTGTGCTGCAATTTTGCAGGAAAACTTCTGCCCAACTTAGCATTGCCTCTGCAGCTGCTAAAAGCCAGCCTCAGAGCCCATAGAGCGCTTTTGTAAGGTAATGGTCGTGAACATTTTGCAGCTAATCTCCAGACACGCAGAGGAGCTTTTCTGTGATATAAACTTTGTACAAAAAGGTGAGTTAGTTTTCTAAAGATTTTGTCTTAAAAGCTTCCATTTTAGCATTGTAGTCTTTGACTTGGAAAACCAGATATATTTAAGACTTGCTTTTTGTGGTGTTGTGCGAAAATGTAACAGGTATGGTAAATTTTTGTTTTATGAAATGCTGGTGAACGATATTGGAACGAATGGGATGCTGGAAAGAGACAGAAACAGTACCTTGAAAGAGTTTGTTTTCAAAGTGGGTAACAGGAGGGGACTTGGGCTGTGAAATATGCTTTCCATGGTTCTAAACCTACTTTGAGTTTCTGGCTGAGGAGAGGTATTGAAGATTGTAGTCTTAATCTGTGAGCTGGTCTTTCGGTCATGTAGTTCTGTATGTTTCTGTTTTCTAATAATTACCCAAATATAACTTAGAAAAATGAAGTTTCTTAATAGTGTAACAAAACATTCTGTTCTCTTTGTATGTAAAATGTCTTCCTAAAATTGGCAATAACTTTTACTGGAAAAGGGATGTGAACTTCCATCATGCGATTTTGCTTTCATTTTAAATGATTTTGCTAGGTTGCTATGTAGTATCTTGTCAGTATTAAGAAATACATTTAAGCAGGCCCAGTGTAATAAAGCTGGCTGTGTTTCAGTCTTGGCAGAAGTTTAGTGTAGACTTTTGAGCATACACACTTTTTGCACCTGCTGATGACTGCTTAAACCTTCATCTGAGAAATGTGAATTCTTAATCCTCTGGCAATGAAATAGGAAATTAAAAACAAGGAAGAAATATTTTCTTGGTATAATTACATACACAGGGTATTTGGAAAATGTGAAATATCTTTAAGGAGCCAGATATATCCCTAATTTTGCTGTGGATTTCTATTAATGTTTTCTTTTAAAGAAAAAGCAAAGCCCTTTGGGCTTGACTTGCAGGAACCTGAGAAATGTAAAGGAGAACTTGAGTAATTTGAGTAAAATTATAAAGTTTGAGTATTCAAAGTCTATCAGGACAATAAAATGAAGAAATAATTATTCTGTCTCTGGGCATTGAACCAAAAGGTTTTAAAAGCCATATGGCTGCATTTAAAGAAAACAGCTTCTGAGTCACATAACTTCAGTGTTGAGTGGGTTGCTATGGAAGTTAGAAAGAAACCAACATTTGTTCCACTTCCATTTCCAATCTGAATAGTAAACTCAAATTTAAAACCTGTTGTTTTTCAACAGCTATTCCTCTCTCTCTCTTTTTACATATTAACCCAAGCCATCCTCTGTCTTTTGCGGTCTGTGGAGCTGCATCTTGCTTTATTTACGTGTTGCTTATCATTAGTTACTTCAGTCTACCTAGTGTGTCAAGTGGAGACTGGAGTATGGAAGAAAGTGTGTCTCATTTTATTCTGAGCTCTTGCATGAGTCAAATGTGTAATTTTTAGAGTTTTGCACCCCTTCTGCTTTTCTCACTTACCTGAATATTACAGGTTCACTCTTCTGTCTCCAAACCAATCCTGGCCTACAACTCCAGAAAAATATTTTCTCTTTAACATTGAGCCATGAGTAATCTGAAGAACGTTTTGAAACAGTTACACTTGTTTTTTTCTTGGTGAACTTGGAGAAATCATATACTTGTGAGTTTTAAATTACTTTAACAGTGAACAGAATTACTGCTCTGTGATATTCTCAGTCTTAATACTGATATTTAATTTTAAGACCAAAGATGAATAAGGAGTCTTGGAATCTAATTTTCAGATGTACAAAAGAAGTGAACGTTTCATACTACGTGTAATTTCATGGCTGTACAGAGTAAGCAGGTGCTCTCTTTGAGGCTTTGGAGATGCTGGATGAAATGGTGTCTGCTCTCTGAAGAACACAGCAATAATGCTGGTGTTCTTGGATGCATGCTTCCTGCAGAAGATCTTTCAAATCTATTTTTTTCAGAGCTGTCACTGTACAGTGTTGACAGGTTTCCTTCTTTAATGATCAAGCATATAGGCTGTGCAACGAGCTACAGCCAAGAGGCTTCAGAGCTCAAACTGCACATGCTAGAAAGCTGTGGGTGTCACTGGCTGGCTGAGCTCTGACCCCTGCCGCTTGCAGGAAGTTTTTTCCCCCAACACAGGCCTATTTGAAGAAAATCATCTTAACTTTGGAATTGAAACAACATCGTAGGGGATATTTTGTTTTCTTTGATATCTTTAACCAATGATAAAGCAGGTTATGCTCAGCCAGCACTATAGCTAACTTGGAATAAACAGGAATATGTATCAATATACCTTCAGAAACAGTAAAAGGGAGTCTTTGCTGGACTTCAGAGAGTCACAAGGTTGATGCTTATAGCTGAAAACAAGCACTCAAACTAGCTCACTTTGTGTTGCTGAGGAAAAACAAATGTGCCCCAAGACATGCTCCAAAACCAATGAATAACAATGCCTTTTCTCAGTCCTGAAATCCTGAGATTACTGTGGCTGGCTTGTTATGGGTGGGAAGGAAGGCAGATTGAGGATACCTGAGATTTCTTCACAATCTTAACCTTAATAACTCATCTTGACTATGGATAGGGTGCTGAAATATTGTGATAGTTCTAACTACTTAGAAATTGAAAGACTAAGCTTTGGTACCTATTTCGAAGCACTGCACACTGCTGTAGGCTAAAGCAGCCGTGTGTAAGTAGCTGCTTGCTCAGCTGCTGGCTTGTCTGACAAGGTAAGAAAAGCATTTTATATATATGGAGTGTGTATATGTATACATACAGTTGTATAACACTAAATTTATAAATGACTAGTGATTTTGGTTTTTAAAAACCATGAAACACCAGAGAAGTAAAATTTCTGTGTAGAAAGCAAGAGTCTCAGAACTGGTTCCAGTTTCACTCCTCAGCTAATCCTGGTGCCGTACATTGGTGTGGCGGTGCCATGGCTTGCCTCCCGCGTGGACAAATCTGCTAAGTGTCCGTGTGTAACCTGGCTCCCGACTCCCAGTGTGAAGATAAGCAGCTCCGTGGTGACACGGAGTAGGACCCAGGTGGCACTGCTGTCCCAGGGCCAAGGGGAACGATGCTGCCCAGGCCAGCCCCTTGCACAGGGAGCTCAGCTAGCTAACAGGTCACCCAGTCCCTACAAAGCCTGTGGCGTAACCTGCCAGTGTGTGATGGTTTTGCACGCTCAGAGGAAGAAACTTGAGATCTGTTCGTGTGCCTGATGTGAGATGACTTGCAGGCTTTTGTTTTAATGTTAACTTCAACTATATGAAAGTCAGTCCTCTTATGCCAATCTTTCAAACTGGCTTTTAAAAAAAAATGTGCAAAGCCACAGGCAATCTATAAATGCTTTTAAAAGTGTATAATGTACATATAATGCAGGTCTCCAGAAAAGGTCATGGATGTCTTGGTGGGCAGCGCAGCAAATGCAAGTCAGCAGCATGCCCTGGAGGTGATGAAAATGAACCACATCCTGTGTGCTATTAGCAGCCAGGCTGAGGGTAATGGCTAAGCTCCTATACTTGACACTCACAGGGCTGCATCTGGGATGCTGTGTTGAGTTTTGGGCCCCTCAGGATAAAAGCCCTGTTGGCAAAGTGTGGTAAGTGCAGCTGAGGGCCACCGAGATCATTGGGGGCTGGAAAACAGATGTGCAGGAAGATGGAGCGAGACTTTCCTCAAAGATGCACAAGAGCAATAGTTGCAAGGTAAAGCAAGAAAATAACAATCGGAGACGAGGAGACTATTATACGCTCTGGGTAACCTGGGTTAGTGCTTGATTATAGAGAGGCTCAGGAATCGCAGTCCTTGGAAATACTCAGGACTTAACAGGATAAGGCCCTGGGCAACCTGATCTAAATTGGAAGCTGGCCCACCTTTGAGCAGGGGGTTGGATCCATGTCTTCAGAGGTCCCTTCCAACCTGATCTTTTTCCATGATTATGCAAAAATGTTTACCTACAGGATTAATTGTTCTTTTAAAAATGAGATAAATGAAATGCTTCCTATGCAAACCAGCAATATAATTCAGCTCCCAGCAACTACAAAGTTACTGACTTCAGTAAAATCTTAGCCCGGTAACTGCCTGGAAAAAGTTACTTTTTCATCTCTGTTTAAGCAGCAACGTATCAAACAAGTTTTTTTGCAATTTACAGGAAGGTCATCAGATTAGTGAATGAGAGCATCAGGTGCTGGGCAAGTTTACACTTAACATTGTTCACCATCTTCCCTTGAAAGGATTGTCACGCCTCCAGTGTTTCTAGCAGACCTTTGATATTCCTCAGACTTTACACCAGTGTGTGTCCCATGTGAAATCCCATTTAGAATTTGCCGAGATGAAAAGTTTGTTGCAATTTCTGCTATCGGCAGGACTGGAGTAGCTGTAAATTTCCTCTGGCACACACAAGAAGAGCAGCTATCCCTGGAGGTGCTCTGCTGATCCCTCCGTGGTTGTGCAGTGAGAAGGCAATGCCCTACTGTGGTTGGGCAAGAGGAGGGCAGAAAAAAAGCTCTGTTGTAATTCCTCTTGAATCTCTGGAAAGCCTTACTTCCTCTCATTAGAAGCAGCAAATACAACATAAACACCTTCAGATATTGGTAAAAAAAAAAAAAAAAAGGCAAAAGAAGACTGAATAGGCTTGCAGACTTCCTGGACCAGGTCAAGTTGAATTGCTGTTCCTAGTCTGAGTATCTCTGTACACTGGCACTCTGAAATATAAAACTCTTTTTGGCTGGCAATGTAAATGGGAAAACTTGCAATTTCCTTAAAAATTATACATGCATGTGCAGACATATTAGAATGTCTTCTAAGCATATGGATTATATATTTTAGGAATTTATTGCCTTTTGGAGAATAAATGTACTTGGGTAGGTTTCACATTATTAGTCTGGTATTAATGGGACTATCACAAGAAGAGAACTTCTGGGGCAAGTCAGTGCCCACAAAAGCCACAACAAAGTGGGAGTCCTAACACTCTGTTCTGTTACTTGTGCTGGAAAAAATTATTTTCTGGAAAGCAAATATTTGGGATAGGAGAACTGGGGATAGAGTTATCGCCTGCGGGAACTCCTGTACCCATTTCGGAATTGCTCTGCAGTCCCACTTTGCACCCCAAACTCAACTTCAATACACTGTAAAACTTTCCATTGAAAGCAAATAATCACCTACAATTTGTACCTCCTTTTAGGTAAGTAGGTGCTAATGAAATATGTATGTACTTTTAATGTCTCTCCAAAGATGATCAGAATTTGTTGTAGAATGTATTAAATTGTTTTAAACAGTTCATATCCTTTAAATGAAACTGAAGCTTATTCCAGCAAAATAAAACTAATCTGTACTCTCTCCTGTGAAGTATCCTATTGCAGACAGCTGGTGAGTGCTCACTTGGGATTCTGTGTCATGTCTCCAATAGACTTGCTCTTTGATCCAAATTCAGATTAAACCCAGATGACAGACTTCAGCAATCTCTGCTGGTGTACATACCACCTGTTGTATGTTCAGGTGGTGTAGTAAGAATTAATGGGGGGGGCAGGTGGGACAACCAAAGCTCTCCAGGCATGTTGTGTTATGTTGCAGTTGTTCCTTCTTCCACTGCTTCCTCTCTGTGGAGCTCTAGTAGATGTTTGAGTTGAGTTGTGATGATGGGGTTAGACTTGTCTTCTGTAAACTCGTTGTGGGTGTGTAAAGGTATTTAGAGACATTTGAGACCAAGATGTACTGTGCTGGAAAGAATAGGAAGCATGTGTGCAAATGATACACCTAAACCTTCTGTTCTCGCTTCTGCCTGTGCAAATTTGATATTACTTGTAGAAGGGAAAGGTTGTCTGTATATATTTATGTGTGAAGAGGAATCTTATTTCTAGTTCAGCAGTCTGTATTGGAGGGGTGGGAGGAACTTTAACAAAGAAGCTTCAGCCTTAATAGAAAGACTGGTGCATGTCTCATAATAAAGTTCTCAAAATACATTTGAAAACACACTATCAGCATGTACCTTTACCCTATCAAAGTACTAGTAGTTTAAGGCAATTGAACGTGATTTAGTACTTAACCTTTACCTCTTGTATGTTATGCAGCTTTGCTAATGGATAACACTATATTTTGAAGGGAGGATTTTTGTTTTTAATGGAATGGTTAATCTTAGCCACTTTAAAATTGGCAAATAGCCCTTTTTTTAAAAAAGACTGTTAACCAATAATATGTTATGATTTTGAAAAGAGGTCTGGTTGTCTTCATTTGTCAAGGCAACACCCTTTGCAGAAACTCTTGATGGAAGAAGACACCAATAGAGTGTTTCTTTAAGGTGTTCTCTCCTTGTGTGTGTTCCTGCCACAGGTATTGCCTAATGAAAAAGCGCAATGTTTGCTGCCTGCTTCAATTTAGCCACAGTATTTAAAAAAGAAAAAAAAGCAACTGCCCATAACATCTTTGGAATGCAACTGGACTCCTACATGAGCTGTGGAATTTATATTTGAACAGAAAGCATGCTTTGCTTTAATTATATTTCCATTTGTCATAAATCCTTCTTGCAGGCAAAGCCACTGTGCAAAGTTAATGCAATATACAAATATTTTTCTTTAGAACTAATCTTCATTGACTTCTACAAAATGTACGTGATACTAAGCATGCAGACTTTCCACTTTGTGGCCAATAAACAGAAAATATTTCATTTTATGCCTATTTCGGAGAGATTCAAGATATGTCAAACAATACACAATTTGACACAACACATCATCATTAAAGATTGCACTACAATGTAATTTTCAGAAATCATACAACAGAATGTAAGAATGCTTTTAGCATTAAGTACAGGAGGAGATTAACTTGAGCAGACTACCTGTTATTAATGAGGAAGCACAAAATCTGTGGTAATAGTTTGAGACTAACAGGTGCTAATCAAGTAGCTGAGGACAAAAGGCTTCTTATTACTGAAGTGACAAACATGATGTTTCTGGTAAAAGGGCTTGAATATTCCGATGAAAACTATGTGAACTATCTAAGAGTAAATTTAGGTTTTCCTTATGAGTAATTGGCAAAAATTTGCCTAAGGTTATTTCCATGACTGTTTTATGACCTGAAAGGTATCTGCCTTTTCTGGGGACTGCATTTGGTATAGCTGCTTTCCCCAGGATTGCTAGTCTACATCTTTGAGGGGTCAAAAACCTGCTTTCCCTGAAAGGGTTTTATGGGGAACAATTTATTGGGCAGCAATATATAGAAAATTAGACCTTATATAAGAGATGAGACCTTTTATTCTGCAGGTATTGTGTTCATGTTCCATACACAAAGAGTGCAGGTATTCTGCTGGTCTTCAGTTCTCCTGGCTTCGCAAACCAAAAGTTGATGACAGAGATGAGAAGAGGTATAGGAGAGCAGGTACAGGTACATTTGTATCCTTTTAGTAGAACTTGTGTTGTGGAAGTGGACATTATATTTTTATTATATGAAAAGTTAAGAGAAACACAGACAGTCCCACTGTTAAACACTTGAATTAATGGTCTAATACAATTGAAGATCTGGGAAACTTAAGATGAAGGGTACTAAAAGGTTAGTTATGGGCTGTAAGCAGCTATATAGGAAGAATGCTTCGGATAGCAGGTGTGGCTTGGGTGGGTGGGTGGTTTGTTTTATGTAGAGGGTTCAGAGGTTGCAATCTGCAACAGGTTAAATCCTCAAGAACTGATTTCCAGGAAGCTTTAGTTTTGAGTAAGAAGAACTTTCTAATTGAATGTATGTGTAATTGAGAATGTCAGATGTCATCTCCTGGAAACAAGATTTGATGTTGCAGAAAACTGTTGGTGCTGCTGTGGCACCCACTGCTCTAGGCAGGCAGAACTCATTCCCTGTCATGTAGGAATTAAAAATGATCCTGTGATCCTAGCACCAAACTCAAACAATTTTTGTATTCCCTCACAAAAGGTAAATTTACTTATTAGAAAACAGGATATGAATAACACCACCACTGGATACAGTTAAAAAACCCAGAGTTTCACTTGATATCATTTAAAGTAAATCTTTCACTTTTGAAAATATAGTGTTCTTGATGTTTTAACAGAATGTCTGAGGCTTCAAAAATGTTCTTGGCAGTCACTGTGGTAGTAAGCTTCATAAAAAATAATGAAAACTGGCAGTAAAGAGAATGATACAATGCATGTAGTATAAAACACTTAATCCTGGAACCTGTACAAGTACTAAGTGTCCTAACGTATATTTATTGAGATACAGCTTGGAGTTTTATTTATGTTGCGTTTTAAATTAAAGTAGTTCAGGATTCAGTTGTCTCTCTTTGTCCTTTTTGTACATAATTTATTTTAAAAAGTTAGCACACCCATAAACTCTCAGGTCTTGGTGAGTTGAAATTAACATCTAAAAGGATATTTCGACAAGCTTATAGTTCAAACAAGCTTGTTTAATATGTTGGGTAACTGAAATAGATCTGTTTTTAAGCAAGGTTTCTTTTACTTTTTCAGCTGCTGTTTGGGGTTCACTTCTAACATTTTTTAAAAAAAACAAACAAACCTAACAGGAAAGTCATTTTAGCATCTTTAAAAAAGGAATTAATCATAAGCAAGTGCTGTGAAAGTTTTATTAGAGTGAAAATACCAAGCCTCACATGGGTTCCACCATTAACAGCTGCTTGCCTACAAGTTGAGCATTTGCCCATCTCCACACTATCAGCTCCTATGCTGACTAGGTGACACTTGGGAAAACGTGTATTCATTTTTCCTTCTGCCACTTGCTGTTCTGTGTTTAGATCCTCACTCCTCCAGGAGGAATACAGCCCAGCAAAGGCTTTGGAATGGCAAACCTTGGCTGAAAAAGCCAACAGAAGTATCTCAGGAGTTGTTTTGACTATTGGTAACCAGAACACCAAATCTCAACTTCCAAAAGAAAAAAATCTGGGGCAAACTGTCTGTCAAAACATATCTGCATGAGTAACAGTCACTAACTAATGACTTGCGTGAAGATGCAGAAGCAGGAGAGAGGGAGGAGAACTGGGAAGTGACATCCTTGGGATGAAGAGTGAAACTATGTTAAGATCATCGGCAGCCCTTCTAGCTCCACTTTGAATAAAATTGAGAGGAACTGAAGACTGTTTAACTGCAGGCATGTAGTAATATAAAGGCGGAGTGTCCTATGCAGTATCTTGTGTGTAAATCAGTTAACTGAAATTTGCAGAGTCTCACTGAAGCCATTTCAGTGCTCACTTTAGAGGTGAATTATTTCTTGAAGGTCTTGAATCTCTTTATCTCAACACCTATTATGGAATCCATCCAGTGATGGCCATCTAAGAGATTTTTTTTTTTTTAAAGAAAATGGTATTGTTTGGTTATACTTATTAGGTGACATTTTATTAAAGTGAGGAGCTTCTCATTAACACTCTGTTCAGGGAAAGTGGTCTTCAAAGAATTATCTCAAATGTATTAGATGAAAGTGTTCAATGACTTGCAATTTCACTACAGTCTTTCATTCACAGTTTAAAAATTGCCAGCAAATGCACAATTAATTACATGACAATTTAACTTTGACAGCTCATTTCTGGATCAGATAAAGTAAGTCACAGCTTTCTCATCTTGTTAAATGATGTTTCAGTGCTTTGTGACTATGCTTCATAGTTGTAGGGTCATATCATTAAAAATACATGGGTAAGAGTGTTGTTTCCATTATCTTAATATGTAGTAGAAAATGCAGATTACTTCTTGTCTGTTTAAATCTATTACTGTGAAAGTAAATGTTTTGAATTTTCTCAGTCTGCATTAAAGGTAGGGAATAAATAGCATCTACTAGATTTTTTTTTTATTGCTAAAATTCAGGCAAATAGTATCAGACATGTCTTTCAACTATCTAAGTTAAAAATAAAAGCTTATTGATAAGAACTGAAGTTTTATTTTGCTGCTAAGAAATAATTGTATAGTTAAAGCCCAAAGCATGCTATGCTCTTTATGTTCCATCTGCAGTCTGTTTCTTTCAAAAAATCTGCAGTCTGTTTCTTTCAAAAACTCTGGCATAGATCATTACTGGTAATAAATCCTATGAATTTTCTTTATTATAGAAAAGTAGCCTGGAGGAAATTTTATCATGTATATTATATCATGTAATACTGCAGATACATATGCATGCGTATGTGCCAAGCACTTTCTTCTTACTGCCTGCTGGTTTGATTTGCTACATCTTATTATTTATTAATTTGAAATGAATGCATAATCCTATTTACATGCGATGTCTGTTCCTGAAGTGCATGTTGGAAATTTGTCTTCAATAGTAACACTCATAAATCTGGTGTAAAACTTCTAGGGTTTTTTTTCTTTAGGGTTGCATAAAGTTCCCAAGGGAACTTTACGAGAAATATGAGGCTTTAAGTTTCACACTCTTTGTACTTAGTGCTGCCCACCTGAAATGAAAGGCTCAAGAGTATCGTGTGAAAGATATTTCATGTTTTTTTTCCTTAAAATCTCAGCTGAAGCAGCAAAAAGTGTAAGATGTGTCGTTCTATATAGTAAAGGGGTCAGGTGTTCTCAGAACGGGTGAGGTTGGAAGGGACCTCTCAAGGTCATCTGTGCCAACCTCCCTGCTCAATGGGGGCTCAGCTAGCACAGGCTGTGGTAAACAAACATTTTGGAGATATAAAATTATTATTGATCTCTAGACTATCCTAAAAAGATGAGGGGGAGGGCATTTGCAATCCTAGATGTAATTTTGCATGTTAATTTATGAATTTGTGTGACAGGCAAACTTAGACTGTGTTGATTGTTTCACTAGGCTGTCCGTCAACTGGAGAATGAGTTTAACAAATATGTTCACTCGTGTACAAATCAAAAGCAGATGCTGTGCTTGAAGTGCCACTGTACACAGCGTGAGCTTATATATGTCTGTTAAAGAAAAAACACAAATATGACAGGTTTTCATGTGGAACTGCTAACTGCATCTGGCAGGTCACATTATTATCTCCCCCTTGAAACCCAGTGGCAGGATTGTTAACCCCCCACTCCTCCAAATGTTTCTCTCTTTAAGATGCTGTATGTTAGAGTACAATGCTTGTTGTGAGGAGTCCTTTGTTTTAGCTTCCAGTGTACTTACACGTGCTGAATTCATAGCACATAGCGCCTGTCCCTGTTTAGCGAAGCGGGGGAGTTAGGTGCAGTAGCTCTATTCAAATCTATGAAGGCTAAGACTTTTGCAGCAAAGCATAAGAATATTTTGCTGAATTGGCACCTTATCCGATGGAGGCTTAGCCTGGTTGACAAAAGCTCTGCAACCACAAGACAAAAAGTTTAAATTGTATGCAAAAGGTCTCATCTTCTCTGTTTATTGCATGTGGCTTTGTGTTAAGGGTTACTGTTTTTCATGGTGTAAGTATTAAATCCAGCTTCAATAGTCATTAACATCTGTGCACAGTTGATGTACCTGTTCCTTCTGTGGAAAACAACTTGATTTCATCTACTTGATCTGATTTATCTGCACGAGAAACTCTGCTTTCCTTCATCCAAACCCTTTTAAAGAGCTAATTACATGTTTCTGTGTCTTCAAGTAGAAAATGAATGACATGCAGGGTAAATGTGATGAGGGGCATCGTGAATGCAGGCCATGTGTAACTGAACACCTGTAAGCTTTAGCTTTATGTGAGCTCTCGAACAAGATGGCCAGCTTCACTTTTATTAACAAAGCAAGCAAATAATTTAAATTAATTCTAATTAGAATCCAATAGTGAAAGATTTGACTACTTTTGGCCCTTGTTACACACATGGCCTTTCTTCACATCAGCTCTGAGTGGAAGTAGTGTTGTGATTTATGCTCTCTGCCGCAGCCAGCTCATAAATCTTGCTGCTCTTGAATCCTGTCTAGTAGATTCTTTGGTTCTTTACAAGGTCAGCCACTGAGAAGGCCTGTGACTTTCTGATGACAGATTACATATATTTGAAGTATTTTTTTTCCCTCCAAAAAAGATGAAACTCTGCATATTTCTCAGTATTTTCTCCATCTGATGAGTAGAATGGAGTATTAAATCTCAGACTTACAGAATCAACATTTAAATAGTAGCATTTAGCACATTCCTTGAGGATGGTCTGTATTCAAAAGCATATGTAACTTGGGATGCATCTTTTTGGGCTAACCTTGATACAAATAACCTATATACACTAGTAATGTGAAAATGTTACTAAGCAGTTGTTAGAGGAGGTTCTTGCTGAGGTGATGCTGGGAAGTAATGCATTCTAATTAAATTCCAAAAAAAAGTCCAGAAAGCATTTCTGTGAGGACACTTTACAAGCTTGCTGAAGGCAGCAGTCTCCTCTTACTGTAAAAGCATGAAAACAAATGGTTCTAATACTTGTTTTCACAGTAATAACTGTCATAGGTTAAAATAGATATTTCCATTAGAGCACTTGTATTAAGTTAGCTTAGCTTATTCAGAAATAATAATGACTTTCCTCCAAGCATGAGGAGGCAAAAAAAAAAAATCAAATTAATATCAAAGGAAGCTGCAAATACTTCTTAAGTAAACAAAGGCAGAAGTTAGTCAAGTCTGTAGTAGAAATATGTATATTAAGGATGGTGATTTTTTTCTTACACTTTCAACTTAACACCTAGAAGCTTTCTTGTGGAAGTACACAAGTTCACATCCATAAATTCCTGTGTAGCTTAGATTATACAGTTCATATAGATTATGTAAAATTTATTGAAGTTTAAACCCTTTCCACTAATCCCTTGGAATTAATGTACATTTCTTTCTAATCTCCAGTGGGTCCTTGCACCTGAAGTTGAAAAGCACTGACCTAGGTCATCTGACAGTATCTTTATGATTTCCAGAGCTGATGATACTTTAATTAATGTCTAGTATTTTCTTCTTTCAAAGCAGCAGTGAGAAGGCCTTGAAAGAGGCCTTCGGGGGGGGGGGGGGTGATATGGGTTTATAACCCTTCTGTCAATAAGATAGAACTCTAGCCTTCCTTGCTGGCTTGATGCCAACATATCCTAGGCTTTTTTTTCCTGACTCCTCTATTGACTTTTTAGTAAGTCTACTATGATACCTACTAACCTATTTATGTGTAGGTGTGAGCAGATGGATGCAACCAGTGAGTTGTGCAAACAGCTATCATCATTCCTACATACTGTGTAAGGAACTGCTTGGCGTTTTTCCTCCCGTAGAGGGCAAAAGGTGTTCTGTAGCTATGGCGATACAAAATTTAACACTATTTTTTTGCCTTAGGAGTAATGTTTGGATTATAAACTGAAATAAGTAGTGGCATATGCTGTTTGGAGACTGGCTGCAGGCCTTCTCTTCAGAGAAACTTTTCTTTGTATCATGCTGAGAAATCCCACCTATAATAAAACAGTATTCATTTTATTGCATTGCACTCATGCTGTAAATAGTATTGGTAGCTGAGGCAACAGGAAGAATTTTATTATTTAAATAATCTTTGTGTAAATTCTTAGTTTACTTATATGTCTTCCTCTGTCAATGTGTGATGTGCAGGAATACACTGGGGAGAATTTACTTACCCTTCTACTGAAATAATATGCAAGTATGTGTTACTTTTATTTGGTAAAGTTAGGGTAATAAGAAAGAGTACTAGTAATGGTCTTACTCGTGTGTCTGGGAAGATACTAAATGGTGCGTCCTCTCTTCCAAATGCACAGTATTAATAGAGCCTAAAGAAATGCCACTGCCTAAGCAAGGCGGCAGTACCTGTCGTACCAGCTTGGCCAAGCTGTGAATAAGGTGCAGCATTTGTGTCCCCGAGGCTTTCAAACCAAATTAGTCTGAAAGTAGTGGCTCCTGGCCTTGGGTGCCTAGGACTGTCTCCTTAAGCAGAAGTATCTTGGTTGTTGCCTTTCTGTGGTAACTGAGACCGGGATGTCACTTTTGCTCCCTGTAGCCAGCATCTCCAGCCATTACGTGTGGCTGCCCTCATTTCTTGGCTGTGTGAGCTTCATTTTGGGGGAACAAAGAGGTGTAAAAGCATTGACGATCTTTTTTTCTCAACTACAGCAGCATCCCTCTGGCAGCAGACTGAAGCCACCCCTCCCTGAGGAGACCAAGGCTGCATGGCAGTGGCTTAGCTCCTACTGCAGCTGGCGGTGCGCCTACCTTCCCAACAGGACACCCGCGTGTGCGTGGGTTTTCCCCTGGGATAGCACGGGGCGGCTGGCACTGTGGGGTCGATGTGATGCTGTGCATCTGACACCGCCCCACCCCCCCGGAGGTTCCTAACCTCTCTCGTGCTCACAGACATGTCTTGAAAACGTGTCTTGATGTTTAATTCATAACATGAAGCTTGTGATTAGGGGAAAGTAGCTGCCTCGGATTTGGAGCTGGAGGATCTGCTATATCAATTTATATACTTAAGTTAGGCAGGGACTCGCCATCAAGCGTTTTGGCAGGGGACCAGCTAAGCATTACTGTCGCATTTCATTCTTTATTAGGCACTGTAAATGGATATTGGAGTTCAGAGAAAATAAGATCTAGCATAAATACTGGCTTAATTTGTGTATGTTGAATGGGTTTACACCAAGCTTTGGCTTGTTTACTTTCAATTAGATACAGTATGGAAAAAGATTTATGTGATAATCCATACCAAAGGGCCAGTTACTAATGAAGATGTTGGTAATTCTATAAGTAATTAAATTTCATCTGAGCTAATTACTGAGGTATTTCTAATTCAGAAGCCTCTAGCCGCAAATACTGAGAATTCATTTAGTTAACGCAGCTTTTACTTAGTTTGTCGCACTAGTTGATAATACACAGTCAACTCTGAAGCATTTCTCTTGGGTGTCCTCTTCTCCTCCCGCCTTTCTTGCTGTGGGTGTGTCCACAGATAGTTCCTTTCTATTTGAAATACAGTAGAAAATGGTCTTCTATACATCCAAGTCCACAATAAAGCAAGCCAGGATCAAGTGTTGGGTTTTTTTTTTATCTTTGATGAGAACAAAAACTGGTTTTGGGGAGAATTGAATCTTGTGTTATTTTTCCAGTCACTCTTTCTACACACATTATCTCCTGACGTATCATGACATGTAAAGCTTGTTCTAGTAGCCATAACAAGGTCTTATGTGACTGGAGCTGATAGTAGAACCTAGTGGGAAAGGAAACTTGCCTCATTTGTAATGAATTTGGTTGGAGTGAACTTGGTGAAAAATCTTAAACAGCTAAGGACCTGATTCTATTTGCGTTTGGGCAAAGGTTATAGAGATTTTATTATAGTTCTTGATGACATAATTAACATCACTTTTTTCCCTGTATTCCTTTTACAAAGTAAGGCTTTACATAGGCTTGGGAGCAAAATGGAGACCATAGCTTTTGTGCTAACTTTCATTCCAAGATAATGAGTCTTACTCAAAATTCTCTTTAATAAGCTCCCTATAAAGAACCCTTTATAGAGGGTATATAGACCTTATTTACACAGTAGTACCTGTAACTGTTGTTCTGATCACTTCTTATTAAATAGTGATTAAACTTTGTTATGTTCTGAAGGCTTGATTAAAAATTGCTTGCTATGTATTCTATAAATGGCAGCATTTTCTTAATGCAGTTCTGATTCCATTATCAGCATCATCAACAATACCCTTTGGAGAATACCTGTTGCCAGTTTAAAAGAACCCCAAAACTTTTACAGTGATTTCTTGATTGCCTGATACAATGTTTAAAAAGTAATATTTTTTAAACTTTGCAAAGTTGTTTTAGTATTCACCATTATTATTCAGTCAAACTACTTCATAGACATCTTCTGTGATCAAATCTTGCCTTGAAAGTCTACAGTTGAGTCTTCACAGAATCCAAAGGGATTTTTGTAATCCACTTGCAAAGTAATATTGACCCAAGCACATCCTCTTTTAACTATGCTCTCTCTTCTTTCTAGTCTATCTGGTAATTTATCTGCTCTTTTCTTTCACTGCTATTTTCTTTATTTCTGTGTTCTCTGTACAGTGTAGTGTGTGTGTATATATATTTTAGTATTGTGTATATGATGAGCATCTATCCTATGTTTCTGTTATTCCCATAGCATTTTGCAGTCTGCGACAGTATTTCGGGTTTCACAATTTCATTACCTAAATATAAATAAATTTTAGTGAATTCCACTTCTGATAAGATCATGACTTATTTCCTAATTAATTTAGCTTCTTTTTCCACTATCACCACACGATTGTTACTATAGAATGCTTATTTTCTGTCTTTTTGTCTGTCCTTTCCCATTCAGTGGAGTACTTTTAGGGGGAGATTACCTACTCTATTCCTGCACCTGTCTCAGCAAGGAGGTGTGTTTTTTAGATTGTCCTTCTTGCATCCTTGACAAGTATCTGAAGCACCTGACCATTAAGTCAAAGGCAGTGTGTCGTTTTCCCTTTTATGAATTGTGACTAAATCTAGATATTTCATTTCCCTGTGCTAAACAATCAAACTCAAAATGAAACACTTGTTTAAAACAAAATTAAATAAATCATCAGTTTAAACTCTTGGGCTATTCTTCATTATTTTTTTTTTTTTCATTGGTTTTGCTGTCACATTGGGAAACTGGATATTTGGTCAGCCTGGCAGAGTGGGAACAGACCCTTTATCATGACTATGGGATGTATTGCTGCTGAGGGTGTAGAATATACATGAAGACATCTGGCTATGTTTTGCTGGTACTGGATGATCTTCTATTCTTAAGAGCTATAAAAGGCTGCAGGTATTTTAGAAGTATGCCAAGGCTCAAACTGGAGCTGAAACATTGTTAAACCAGGTAAACAAAATGACTACCAAACCAGTGAATAAAAACCTAAGTACTGAAACTAATTTTTTTCTTTAATAAATACTAAGCACAGTGTTACAGAGGGTGTTACCTTTTAAGCAAAGCCTACATTTTCCTTCAAACTAGTAATGGTATTTTTAGGTAGTATGTTGCTTGAAAATGTTAAAATAGATATTTGCATTAGAGTTTTCCTACAAAGGTGGTGAATAAGAAATATTATTACCTTGTCATGTGTGTCTAGTCCCAGTTGGAAGGAAATCTGTGTTTTCGGAAAATAGAAATTGTCGATCTGTTTTTTGAAAGAGGCTGAAATAATTCCTAGTGTTATTGATCCATGATTTCCATCAGCAGTGCAATTGGAGGCCCTGAAATCTCTCCTAGAAGCTACTGCACCCGATATAAACTCCCAAGGATCTCCTGGGCATCCGTCTTTCCTAGCGGCCTGATACCCCTAGGGGCCAGCTTGTGGCTGTGCAGCGAGGCATCCTCTTGCCTCGATCATAACATGGGGGACCTCCGTCCCTGTCGAGGAACTGTGCCCAACTCTAATGCCAAATGAAAGGGTCACGTTTTGTTACGTATGGTATTTTGTTTGGTGTTAGAGCTGTGGGAAGTCTGTGTGTGAAGCTGCTTTGACGGAAAGGTAGGCCTGAATTTGAATTGTGAAAATTGCTGACAATGTTCATTTTGCAATTTAAAAAGAAATGCTACTTGACTTATTTCCTATGCTACTTTTCATAAATAATTCAGAAATTGGAATTTCAATTTTCAGACTTCTCTGTAACATGTTTACCCATTTACTCACCTTTCATCCCCTTTAAAAATCCAATCAGGGTAAGAGCTTTGTAGTGCACTTCTAATATGTGCATTACCCAGAATTTTAGATTAAGGTAGCCAATAGGTCCTTGTGACTGTTGTAAGTGATGTTCAAGGGTTACTTTAAGAATGATAAAATTCATTCCATTTAGTGTGTTGTGATCAAAATACTTTCCTATTTAAAAACACATCCTCCAAAGATCACCTTCAGTGCTGGAAAGTTTATATACCATGTACTTTGACCTGCTCTGGAGACGGTTAAGTCAAATCAAATCATTTTGCTGCTAGTACTCATGAAGACCACAGCTTGGTGCCTTTCAACAGAAAGGCTGGTTCGTAATAGTTGTGCAATGAATATGGCTGTGTGATCCCTGCAGTGCTCAGTTGTATGTTGTTGTTGTTTTTATATGTGGCAGGTGCTCAGACACAAGTGTTGGCAACTGTTGAAAAGTCTTAAGAGTAGTTACATAAATCTAACTGTGCAGACTAAATCATTGTAAAATGGCTTCTGCTAATTTGAATTGGTCCTCCTGCTTCAAAAAAATACTGCTTTCCTCCTGACACTTGGTAGTTGAGAGATGAAAACAAAAATTATCTCTAGCAGCAGAATGCTCAATGTTATGATGCACTGGTTGCTCCTAAAGTTGAATGAAGATGGAGTTTCTTGCTTCCTTTGCAGAAAAAGGGGAAAGCAGCAAAGATTGGCATTGACTGGCCAACTAGTGGTCCAGGTAATTTGGAAAATGAAAAGCGATTGCGAGCGAGAAAAGGTGGTGCATTGTTATTTGGTGTGTTTGGATATTGAATTAGGTATGAATTTCAAACGATAAGTGAAAGCAGAGTTGTAATGGGGGGGGGCTGGGGAAGGTTCCACTAACTGGCAAGTGGCACATAATATTGTGGATTACTAGTTCAATATACTTGAAGTTAGCTCTTCTCTTCATGTATACTGTAAATTGTACCTGGAAAAGGCAATACTAGAACATGTCTTTGTTTCACTTTATTTTTTTTTAATAAGAAATATATGTGTGCAAGTGCTTGGGAAGTACAAAAAATGTTAAGAAAATAGTCTATAACAAAGTGGAAAAGAACTGGAGGTAAACTTCACAAAACTATGTTTTCAGGCTAAAATCTTTATCTGTGAGGTTTTTTTAATTTTAACTTGATCATTTTTTATTTAGACTATAGTCATAAAACTAACTGAAAATGACTGGGTCATCTTCATTTAAAAACCTGTTTGCTAAGAGGAAAAATAAGAGACAACCACTTTAATGTTAAGATCTTAATGATTCTCTGTCAGGCATGGAAACAGCCCATAAAATTAAGGGGAAATTAAGAAAAAGCCCATGAAATTAAGGGGAGTCTTTTCGTTGACTTCACCGGGACCTTCTCAGGTAATTTTACAGTGGCTATAAGTTCATATTATTATACTGAATATAAAAATGGGGTTACCTTTGTGGCCTTGGTTTGAAAGGCTTTTGATAGATTGTCACAATGGCTTCCTTTGCATTTCATGTATGTGATTTAACATATTAAGACTTGTATTCATTTTATGCTGATAAATCCTAAGTCACAGGCTTACAAATGAGATACAGCAAGTATAGCTTGCTGATCAACCCAAGTCAGTGGTACCAAAATGCCTGCCCTGTGGTAGTGTCGGCATTCCTTAGGCGTTGTCCCTTTTTACAGGGGAATTCTTATATATTTTGTGGAACTCAAAACCACTTATTGGATATATTTTTCATACAGGAAAATATTTTTATGTGAAGCGCTTATCTGATCTTTGTACTTTTTGACCTGAGACACTACTTTAGGAATAAGAGGAATATTACAGTTCATTTGTCTTTGTGGAGGTGTGGAGCTCTACTACAGTACATATTCCAGTTTAAGGTAGAAAGCAAGCTGTCGTTCACTAGCGATAGAGAAAAGACGATTCTTCAGTGCTTCTAAGCTTGTCTCCTACATCTTTTTAATGTCTTTACAGCAGCTAGTGACTGTCAGATTTTTTTTCCCTTCCAAAGGCAGAGCACTTTGAAGAAATTTTAGCTTTAATTCAAGTAAGTTATAGTCAGGCTTGATACAACTCTGTTGTGTTAGGTTGCATTTGGATAATTTTCTTGTGCTACTACTTATTTTGCTGTCGTGGTTTAACCCCAGCCAGCAACTAAACACCATGCAGCTGCTTGCTCACTCCCCCCTACCCAGTGGGGGAAAAAAAAAAGTAAAACTTGTGGGTTGAGATATGAGCAGTTTAACAGAACAGAAAGGAAGAAAATAATATAATAATAAAAAAGATAATAATAAAAGGATTGGAATACACAAAACAAGTGATACACAGTACAGTTGCTCATCACTCACTGACTGATGCCCAGTCAGTTCCTGAGCAGCAGCCCCTGGCCAGCTTTCCCCCTGATTTATATACTGGGCACGACGTCCCATTGCATGGAATACCCTTCTGGCTCAAAGTCTTTGAGTTAGTCTAAACACAACTGAGCAACAACTGAAAACATCAGGGTATTACCAATGTTCTTCTCATGCTAAACCCAAAACACAGTGCTGTACCAGCTACTAGGAAGACAATTAACTCTGTCCCAGCCGAAACCAGGACATTTCATGAAAGCCAGAGGGTGAAGGAAGGCTTTTTTTCCTACTTCATTGGTGAGTGTCTTGCTCTGCTTTTCTCTACTGGATGGGCAAGGCTGACACTAGTATTAGAACAGACTCAATCACGGAAAATACTTCTACCACGGTCATTGCTACAACTGAAATACAAACATAGCAAAATTGTACTTCTGGATGGTAATATTAGTTATGTTGTCTGATATATTTAGTGTTATCCCTAAGATAGGTCTGTGCTGTGGGTGATAAGGCCTCTCATCTGCTTCCCTCAACCCTTATGGTTTAAAACATAACATTTAAGTTGAACTGAAGCTGGTATGGGTCACCTTGAATGCTTCAGGTACAAGCAAACATGAAAATGTGAGGGCTGTTTCATGAGCTGTTTGTCCGTTTGCTTGGCAAAGAGGGGACAGCTGGGAGAATTCACCCCAACAATCATCTCAGCTACGTTGTCCCTGTTGGCAAGTGAGAGCCTTTGCTTTCCTTATATACTTAGTTTGTGCAAATATACAAAGTCACGACCCCTCACAGTTCAGAAAAGGCAAAACAGTTAAGGATTCAGCTGCAATTAACCTTTGAGAGTTGCCTATGTAGTTCCTATCCCTGTCATTAATTTGGTTCAGTTGCTTCTATTCAAAATGATGAAAACCTATCTGAATACATGCCTCCAAAAATCTGTTGGACAGTTCTATTTTGCATGCATTTTACAACCAGCCTACAATCTTCCATAAAAGTCACATAAATTGAGAGCCTTACGAACACACAAGTCAATATGCTCTAGTTATATGGTGGAAGGATAATAATCATGTCAGTTAAGGCACTCATAGAATCTTTGCTTTTCCTTTGTTCTGCTTTTCAAGGTTTTTCTGTTTAGCTTTCATCACTATTTCCCAAAGATTAGCTGTGAAAACAAAATACTTCCTCTGAGGTATCTCATTTATACAAAAAGGTTTAGGTACTTACATTGCAAGTATTACTATAATACCAGAATCTGTCACAAATCTTTAAAGTGTTCGTTTCACAAGACCCCAATAAGTACAGTGCAACCCATTTTACAGAAGGGTATTGAGAAACTAAAGTTACGTTGGTACAGGTTTTAGAAGCATGTCTTCTGTACTGTTGTACATTGATGCTGTTGGCACTGCTAAGCCCAAAACTGAGCACACTGGCAAGCTCCTTTAGATACAGTCTGGTTTTCTTTTTGAGCACTAAAGCCCCCTCTGTCACTATGTTAGTCATCTTAGAAATGATGGGAGTATTTCAGAGATTGATTTTGCTTTTGGATGTAGTATTTAATTGCAATAAACTTTCTCCTATTGTAGAATCTGTTGCTTTATGCTGCTAATTTGTTCAGTCTCTAAGTACAGAACTTGTGGTCTTTGAAAATTCTGTTTATGCATAATTTATATACAGTTCATTTGCCTCAGTTTGACCCCAGCTTACACAGGACAAGGGAAAGCTGTTATTGCACAAATGGTTTTTTAGGAATACCGTCAAAGAAATTACAGGTTTTTTTCTACATAAGGAGCTGCCTAGGTTGCTTGCAAAATTTCCTTTGTATGTGTAACTTTGCTGGTTCACTTCCTGCCTTCAGATCTTCTGTAAGATCCATTGTTTACCAACATGGACTGAAGCTGAGGTCCAAAGGCCTCTCTTACATATATAGTCCCAAGACAGAAAGCATGTGAGGAATTTTTTTTTTTCTTTGTAAATAAAGACTTGTGTGAAACAAGACGACTTTCAACTGAAGTCAGGGAAGTCAGATGTTGACCTTTGGATTTGTTATGCTGCCGATTATCTGATTCTGTTTCTTTTTCCTCTTCCACTTGTGTGCCATCAATAGCACAAACATGTCTTAAGTATGCAATTTTGCTTGCATGCTAGGTATAATGTTGGCAGAAATATAAGGATTTTTCCACCCACGGTACATATAAAAAAATATGCTATAGTTATTCTTGTATTTTGTGCTAAGGATGAATTCAAACTTCTGTAAAGGGAAGAACTGCAGCTTTCTGTGCCAGCACTTTTGAAGAAATAGATTTTTCTGAAATATTAACACCTCTTCTTTAAGGAACAGACAAAGAAATCTGAGCTGTATTCCTTACACTTGTTTATAGAAAATATGCAAGGTTTGTTTAAAAGAAAAACTGTGAATAATTTAATTTCCATTAAGGAATGCTTGTTATTTATACATTACATAATATGAAATTAGATAGTTTGTCTTAATCAAAATTTAAATTCTGTAACCTGCTTTTTGTAGTATGTTATTTCAAGTTATTTGTACATAATTGTGACTTTTTTGTATAAATTTTAGTGAGTTTACAAAGCATTTACAATGAATCATTCCCTTTTGAATTTCAGATGGCATCCAAGCTTGGTAACAGAAGGTACAAGGGATTAATATTTCGCTGCAAAACAACAGTTTGAGCAGGTGGTACTTGATGCTATTACACATACAGGTCACTTGGGAGAGTGCTTAATCACTGAACTGAATATTAATTAGGACTGCTTTCTCAGCCAATTTTTTAAAAAAGAGTACTTCCTACGGAGGGGCAGGAAAAGCCCGCTAAACCTACCGAAGTCTGGAGCTTTGAAAATTAAGCTTATTATTGTAAAAACTTGTATAACAAGTTGGCATTCAATTTTTTCAGGTGAACTGATTTAGAGGTAAATAGGAGCCACTGTGAAGTATAATCTGGGTGTGAACCCAGTTTTTCTTAATTTCTTTTCTTGAACTTTTCTCTACTTACCTGCCTGAATTTCAGACTATCCTGTTAAATGCCTGACCAAAAATGCTTGGTGACTTGAAGCTGTCAGTTTGCACAGGTACAAAACAATACTTCACAAACTTTTTGGTGTGAAATCCTGAAAAGAAATCTGGGATTAATGTATTTGAGTTGAAAAACTAAACTGTTGATGACAGCAGAAGAGAGAAGCAGCTGACTTCATTGTGTGTGTTGCCGAATGTAAAATCTACTTTCCTTGACTTGTTTTTTTTGTCATGCTGAGTCATGCTTTAAATAACTTCTAAATTATTCAGGATCTTGTTCAAAAGGTGTAAGGTATGTTTGCAAGATGCTTAGATGCTCTGAAACATAATATTAAACTCTTGGTCATGCCTGACACTACCGTGGATTAAGTCTGAAATTCAGAAGTCCAGCAGAAGAGCTGATGGAGTTTCCTGAAGGTAACGCTGGCTACTGCCTCTGCAATGCCCGCAGTACGGCAGCCGGCATTGATTATGCCGTATCAATGTGCCTCTGCTGCACCATCGGAAACTCCTTTAGGAGCTTTGATTTTTCCCAGAGCTCAGTTTGGGAGCTGCTGGCTGTCACAGCTGTGTGACAGTGATGAGCAGCAGGATTTTCCCTCTGCCCCTGGCAGGGGCATGGGCACCTCTACCTCCTGGCACAGGGAAGAAAAATGTCCTTTTGGGTGAGGCAACTTTACCTTCCTGCCCGCTGCCTTCTGAGTCCAAAGACCTACTCCTGTTTTCCTCCCCTGGCTCCCACCAGCTTTTAGCATTGTTGCTGTCCTTTCACGAAAGGTCCTGGCACGAAAGGTCTTGTGCCTGTGTTTCCAGGCTGGTTCCTGTGTTCAGGCAGGGCACGTGTGATTTCACCTGGGGCTGGATGGTCACATTAACTGCCTTGAAACGCCTTGCAGAAGGTCGGGTGTTCAGTGAAAGTGATGCATGACTGACAGGATGCTGCATGATTTTTTTTTTTTTTGTCTTTTAATAGCACCTTCCTTCCGAGGCCTGGTTTAGCATCGTGAATTGATGAAGTACTGTGAACACTACTGCTTTGACATATTTCTAGCTGTATTTGGGGTAAAGTGTAATGTCACTTTGTGGTTACTACCATGCAAATAAGTGCTCATATTTCTTGAATAGTAGGCCATTCCCTGAGTCTCAGTGTTTGCTCATTGAAAGCTACCAGTAACATTCAGGTTTTATGTGTATTGCTAATATAGTCCTGTGGATATGAATGTGTTTCCATTTCATAAGTTTATTTTGTGTTCTTGAGTATGCTTGGGAGGGGGAAAACTTCCGTTTTTTTCAGTTCAAAGATGAAGTTAAATATGTTATTAAATATTGAAGATAAAAATTAGTTAATAGTTGACTTCAGTACTTAGCTGGAAGTGGTTTTTCTTTATTGTCTGCTGCTGTAAGCACTTAGCAATGTGTGAAAGCAAAGTGCAGACTAGAGGAAAGAGATCTAGGGGAAGGAGAAGAAAAGCTGGGGTAGAAAGGAGTTTGGAACTGCCTCTGAATTGGACACTACCTATACATGAAGAATGGCAGCCAGGTGTCACTCTGTCAAAGATACCTGGGATAAGAAGGTAATGCAGTGGAGTAGGACTTGGGAAAAAGAGGAAAAATGTCTCAAGAGATTTCAATGGGATAAATGGGAACAGTTGGGAGACTGAGGCTAGGAGTATTGATTCTCAGAGTAGGTGTCAAAGTTAGCTGGTGCCCAAGAAAAAAGTGTAGGTATTGCTGGAGATTAAAGGGATGGACATAGCCATAAAGTGGCTAGCCTGAGGAATGTACAATAGGGAACTAAAAAGACTAATAGAAGAACTAGATGATGTAGGTCAAGAGTGGGATGAGGGTAGATAGTCTAGAAGGGGATCCTGAATTTTAACAAGAAGCAGAGAATTGGAAAATCGAGATTTGGGAAGGGGGGGACAAATACATGACCAATATAAACTTGGTCTTCTGTCCCATGACTCAAGTCTATTGGGGGGAGTTGAATGGTTTCAAAAGTCTGTTGCCAAAAGAACATGTCCTTTTCTAGAACCCACAATGGTGCTCCGTGTTCTTGACTTTTTGTCAGCAAACATGTGAAAACTTTCTGGCCGGTTCTACCCCCAGAAACCCCACAGTGTAACAACTGCCACCATTTACTCCCCCAGCTCAAGGGGAAGAGGTCTGTTTGTACATGAGTTTCAAATGTTATTAATGGACCAAGTGGTCATAAAAGACATGGGATTTGGTTTTAATTCTCAAGAAGCAAACAAGGATGTTGCATGCAATAAAAAGAATTAAAAGAAAAATGAGGAATTTAGTCAAGTATGGTTTATAATTCTTGCAACAGAAGTTTGCCTCCAGTTGTATGCTATACAGTAGTCCTTAATTATGTTATCCCATGCCATTTTTTCCCGAAGTATTCTTGCCTTATTCGGTTTGAGAGATGAACAGGGTTTGTTTAATGAACAGATGTTCACTATTTTGTACAACGTGTGGCCTCAGGCCTTATTTCCTGCATTTTATTCAGACCCTTACTCTGGAGTCAAAATGATTCTTTTCCTCAGGGGCTTTTCATGATGTTCATCACTGTAATATCTGAATAACTTCTCCCAAAATAATTAAGTTACCTTCACAACACCCTTGAGCTGTGCAAGTTTTCTCTCTTTTACAAGCAAGCAATAAAGGCAGAATGAGATCGAGATCAAATATCTCCTATCTTCAGAGTGCCGAATCAGAGACATCCAAGACACTGTCAGGATGGGCACTTCTTGTCAGCTTGTTTTTAGGCATAAAACATTAAACTTTGGGCCTTTATTTCCAAATTTTAGCGCTCCCTAATTCATATCATGGAACATTAAATTGGGGAACCAGAAAAAGAGAGCGCCAGACTTTCTCATTGTCTCTCAACATTGGATTTGTGTGATTCACTTAGGATCCTACACATCCTCTGGCAGGATCAGAATCTGGGCCTTAAAGCAGCAGTTACCCTGACACAACTTGCTGCTTTTTCCTTTCTCTCATATTGCTGAACGTGTGCAAGAAACTGGACAGGGGTCCCACAAATGAGCATTCATCTGTAGTCACTCTTTTTCTCTCAAGTGGTCTGGATCTGTACCAAAGGAAGCATCTTCTAGGGAAGGAATCATAACTAACTACATCATTTATCAGCCTGCTTATATAGTGTGGAGGGGCTAAACTCAGGTTATCATCTTTGGTCCGCCATTGTTTGGGATCATTAGCACTAGTCTTTGAATCTTTAATGCTTTCCCCTGTACTGCAGAGTTTTTTGTAATATATTTTCTTTAAACAAAGACGACAATCTAGAAAATGTGCCATTATAAGGGAATAAAAGAGTGCTCCTCGGTGTCTTAAGTAGATTATGAATTTGAATATATTGTTTATATGGCAATGTATTTATAATACAGTATATTGTCATTTTCTAACCATTTGTAGGCTGTTCACTCAAGTTTTGATATCAAAGAGGAAAAAAAAGATTAGTGGAACTTGTCATCTGTCTCAAGTAGTAAAATTGAACAATTCAGGAATGATTGAAAAATATCACTATGAACAGAAATTAATTTTCAGTGTCATAAATAGAGCAACTGTCCAGAAGAAGCCCTAATTAGAGAGGAAGCATTTGTTACAAAAATGCTTCTCCTGATGTTGACAGGAGGATTTTCTTTTTAATCCAAGGAAATGGAGAAACAAAATTATCATGCTTGTTACTGAAAGGTTAACTACTCAAAGCGCTGTATTCCAAGAGCATTTTGGAATACCTCCTCTGTTCTTGATAGGATGGTACCTTCCTGTTCCGTGTGAAGCTTATTGCCTGATAAATCTAAACTATCTTTTTGCCTTACAGTGCCAATTCATTACTATAACCCATCAATAAATGTCATGTTTGGAGGCCTTTGGAAAGTAATCCCTTTATGCGTTTATCAAAACACACCAAGTTACATTTAAAATGAAAACATCAACATTTACATACACATTATAAGTGGTTAAACTTCAAGCTTGGTTGACAGAAGGCTTTATTGATTGTCTCCAGTCTACTGGAGGCCAGAGTTCACTTCCCCTCTTGTATTACTTGTGTACACCAAAAATGATACCTCTTGCAGGGTGTTGTTCCAGGAAGGCTCTTTAATTACCCCACATGTAGGCCTCTGAAAGTTGTTCTACTTTTTGTATAAAGGAATTTAAAAATATTCATTGGGCTGTGAGACTGAGTAAAGATAAGCTGTATGGCTTGCTGCTCTCTTTCTTGTTAGGAAATCTTGAGTTTGAGTCCCTACTTCCAGGACAGTGTTGTCCATTTTTGCTGTACTTCATCCGGTGCTGGTAGTATTATTTAATGCCCTGCCCCCCCTTCCTCCTCCTGCTTATGTATTTAAAGGCTTCACACTTTTTTTGAAGCTTTTGAAGCAAGTGTTTATGTGCCTAATTTCAGAGAAAGGTCCACAGTTATAAGTAAAGGTTCACTCCTGCAGGTCAGAGTTGCAGAAACAGGTGTGGGAGTTAACATCTGGGGAGGTCAAAACCTGCTTATTATAGGTTCCTATTAGCTGTATCAGGTAGCATCCTGCTCAGGGTAGTGGTTTCTGAAGTCTTTATTACTTTTTGACTGTCTTATTTCAGGGCTGTGTCTAGGCTACAAGGTGCCCAAATACTAAGACTTGTCAACACTGAGCATTTTAATGAATGTGCCCTTTGTAGATGTAGCTTTAATGTCTCTGTGCCTAATATTCCACTTGGTAGAGATACTTCTCTGTCACGTGTAGCTGTGAGACGGTAAGATGCCCAGGTAATAGGCTGGGGATGTGGTGCAGAGATAAGAAATGCAGAGTGCTTGGGGAGCCTGTGTAGTGCCTGCCATTTGTAGGGAGACCAGACCCCGTACCCCAGAGCTGGGTGGGCCCTGGGGGGCCCAGCGTGAAGTTGGAAACAGGTTTGTGTCATAGCAGCTCCTCCTACAGGGATGTGCTACTAACATCCAGGGATAATCCAGGTCCTGAGGTGATCCTCCTTCGATTCTGAAATTTAAGAAAGCCTTCCTTCCCCTCCCCCAAAATTTTTGATAGGGATTTTTTGGGATAGGGATAGTTTTTATGGAGAATACAATAACTAGTACTTTTAAAATGGCTTTTGTGGTACAATTTTGTTTCTTCAGCAGCTCAGCCTGTTCTTGCCATCTCCGTGCTGCGTAAGCCTGCGCTGATACGTTCCTCCCAGTGGCTGAACCTGGCAAATCTTTCTCAAAGCAAAAAGTTGCCCTGAACTTTGTTAAGCAACCTTGAATTTTTCCCTGCTTTGGTCTCTTTTACCTCCTAGGGTAAAATCCAGAACGGTGGCTAGCCTCTGGGACATAGTTTGCAGGTAATGGCAGACTGTGCTGTTCACTTGGTGGTTATCTTCTGAAAGAAATACTTGCAGACTTCTTATAAGCCAAGCAGAAGCTGTCACTGCTCCAAGTTGAGCTGCTGGTATAAAAGCATCAGTGCTAGCAGCATTACGCCCTTTCGGAAACTTTGCTTGCTGATCTTTGAATAGGGAAATGGCTTTTAAGGTTAGTAGCAGGGTTTGTAGGGAGAAATGAATGTGAATAAAGCTTCATTCATAATTCATCTGTGCTTGGATCTTACGGATTTCAAGTCAAAACAGCACAAGAAAAGGGGAGGACAGGGAGAAAGATGAATGGCACCATATGGGTAGCTGCAATAGGGACCAGTTGTGGGTGGGAAGCATTATGCCTATTTCATAACAAAGACACTATGTCTGTGCCAGTACATAGGGAACATGAAAATAGCAGTTCACGTTCTGCTTTTTCCCTGACTGAAGCTGTCTTTTGAATGACTGGATTTGACAAGGTCATGATCTGTGTGTCTTGTGAATTTGACTGATCTTAATGACCTGAAACAGGGCAAGCAGAAACTGTTGCTGTCAGAAGAAGGTTATCCAGAACACCAGAAACAGTTAACAGCATCTAATATTTATGAATGCAGTGGTGAAAGTTGCTAACATAACATAAAACTGCAGCATGCTACCTGAGCCTGCAGAAGGTGGCATGGTTGCCATGCTTTGTCATCTGCTCCTGCTCTGCATTTCTAATTTGTGGGCAATTCAGCAAAATCCATTGATTCTTTCTGTATGTGTGTGCGTATGAGAAATATTTACTCTTTCACTTAAGATGCCCAATAGACTCCATTGACATGTTTGAGTTTTTTTCAAATGCTGAAGGAACAGTAGGTCAGAGTGATGATAAAAAAAAAAGGTATTTCTTTCCCCAGTTGTAGCTGTGCTACAGAAGTTGCTGTCAGTCATCTGTGACCAACACATCTGTAGTTGACACTTTCAGCTGAAACATTTTGGGGACATAATGCTGAAAGCTCCTAGGAGAGAGTCTTTTTTTGTGCTTTTGTATTTTTAGCATAGTGAGCTCTGTGTTGGATCCTCTGGATGCTGCATGTTACAAAAAATAGGAAAGAGAAGACAGGTTTTTAAAATTAAGAGTTAGTTGTTTCATACTATGGAAGTATTCATATTTGTACTAAGTAATTAAAAATTTTACTTAATTTCTTATTGTGTTATGATTTCAAAATGCTAGTAACAGGTAAATGTTTTCAATTATACGTATTGTACAAATAGGTATTTTATAATTGTGATCTGATCATGCTGATACATTATTTAAGCACTTACTGTGTGAACTCAAATCACTTCTACCCTTTCCTATGCTGTTAGGTCATTTTTACAATTAGTTCAGTGCGAAGATTTCTTTGTTTTACTTTCTGATCTTAGGTCTGCAATGCTGGAGAAGACCACTGGATGGAACCATTACATTTTACTTAATATGGTGATGCAAAACCTTGCTGTATGTGTCTGAAATGCATGTTCCTAAGAAAAAAGCTTTTATTAAATAATATTACCATTAATGTTTGATTATTTTTTTTTAAAGTATAAAAACCATAAAGAAAGTGGATTTTTAAGTACTGCTTCTATGAATTTGGAATGATCAAGAGAGGATTTTTTCTTTTGCAATCTGCAGTTATTTTATTTGGAATAATCAGAGTTGAACAACAAACAGAACTTAAATTACGCTTTTTGAAGTCATGAGGGCTTATAAGAAAGATACTGTGTATGCTATACAGTATTAGCTAGCAGATTATGCAGCCAGAAGTTTTTCAAGACTTAATGCTGTTTGGCAGACAGTAAAAAGCTTCCACTGTGGGAGATGTTAGGCAAGTGGCTTTTAAGAAGTCATGCTTCAATTATTCTGCTTAATTAAAAAAAAAGTCTAATTAAGGGAGTAGTTGTTCCTATTTTTTTCCAAATGAAGTTCAAAGTTAATTTAGAGCTAAGATTATGGGGTTTATTCTCTCTTGCCTTTCACTTTGAGTGGATGAACATGATGGTTGCTGTTCTAACAGTGTGCTACCTGTGGGACCTCCAGAGATGAATGTTTGAGTTAATCAGCAGTTTGGATTTAAAGAACTATCTCCTATATTTGGAAACTTTAACAGATTCATGTCACTTCAGATCCATACCAAGATATTCTTTACATGGTGATGAATGTGATAGCAGGAAAAGATGACAGTAGAAAGCTACTGTTCTGATTTGCTAAGAAGGCATTTTGCTTAAATACAAAGAACAAACTTCTGTGTGTAGTGGTGGTAAACCAGACCTTTTCTTGGTTCTCTTGAAGACGAAAATATGGTAGTAGCAACTTGTTATGGTATCGTCCCCTAGGTAGGGGATAGCAGGCAACTCTTACTGCAACCCAAGCTCTATATAGTCATGCTAGAGTCCTGAAATCTTGATTGTTTTGCATGTGTGTTGGGAGGTGTTACGGAGGGTGACTGCATTCGTGGGTAGTTAACAACTGGCACAGGGAAGGCTAACAACATGCAGAGGCTGCTTTTTCTTCCTCTTCTGTCCTACGTTGTAGTGGTGGGATTGGGAAAAAGGAACATAGCCTCTGAATGTAGTACCTTAAAAACCATGTGATATTTTATTTAAGGAAACATACCATATGATATTAATGTCTCTCTTTTGAGTGGGTTATACCTGTTTAATAAGGCTAAACAGCACTGGCAAAACTGACTTTGAACACTTGAGAGTGCTCACACCCTTTCTGCCAACACAGTAAGAGGACTTAAGGAGCGCAAACAGAAGTAGTTCAGATAGACGAGTGCAGTCCTATTTAATCTGAGAATCCTTTGCAGACAGTGCTAGTGTTTGTTAGTACAGTGACTCTAAGGATCTGCACGTGAACTACTGTACTGAAATTCGGCGTGTATTACAAAGTTACTAAATCTGTAAATGATAACAAAGGTTGAATATTTAAACCCATTATTCCTTTTGAAAGAGAAGAAAAGAGCACCTTAGAGGCAGCCTTCATTTGTTAGGAATTTGGAGGCAATCTAGTCCTTATGGGGAAAAGATGACATGTCTAAATTGCAGCATGAAGGAAAGGAATGATTAGTTAGAGCAAACTATTTGCTTCGGTGTTTTTCAACCTTACTTTTCAGATTGCTAACACCCAACAGAGAACAGCTGTGTTTCCCAAGCTAGATTAACTAAGCCTGCTGCTTCATCTCCTTTGCTATTACTTGAGTGTGAAGTGGCAGCCGAGCTCTTTTTCTCCACTCACTCTAGTAGTTATCTTTAAATTCATTTTAAAATGAGGATAGATTTCACAAGATTTCACAAAGCAAAAATCACCTTGTTTTTTGCATATTTGATGAAGATGACTATTCAAGTCATAAGTAAAAACAAAAATATTTTTCTGATAATTAGCCTTTTCATAATGTTTGTCACTTGCATTCATTTAGCCTTACTCTGACTTCTGCTGCAGAAATGCGTACCACCTGAAATGTGTCACTATAGATACTTGTAATTTTGTGATTATCTCCAGCTAGGTAACCCTACCTACTTCTACTTCTGGTTGTGAAAAATTTTCTTACGTGGCTGTTTGGCTTAGATGACTTCTTCTTCAGGAGGCTATTGGTTTAATAAATATGAGCTGAGGGGCTTAACCCTAGGTAGAGTGAAAATTAATTCCGTTGTATCATTATCAGTTGTAATGTCAGCATCTGCCTGTTGTGTCCCAGTACCTCCCAGATGCTGAAGTTTCCAATCTGCCCTGCTTCTTAGCTCCTCACCTGCTTTACTCCTTGCAACTAAACTACCACAGTGTAATTGAGAATTTCAGGCTGCACAAGCACTGGATGATGATGAGATTTTTTTTTTTTGTTTAAGCCTAATTAACTGTTAACTTGTTAATTGGTTAAAATTCCTACATCAGAGATCAGTAGTTTGTGCTAATTATCATGATCTGGTATGTGAAACTGTGCTGACACTGGCAATACAGGCAGACTGGAATAATTAGAAGTGGAGAGAAGCAAAACCAGAGTACTTATAATCTAATTGATTTAATGGGATATTCAGTTTTTCATTGCTCTGCCCTGCCTCAACAATAATAAGAATAGTGTATGAGCTGCTACACATTTTGGAAGCTTGATTAGCTTCAAGTATATGATCGAGCTCTGTAACTAAATAGGCAATGTACGAATTGGTGTAAAAGACTCTTAAAGTATGGTATGATTTTGCACAACATTTAAAAGGGAAGCCAGAGCTCATTGGTTTTCAGCTTCTGGCTGCTGGGGAGTTGCACATCATGGTTGGGTCAGCATAGGAGCATGGTGCCGCTTGGATGGTGAGTGACAGCGGTGGTGGTGCCCCAGGCTGGTGGCTGGAGAGGCCAGAGCACCTGGCTGGTCAGAGGCAGCTCTTTTGGGGAGAGCCAGCAGTGTACAGTAAGAGGACAAAACACATAACATAGAATAATGTCTAAAGACCCAGAGTTATCATTAGCATGAGGTATGGCAATAGCTTGGGTGGACATATATTTTGTGGTGTTATGACCAAATTTTAAAATACATAATCTAAAATGTTTTGGAACTATTAATTTCTACAAAAAGGTTTCTACACCTTGCTTTTTCATACGGAGTTGAGGTGGTGTGGGTTGTTTGGTTTTGTGTGCGTTTTTGCTTTAAGGTAGAACATGTTTCTACCTTAAGATAATATTGCTGAGCCTGTTACCTCTCTCTTTCTTCTTGCCTTTCCATTTTGTTTTTTGTATTCACTGTTATGCATTTTTCTCTTTGCTTTCTTGTGCTCTTTTACTTGCCAGCATAGTATCTCCTTTGCACCACGAGTGATGGCAGGGAGAAGTCTGCTCCTGCACTCGCCTGCCCACATAGTGTGGCTGGGTGCTTAGTGAGCGCCGTGGAAACGTCACACTGACACTTTGTAGGGCAGGGGGATGCTGGCACCTAAATGGTAGCCGTGATCTGCTTGGATCTTCTGCTAGGAATAAAAAGAATTAGAGCTGAAGTTCAAGAGAGAAAGGCTGGCCTGATGTGTGCAGTGCTGGGTAAAATCAAAGGGGATAAAGCAATATAAAGGAGGAACACAGGAGGGAAATGGAAAGTGTTGAAAGATCAGTTAATGGCTGCCCACAAGTGATATGTGTCACAGAGCAATAAATACAGTATGAGTAGAAGGGGGGTGGGGGGGAAGACCGAGGTGGTTGAACAAGTGTGTACAAAATGCAGTTGTGGGTAAGAGGAAAAGATTGAGAGGTAGAGATCCAAGAAAAGGCTGGGAGGAATATAGAAAGAAGTTGAGGGAGTATAAAAATTGATGGGAAAAATGAAGGTGGAGTATAAGATCACCCTTATTTTTTAAAAGAAGATTTTGAGATAAAATGACTTCTTTTATCCAGGCAGAAAAGGGGTTCCTCTTGCCTGAGAAATCCTGAAGGGTGAGGAGGATGATAGCAGATCCGCTTCAAATCAGTTCAGAAAGTGCTTAAAAACAAAGCGGTAGCTTGCCGTGCCAGCACTGAGGTGCCCTGCTGTGCCATGGGGGTGCCTGGCAGGGCAGGACCAGGCCTTGCTGGCAGCGGGGCCAAGCCGGGCAGCCCCAGCCCCATCACCGGGCTGAGGCGTGGGGTGCCCGAATGCAAGGCCGCACCCAGGCTGAAGCAGGGCTGGGCTGCCTGGTGAGGCTGTCCCTGCCTGCTGGGGCCCGCTGTGGAGCCAGGGGTGGAAGCGGCCATGTTTGGCAGCGGTAGGAGCAGCAGGCTCTGTCTCCCAGGCTCAGGTTCACCTCTCTGCTCTTCCCACTGCTGCTACTGGGAAAGCTTCCCCCCTCAGGCCAGTTATCTGCCCCCAGCTTGCCAATTAGGTGTATCTTGGCACAGTTTGGCTCTCTTCTTCAGTGAGCTGGAGCCGCTACTTCATCAGGAGCGTGGCCAGGCAGGTGGTATTTAGCCTCCTGGGAAAATGGGGTTACTACTCGTCAAATGCCAGCCTCTGCTTAAAGAGGATTTTCTGCTTCCTTGGTAGAAAACAGTATGGTTTTCCCCCTTTCTTCTTTGGTGCAAATCATCCTTCTAATTGTAAGTACCAGAGTTCCTTGGATTTGAAAACAGATGATGAAGTATAGCCCTAAGCTGAGTGTGTTACCTCTCCTCGAGCCTGTGCAGCTCCTGCAGGGTAAAAACCCACACAACCAAAACCTCCCAGCTCCTCGTAAGCTCGTCCTTGCTTTAACATTAGAATAGTTTCCTGCAAATCAAAGCACCTTGTTCAAATGCACATACACCCCCTGCCAGCCTGCCCCCCCCCGCCCCCACCAACCAGCTGGGTATTTAAAACTTGATAGAAAATACAAGTTTTTAGTAAGAAAAATACCTTTGGTATAAATAATTTTTTTAAAAGACTGTTTCCTCATCAGAATGAGTTTGGTTTTTCACAGAAAACATTGGGGTTGGGGGGGCAGGGGGAAAGCCCCTTACAACAGCCATTAGCTTGACCACTGTAGTATGTGTTGGGGCAGTGGGGTTGAAGTCCCTGCTTTGAACTGATGTGTGCAGTTCTCTGTGTGTCCTGCTTTCGTGATGCTTTAAAAAAAAAGCACCAAAGTTTTGGGTGACCCTAGATCAGTTATACAGCTCTTGTTATACCTCAAATTATCAGATTAAGAATCTACTTTGTATGAATTCTTTTTTTAACTGTTCCTTTTCAAAAATCTTTAGGACTTTAACTGGGAATGCTTGAAAACTGCACATTGATCCAACAAAAAAAAAGGCACCTAAAATATATGGAACATGATCTACCCTGTCAGTCATCTGTCACTTGTTCAGATTTTTTTCTTGGAGATGGGAGGAGGTTATTTTTCAGCATGCACATGGGTAGCTTTGGCTGCATGCTTTATACTGTGTGGATCTTAGTGCTTGTGTTTAGTAACGTGACCTGTAATTCTCAGACTTTAGTTCCCCAGGTAAATGACTGCCATGGATTGATGAACAAGGACATATCAGTAACATCTTCCAAACTTAAACTGACAGGTTAGAGTCATTCTGTGCATTTGCTGTCATGTAACACCCAGAGACCATGCAGAGGAGGGTCAAGCAATAGCTGAAGATGAACTAATTCCAATGAAAGTCTGTACAAGTTTACTTCAATTTTTTAAGAGGCATTTCCTTAGATTCTCACTTACTATGTGAATTTTCTATGGCTATAGTCTTGTGCTGTTAGAATTAGTTTGTTACACTGTTGGGAGGGGGAAGATTTGCTCCCCCTGCCCCAGTTTGTTTATAGCCTTGAATATATGTAGGTGACTGCCGACAGTATCCCACAAAAAATGCGGATTGGGTTTTTAAGAGGTCTAGGAGAGGAAAGTCTAGGAATCGGTGGGATTTCTGCCAGGGTATTTTGTTAAGGTATACAGCATAAGAAGTTATAGTGGGCAATTATTCTAGAATAGCCTGCCTTAGTTTCCTAAGATTACGAAAGAAGTTGGTTAACCTGGAATATAAGCGTGCGTTCTACAGTTTGATCTTAGTGAGTTTGCTGGGGAGTCACTACTGTGGTGATGCTGGCTTATTCTGTTACAACTTGCTCTGCCTCTGTGTTTCTGCATGGGTCCACTTCCTACAGAAAAGGGTTGCTGGAGTGTGATGCCAGAGATTGCCAGGAAGTAGAAGGCTCAAAACATGAACATGAATGCTGCTTTTGGCTTCTCTTCAAGCTTAATGTGTTCCTACCTGTAGCTGAAGGTGAGTTCTGATGGTGGCATTGTTTAATCCATCAGATACTCTGTCACATGGTCAGTGTATATAAAGCATAGCTACTTGATGTTTTAGTACAGAAATGAAATCTTAAAAGCTTCTTGAAAAATCACAGGTAGGTTTTCTATAGTGACAATGAAATTGCAAGGTAAAGTTTGTGGAATTACCTAACGTTTTAACCCAGTGCGTGTGTGTAACAGAACAAGCAAAACAAATTTTCAGTGTTTTCGGAGTATGTTTTAAGTACTTCATAACAAAGGTGAAAGACTAACAGCAGATGCATTTTTTGAGTATTTCTATATATTTTGTCTGAAAACAGTAGAAGTATTTCTAATAAATAGAAGTCATAAAACAGTGTGCTATAAAAGTGCAATTTATTTTACACTTGGTAATGCAGGATGCAGTAGAGTAACACTAAATAAAATCTAATGCAGTGAATTTGGCAGAGTACTAACTGTACATTTAGATGATGGCGCTATTAACCTCTTCCATATACCCTTTCTAGTTTGTGGGCTACCTTTTATTACAGTAATAAGTGATAAGGACTACTATTAGCATTATGAGATGAATAGTGCCCCCCAATTCAATTTGCCTCGTCCAAACTGTTAGACAATGACCTATATAGTCTTTAAGATGAGATTAATTTTGGTTTGGAGGGCCAGCATATGGCTTATGATTCCCTGGAGTCCCCCTTAAGTTTTACTTTGATGTTTTATTTACTGTATCTTGTATAACAATTAAGCTTAGACTAGACAAACAGGGCAAAACTGAAATACAATATTCTTCTGAAGTGCTGTTCTTTCCTTAGAAAAAGTTGTTCAAAGAACATTACATAGTTTCGTAGTCATAAGCCAGATGCTGTTGCAGCTGAAGCTGCCCATGGCATAGTCCTCAACTGTGCTGCTTCAGATATGTGTATCAAGATTTACTCTTGAATTAGAGGGTCACACATTCTGTAATAAAACATTCTTGCAGTTCAAAATTTTTGTAGAGTATGGCACAGAATGCATTTAATCTGTCAGTTTCATTAATGAAACTTTCTTTTAAACTTTATGGTTAATTTTAGTCAATCTGGGTAGCGGTAGAATACTCAAAGCAAAACTACATGTTTTGTGAGAAAGTATTTTGTAAAAGAGAGTAAGGTTTCTCTAGGATAAAGCTTCAGCTTAAGCTTACTTTTTACTAAAACCAACAGAATTCACCAGGAAAGATTTTGACTGTACCAAACCCCAGAAAAGCTTTATATGGAGTTTGTACCCTATATAACAAAGAATCCATTTTTTTGTCAAGGTTTCTCCCCACTTTGATTTTTTTGATAACTAATATGGGTTGAATTGATGCTAAAGAGTAAATGGATGCTAATGATTACGGAGACAAAAAAGTGAACATAACGTGAATCATTTTATAAAGCCATTGAAAACTAGGTGGTGTTCTCCTATAAGCTAATGCATGCGTCTCCTTCATGCGAGTATGAACTGTGAAAGTCTTTAATTCCATACTTTCAGTAAATTTTTTCCCCCTTTGATATGCTTGTGCCTTCATTTTAATCCATGAATAGCCTCTTTATCGTGGTTAGGTCAAGTTTAGATGTCTAATGAATTTCAATCACTTTTTTTTTTCCACAGGTGTTTAAAGATTGTGTCTGTTTCTGTGTTATAAGAGTCGTAGGGATCCAGCTTTTTTGTGCCCCTTCATGTTCAGTTCTATGGACAGTGGAGCTACTGAAGTGTACTTTTCTCTGCGTTCTGTAAAGGAATTGGTACCTGTGCAAAGATACAAATCCAAAATGTAGCCATGATTTGGATTAATTCTTTCAAAGGATATAGGAGGAATGTGTTCCACTAACATATCTCATTGCTCTTTCTAAGCACATTGAGCCTTGAAAACTGAGGTAAACTGAAAAAAGTCTGTGCTTTTGAAGGCAAGGACACTGGATAATAGCACAGATCAAAATCCAAATTCCAAATGCATAACTTAGTCTTAGAAATTCATTTTAGTAAAATGTGGCACAGACTAATCCTAAATTCAGTCATAGCTCGCATGAGACTGTTTTGACATTTAGAATGGTCCTCAGCAGCACAGCAAGCTTTCAGGGTGACATTTAGATGGAACTTTTTAGAAATACATCACGTTCTCAGGAAAGTGCTGTGGAGTAGAGCAGATTTATAGAGCAGGGAGCCTATTATGCAGAACTGTAGATCACTGCTGTCTACCAATAAGGCTAGCTTTTTTGCTAATATTCACCGAGTGTCCTTTGTCTTTCTGCTCTCTCTGTTGAAGTAACAATTCAGTTTGATAGTGTTCTTTTAAAATATTTTTGCTGGGAACTCTAAACTTCTATTTTATTTTTTTTGTCTAATCACCTGTTCAATCCACCAGCTGCTTTTCCTTTAACTGTTTCTTCCATTTAGCATTAAGCTGCCTGTTTACACCGAAGATGGTCAGATCAACACATTGTATTTATAATATAGCTGGGTTCTGGATGGAACATCCACCGTATTCTTGAGTACTGTATATATACAATTACAATAATAAAATAAATCAATGAAAAATAAGTTCTAGAATGCAATATTACCATGTGGAGTACACTGTTATCCTGGGACAAATGTACTGTTCAGAGTGGAAAAATATTAAAAAAAAAAAAGGGAGGGGGGGAGGCCAGGAAGGCGAGGGGGCATAAAATGACTGCAGTTACCTGGTGTCAGATTTTGTGAAATGACTATTATAGCACAATTCTGGAGTTCTGTAAATGACATGGCATTTTCTGTAACATAGATAAAAATATTTCCTAGAAATCTATAACCATAGCTTTTCAAGAACATCTAATTTCTTTCATAGATCTGTGACTACCAAGCACTTCTCTTTAGGCTCTGTTATGCTGCTTAATCCACTGGCAACATAACTGAATTTGTATCGTCTAGGTTCAGAGGCCCAAATCCCTGAAGCTTTTACTCATGCATTCTCTTTTTCCCTGTGTATCCAGTTCATCCAGTTATATGGAGTAGAGGCTTGGCTGGCTGTTCGTTCAGGTTCAGCAACCAGCCTAGTTGGCCTTACGTGGTAGGTACTCTTCACCAGTGTTTTGAATGAGGGTTTCTACTATGTATCAATGGAAAGGGCTGACAAAATAGGTAGAAATAATGAATGCCTTATGTGAATGGAATGTACTAAATGAACTTTGAGGCAACATCTGAGTTTGAGTATCAGAATGCTGTTTACTGATGACATTACAGAAATGAGCAACAGAAATTTTAAAGATGTAATAGTATAACAATGAGAGGGGTTGTTTTGTGTGGTTTTTAGGTTGGTTAATTCACAGTTAAAGTCCTTTTTACTAGTCTACTGTCATATCATCTCCTTTTTCTATGTCCTCATTTATATTGCTTCTATATTCTACTGCTATGGAAGTATATTCTAATTAACTCTTTCACAGATTAGTGTAATTGAAGTTATGGCTTGGTACAGCTGAGGGTCAGTGCACCTTCATGATGACTAGGGGATTAGGGAGATATTTAAAAACTTACAGTTGATAAAAATGCATGAGAGGAGAGCCAGTTATTAACCTTGTTTCAGCCAAAAAAAAAAATCTGATGTTGCTTTCACAATGTTAGAGAGTCCTTCTGATTTGTGAAAAGCTCGCAGCTTTCTTCTTTCTATGCAAATCTTCTAAAATTATGTGAACTCTTGATGCTGCAAAATGTAGGGTGCTCAACTGGTCTAGCTATGCAGATGGAATTAGATTTTTCTTGTGTTAATGAAGAAAGGGAAGCATCTGACAAATCATCATTTCATTTAATGATCTACATCCTCATAAAGAGATTTACAAATGAAATACGGAAGACTCACTCACTTAATTCTGTAGAACTTGTAAAAATAGAACTAGCAGAGAATATTCAGAGTGTTTCATTCAGGCTTCAGTTCAGCAGGTAAACAGAAAACTTTAAAAATTATCAGCTCAAGCCAGGCTGAAATAAATGTTTGCATACAGTATGCAAGTATCAGCTATCCTTTCCGCACCCCCAAAAAGTGTAATTCTAAAATGGTGGTATGTTATTAATGAAAAAATTCAGAGAAAACCAAAGGAAACTAAGGCATGGATGAAAACAGCTTTATTCCAATTTTGCTTGTCAAGGGAATAAAGTGTTTAGAGCACTTGTGCAGGGATGTGCAACGCAGGCTTAGTGGTCTCCTTGGCTGAGTATCCTCCCACCCTCCAGGTGAATGCCCTAATTCTTGGTCTGAAAGGTATTTTCAGGATTGCTTCTGCTTTTCTTGGGGAAATACATTCCTCCCGAGCTTAGGAAGAGTGTACTGGTTATCAGGGCACTCATTTTCTAAATGTCTGCAATTTAAGAATGCCTTAAAACTACAAAAGAGCAAAATAAAATTATTGAAATCTGTTTTCTGCATTAGATTTCTTATGGAGATCAACAGGGTAGATGGAATGTTGCTGGTTTTACTTATTTCTGGTACCTGCACAGCTATTGGAGTGAAATTTAGATGTCAGGTTTTGTGGTTTTTTTTTCCCTCCTTCCTGTTGTAATCAAGGATCTCAACAGTTTGAAACAAGTATCTCAACAGTAAAACGTGCAAAAGCAAGATAATATGTAATAACAGTAAATAAGTCTGTGGGAACTAGTATAACGATAAATGTTAATTGAGTAGGGTTTTTTGTGCCTAACAAAATAATGACTAGCTACAGCTCTTAAAAGAATACTTCTCCCTTATTAGGTTTTTACAAAATGTGGTATAATTAGACTGAGTTAGAAGTTGAGTCATATTTCTTTTTAATTTATTTTTTAATTGTTGAAAACAAGACTGTGTCCATTCCCCTTACATACAGAAAGAGAGAAGCATGAGCATAGCGAGTTCATGGCCAAAACTATGCAGTAAGGAATCTTACAGTTTGAAAGAGTGGAAGAAATTATAGGGTCAAGATAAATTTGTTTTTCTTGGGAGATGGCAAGCTAAGTAAAAACCAAAATTATGAATTCATTTATACCTGTAAGGACATAGCAAAACTGACACAAGTAAGGCAATTAACTTCATGCTGCAAGCAGTGTTCCTGTGAATGACATCTTGTGCTGTAGGTTCGGGATGTTGCTGCAACTAAGATTAGGAAACGGAAGACTCGCTTGAAGTCAATGCATAAGATTCCTACAGAACTATAGAAAATTCAATGGCTGTTCTGAAATTGTGGGATTGCCCACATAACTTTATCTAAAAGTTTTGTCTTCCAGATTCTTAAACCATAAAGGGTTACTCTGAATTCCCAACATACTTTCCCTAATATTTTTCGTGGAGAATAGTTTTCTTTGCCATGAGTGACCACAGGGTGGCAACGTTAAAAAATGAAACCCCAAAGCATGAGCCCTTGTTAAACAGACGTACAAGTAAGGTGAGGGTTGGGTCTTGTGTAGATTTGTAGATTTCTAGGTTGTGCCATGAGAGGGCAAGTACAAGTGGGTGTAAGTGTGTGTCTGAGCATCTGCCCCAACCTTAGGTGTCTGTATCAAGTTCAGTAGCTGAATAGCTCATGGTTACAACTACTAGCTTTGCTTAAGGATGTAAGAAGAGAAACTTGATTCAGAATGAAACATTTTCAGTCTTTACTCTGGTTCAAAAAATTTTATGTGACAGAAGGTAATGGTTTATTCTGATAGCCCGTAGTGAAGAGTTACTGATCTGTTGAAAACATTGAGGACAGGGCTGGCTGGCAGTTGGTGTGATGCACAAAAACATGCTGCAGTGTTACCGTGATAAAAGAATGGGATGAAGAACCAACCTGCTGCTAATATTAATATTAATTTGAAATTTTAGACTTAGTAAGATTAACATGTGCAGCAAATAAAATTGATTTTAGAGTTCAGTTGCATATTAAAATGCATATTTTTGTCTTCTCTTTCTAGTATGATCAATTTCTTTAAAATATTTTTTAAAAAGCATAAATTGTATCAGTGTCATTTCATAAATGGTTTGTTTTTTTGCTGAATGCTTGTTTTTAAAGTAGTAAAGTCCTTAAGACTTCAAAGAGCTTATCTTGATATGTACAGTTAACACCTGTTTGAGTATTGCAATGTGCTTATAAATCCATGTACATTTCATTCTAGAAACTGGTTCACAGAAGGTATAATAATGTTCTGTTGTTGTAGTCTAATGAAGTGAAGAAGTGTGAAGAGATGAATTTAAGCCTTGTTGATTAATCTATGAATGGATTGTAATCTGTTTGGGGGGGGATTGGGTCTCTAATTCACATGGCTGCTTTCTGCTCCTTTATTGGGTGACTTGATTTTTAATAAGTAGGAAGAGGTTCTGAATGAATCACTGGAACTTTGAACTCCTCCAGGAGACAATTAGGAGAATGGTTAATAATAAAAGATTTAGTGTTCAGGCTGAATAATGGTAAGACCTACTAAATCATCTTCTCTTCCATTTATAGAAGTATTTCAGTAAATCTGTGAGGCGCAGTCTACCGTAGTTGCTCATACAAAACAGAGGAAAAAAAATTACTGGCTGCATGTCAGACTTGTTATCAACTTAAGTACATCTGCGGGAAATAATTGTGTGTTTGCATGTGTATACATCTACAAAAACAGTAGCTAGCCCCATAAGCTGTTCCTACAACTGTCATCTAATATAACACATATGAATAGAAATTCCTTTCCAGCCTTGTAGGTAAATGGTGTGGCACCTTTTTCTACATGCCTTCCATGGGTTTTTTTTCCAGTTTTTTGTTTTTTTTTTTTACTTTTTGACTTGTATGACAATAGCTTTTCCATAGGCTGTTAGCTCTATCTGGCAGAAGAAAATTAAGGAACAATAGTACTACAAAAGTATTTTCCTCAAAAAAAAAAGACTAAATCAAATCAGTAATCTGAAGTCTCTTAAGCTAAGAAGGAAATGCACCCAATAAATCTGTAAACATAGGACTACCCTATACTGCTGAATTTTCATATATTTGAATTTCACACTAAATGGCATCCAAGCAGGACTGGTATGCACTACTAGAAGAAAAGCTAGTGTGCAGCTAGACATATATGTTTAATATTTTCTGTTGTGCTTTTCCTGTCTAGTTAGCTCCAAGTCAAGATTTAGACTTCTGCTTTGTCCTAGGAAAATGTGCAGATTTTTCCTTTTAAAGTGATGACAGCCACTGCAGATGTCACAATTTATCACTTGGCTTTAACACAAATGTGACATGATCTCATTAAATTTCTGCCATGAGATTTTATTGCTTTAATAATTTGTTGCAATATTTATAGAATACTATGATGAATTGTATTGAATTTATCAAATTATCCAATAAATAACATGACAGAACAATAAATCAATCACATTTCAAAAAGCGTTAAAAATGTATTGTCTAAAATTGTATATCCAAGCATAATGACGGCTTCTCTGAAAATAAAAGGAAGTTTATTCACTTGAAATCTTTCATGGTTAACTGATTAGTTTGGGTCTTGATCAAAAATGCCTTAAGCTATTGTCTGTATGGTAGCTGGCAACTTAACTTTTTAAAATAGAGTGCTTTGGCAATGAGTATTATCTTCTCCTGGAGTAGGTACGTAGACTGAGTGCAGCAGCAGAGAATAAATGATCACTTGAGGCCTTCAGCTGAAATGGTTTATGTCCAATGCTGACTTGTCTTTTAATTTGGTTGATTAGTAGTGACACCATCGCTAGAATGAAGGAGCAGCTAGAAGAGTACATGAACAGAGAGCAGAGTGATCTGTAACAACCCCTTCTCTTTGTCTTAACCACCTTTTGAAGGAATCAGAGTTGCTAATTCAAGCTATCTGTGAAGCCCTGAGGAGAGCTGGGCTACATGAAATACAGGTATTTCTGGGTATGTGTAACTATACACCAATAACTGTGAAGTAGTCAGAGTGTTAATGCCATAGGTAGTAAAGGAAGGTGAAATAAAAAGCTTAAATGAATGACAAAAGCAGTGACAGTTTATTATTTAATCCTCCAGGTTGTTTGATTTTTTTTTACTTAGTGTGCTCTATGTCCAGCCTCCCCCACCCCCATATGTTATGATTCATTGTAGATTGGTGCTATGGTTATTTCTAAAATTGCAGTTATTACTTGTTTGAACTACTGTAATCCAAGGAATCCAGAACAGGGAGCAGGACACCAGAGTGATGAGAATTATACAACTTACATGCAGAAATGCTCCAAATACTACTGATGCAGATCCTTGACCTATGTTGTCTGCTGTCCAAATATACAGTGGGAATAGGGAAGGATGCAGACAGATGAGGAAGTACAAAGAATTAAACAGTAATATCTGACTCAGCCCATCAGCAGCCTTATCAAATTAAGGTTTCTTAGAGGCACAGAAGTAAATTTTTAAGGATCAGAAGAATTTTACGATTGATTTTTGAGTGCATACAGTATATCAACAAAGCATAATACATAGTGTTGCGCTTGATTTCTAATACAAAAAAAAAAACAGAGAGATGGACCAAAACTGGTGTCTTCCTTAAAAAGGGAGCACCCCAAGCATCAAGGAGAACCCTTGGTGCACAGTTGATTTTACTTCGCCAATGACTGCCCTAGTGGTGGCAAATATTATCAGAAGTAACCAGTTCATCTCCTTAGTTATTGCTACAAACCTCCTGTGACTGAACACAGTGTCGGTATATTTCTGATGACTGCTTTTAAGTTTCCAGGATGTTTAATTCGCTTACAAACCATCCCCCGTCCCCAAAAACCCCCCAAGTGATTTCAGACAACAGCAACTACTTTTTCCAGCATCATTGTATCATGTGTCAGTCTTTATAAACTTATCTTGTCTCAAAAATCAAATAATGTCTCAATTTAGCTAGTCACTATTTTAGAAATGGCCTTAGTGAATTTGTACTCTTATAGTTGTATCAGGATGTTAAATATTCTCTTACTGAACTTGTCATAGCTCCTTACCTTTTTCTTTTTTTTTTTTTTTTTTTTAAATACCGGTTTATTTTTTAACAACTCAGGGAAACATCAGTCGAAGTTTTTTTCCTATCATGCATATTCTACTTTGGTCTGACTTATTTTAATTGTCTAGGTTAAAAAAAAAGTTCAGGCCTTTCTAAGGACAAAAGAAAGGAAAAACAAGTGATTAAAAGGGCATAGGAATGTGTTGTATTTTAAGCTTTATTCTGAATGAGTAGTAGGACTCCAGGTGTGTGAGTTCACATACTAGCTTTCAGTTGCTGCTTTACCTGGGCTGGTGTGGCTGGGAGCTTGACCTGGAGGCACAGCTCTTGAGCCAAGCTTTCCCCTGCTATTGTTATATGTCTTTCCCCTATGGATGCTTGGGAAGCAGGGAGGAAGAGTTGGCATGACTTGAATATGGAGGGCTGCTTCAAATGGATGTGACAGAATCAGCAGAGAAAACAAGCCTTCGGCTTAGTTGACAGTTGAAAGATGTCGATGATCTTTCCTTAAGTTTAGTGTTGTGTTTTGAAATTGTTTGTAGGTTTTTTTGAAAATCAATGAAATGGGACAGAGACAATATTCGTGGTACTTTCATAGAAATATCTGGCAAAATAATGACTGCTCAATCCTTTTAGAAATAGCAGAGCTAAAAGTTTGCTTGGACTTTGGGTGTTTACACTATATAGCTATTATTGTGAGACTGTGTCATGCTTCTCCAAACTATGGATACATTTTCTTATTTAGGACATACCTTGTTTCTTTTATCTGGGCAGGGAAGGTTAGTAAGTTCATAGCCCTTCTTTTGTTGCTGCTGCTGCTTTTTCTTAAACCGTTACACATCTGGTCTTAAAGGTAAGGTTGTTTACAGTTAGTAATAATGTGTTTTATTTACCTTAATTTGGCATAGTTTTAGTTTACTTTTGCTCTATTTTTGAAGAGTAAATGGATTATAACTTGGCGACTTCCTTCTAATACAGTCAGCAACTGTGATATCCACCCATTTTCTTAATGAGGATAAAAGATAAATTTAACTAGAAGTATAGGAACTCTTAGTTCTAAGATTTACCATCAAGAGTATTCTCTCCCCTTGCACCCCCTGCCAAGGCCTACATTCAGACAGAGATTCAGTGCTGCATGAGATAGACATGTTTTATGTATGGCTTTATATTTTGAGGAAATATTTTCGAATGGATAATAATATTGATATGATTCAAAGTGCCTTGGGTTTTTCTGAATAGTTTTTTTCAGGTGTGACTACATTTCAAGTTCAGATAAAGTAACAGTTCAATAAGGATTTTTTTTTTATCTTTCAATTTGAGTGTTAAATTTACAAAGGATGAAGGCAGTGGATCCTGAATGGGTCTGGTCTCCCTAGGCAGCTGGCAAGGGGAATAGCTGTGCCAGATTCCATACCATTCATTCCCACCACTAAACCTGGAATTTGTATGTGCACATTTTAGTAATTATCTGCTTATACTTTTCAAAGAGGACTTTTTAGTGGTGGTATCAAGAGTTGTAATAAGGGGGTAAGTTCTCTTGCATTAAACTAAGGTCTACTTGCAAAGCCACTGGAAATGCTTAAATGCTTTGATTTTTAAGAATAGTAAGTTTTACAAATATCTGTTATCTTAGCAGTATTTATTTTTCTGTGAGATGAGGCTTTTGTTTTTCATAGAGTGGTTATCTTAGAGACAAATGATTCTCTAAGACCTTGAAAGAAAAAGGTCGCTTAATGCAGAATGTGCATCTGTACAATTTATACTCCAATTAATATCCTGAATCATGGCACACAACTGAGTTTAAAATCACTATGGTTTCATGCCAAAATCCATAACGTAACATTCATTTTGCTCTGCAAAATATAATTTTATTTGGAGAACATATTTGACTAGATGAAGATATCAGTGTCTTGGATGAGAGTCTGGCAGTAATCCCATATATTTGCCATCATTATATTATGCAGTTGTCACTGTGTCTAGGTTTGAAAAAAAAACCCTTCCTTTGGAAGGCTTCCTTCACCTTCCTGTGGCTTCTCTGGGGAGAATTTAATGATTCTGGAAGGACATAAATGCAGTTAGGTTAAAAAATGTATATACAAGTTGGTAACTGTTCAGGCAGTTTCCTTAAGGATTCAGTTCTTTCCCAGACTGAGAAGCCCTGGGGCTTCATGCAGCTGGAGCTGGGATACAGTAGACATTGCATATGTAGGGAGGTGATGCAACTCTTGCAAAACTTTATCTTCTATTGCTACTGTACAGCACAGCAATAATCAAGGATCTTAAGTTAACACACTGACTCTTCCCTTTGCAGGTTGTAAGAACATTTTTTTTTTTGTAGCCTTAAAGTAAGTAATACATAATATGAAACATGGGAAGAAAAATTATTCATAAAAATGAGCAGTTTGCATGGTATTAAAAAGTAACCATTTGAATTCCCTCTACATATTGGTTTAAACAAGAGTTAGACCCCTCAATTAGCAAAGGATTTCTGAAAATCTAATCCAAACTGCATAAGCTAACAGTATTTTATAAATCTTTCAATTTCTTAAAAAAATAAGTGTCCAGATTGATCAGTAGCCTAATGCATTTACCCTTGGGAATCCTAGAGTATCACTTTAAGTGAATAAGTAATGGGAAAAGAGCTTAATCTCTTACAGCTTGTCTACAAGTAAGGAAGATCAAAGAGAGAGTGATCAGGTTTGCCAGCTTTGCTGCTCTTTTGAGACTAGGAAATTAAAACAGTTCCTCGTAAACTTAGATTTGTAGTCCTGTCCTGAACAAATACGTTCATAAATATACGGGAAGTTGAAGAAAAGAACAATTTATCATATTTTGAGAGAAAACTATTACCACCCTTAAGAACTAATATATCAATTTACAAAAGGTCTGTCAGCTCGATGAGATCAGGTCTAGGATAGCACCAGCTGGAATTTCTCATCAGGAGCTGTTCTGCTTGAGCATTCGTATCGGTTGAGGACACAGTGTGCAGACAGACTGTGCCACATGCTCCAAGCCCACCTTGTAGCTCTTGGCCTTCCCACTTTGGGCAATACATTTGGAAATATCCCTCCTAGATGTGTAGTGGCTACTCTCAAGGAAACTGATACTTTTGTAATGCTCAGTGGTGATGGAAGCAGATCTTCTCATGGGATTTCTGTTTTCCCCAGCTTTCTTTAGTGGTAGTTGAACTGAATCAAATTTCCTTAGTGAAATGTGAAATCACATTAGTCTGGTGTTGGGTGGGATCCTCATTCGAGGACCCACTTGGTTATTTTCATGTTTGCTAATATGTGTTTTACACTTCTGCTTTTTCTTGCATTTGGTCTGCAACTCTTTCACATCCAAATCACTATTTATAGTGCATTTTTATGCATGTTAAATACTTGGGCTTGGTTTTCTTTGTTACCCTGGAAAACCTGTTTTGCCCAGAAAAAGTAAAACAAATTAGCTGTAGTCAGCTGATCAGTAGAGAAATTGCTATTTACATCTAAATGGAGCAAAAACAAAGCTCTGCACAAGTTGAAGGCAAATTTTAAGCAAAGCAAGCCTGGCAAGCCTCAGCCAGGAGCCCTTGGGAGCACCATACAAAGCCTGTGCCCTGTTGCTAGCAATGGTAATACCTGGTGTCAGGGTTACCAGTACTGGGCAATTACAGGGTTTCAGGGTTACACAGCCTGAAGTTCTTCATGGTTTTCTGTACTACCTGTTATGCAGACATGAAAGCCTCCTTGGAGAAGGGCTAAAAAGCAGTTGAACCTTGCAAGAGAACTTACGTTGAGACTTGCCACAGTATCTGTGATTGCCCATGCAGTTATGTTGATACCTGAAAATCCTGTTGTGTGTTGTTTTGTGCAGGAAGCTTATTAAATCCACAAGTCTGAGCCATGCTTGTTTTGGAGAATACAGTGCTAGCTCAGGTGTTATGGTATCACACCTTGCTGTGCTGTGTACACGTAGCTGAAAGGTAGGGAGAAGTATAGACTGGTGAAGAGCTGCCCAGGAATAAATCCTTGCTTTCTCAGGGGCAGAGGCGGTGACCGTGCCTGGGAGCGGAGCATCCTGGTCCTGACCCCTGGGCTCTGACCCAGTGTGCCCCGCAGAGCATCAAGAGAAAAACTGACTGCTAGCACAGTGTGGATGTTCACTAATGATCTGATCCAACCAAATCATTATGTGCTTTGCTGTAGCTATATCACCAGGTGGTGCTGGTGTACATAGCCGTTACATTTTGATCTGTGTTATTTCTGGTTCTTGGGGAGGCTTGCTATAGTGGTGTTATCTTCAGGTGGTATGTTATTTTTGGTGTAATAAAAGCTAGGAGGTGTTGCTGTGTGAAATGCAGAGCAGTTTACTTCAGAGCCCAGAGCTGCCCTCTGTTTCAAGTAGAGCCTTGAGACAAAGATGCTTCTCGAAGAGTAAGCCCTGGGCAAAGGTTCTTAGAAATCTCGCAGATCTCCAGAGGGTATAATTTCCACAGGAATTTATGCTAAACCAAGGAAAGGTGCGCTTTAAATATAACTAAATTTATATTCATTGTGTTGTTCTTCACTGTGAAGCTGACTTGCAAAGCCTTGAAACGTTTTTCTTCAGAAAAGAGGTGGCAGTGGCTTCAGAAAAAAGGGCAATGTGAGGTGGTGTTGGAATTTTCATTTGGGTCAAGGCCTCCCCCTTTCTGCTCACAGACTTCTGCATATATAAATATCATTAATAGGAGAGTGAGTGTAATTAATTTGTTAATGTAGAGGTGGTTTGTGAACCTCTGTCTTGCATACTTCAGAAACAGTTTCAAGTGTTGCTGTTTTGGAAAACACTCGGTGTTTATCATAACGGTTTCATGATATTGGCTGTTTTAGTCACTAGCAAAAACAAATGCATTTGAAAAAGGAGAGGATATTAAAGGACTCTTGTGGGTCTAAAGGTGAATTATTTTTTTTCTTAAACAGGAGAAAGGAATGAGTATAATTTTACAATGAGCAAGAGAAATTTATATACTTGGTCAAAAATCAATGTTTTTGTATCTAAGTGTAACTGAACAGCCTTAGCAACTATGTATGGGGATTCAAACTGTATAATTTAATAAAGAACTTCATGGAGAGAAAGCTTGCAGATGATTGAAAATGCCCAAAATAGGTTTTTCACTGTAAATCTTGCACCTGTGAAATTTCATTTGATGGATAAATTATTCTGGGCAAGGGATCAAAAGGAAGTAGCCAAATGACAGCAATTTGATAAGGGAATGAGAATGTATTGTAGCCAAAAGGATGTGGGTGCAGTTTTTTAAATCCTTTGAATGAGTAACAATCTCATTAGATTCTCTTCTTAAATATGGTATTTATAAGCAAATTTTGAAACACCTGTTGAGTTTAAACAAATGTGGTTAAATCATCTAGGACTGATATTTTTCAAATAGCTAATAATATCTGTGCTGGCTGCTGCTACTAAGTTACAAACTAATAAAATAAAACTTTGTAATTAGAATTTCAAAACCATTACCACAAACTTAAATATTTAACTTTGATTTAATTTAAATGATTGAGAGAAGCCAACCAAGGAAGAGCAGCTCCAAAAAAAAATGACTGATGTATAAAAAGAAATCTGAATCAAAGTACCTATTCCTAATACAATAGAGCACAAATTTGCATTAGATATGTTAAAGGTAATCAAGAATTTGAGAGACTGAGGAAAATTTACTGCTTTTACATGACAGTGAAGTAATTATTTTCTAGTTTAAAGAAGAGTATGATTATTTAAAAATGCCTTAAAGTCAGAGGAAATGAAAACATGGGGTTAACTGACTAAAAAATGCAGAAAGAGAAAGAACCTAAACACTTTTGCTCATTTGCTGCTTGTTCAGGATATTTGTCAGGTGTGTTTTTTAGAAGTGGATTTTTCAGATAATTTCCATCCATATGGGTAGGTCTTAGGGGGCTCTTATCTTCCTCACGGTATTCTGCTACCAGTGTGTCATGGATTCAGAGCTAAAGTGCTAATTATTTCATTGCTTTTCTGCATGCATACAGATACCCACGGTATGTGTATGAACCCATGTATACGGAGTGTTCCTGTTTTCCTTCCCTCCTCTCTCACATCTGCACTACAGACTGACTAGGATTTGGAGGTCAGATGCCCAAGTATCTTCGAATTGGACAGGCCTTTTCTCTAACCTAGTCTTCAGGTGCTTAAGGTTACCGTGCTTTCCCTTGTGCTATTATGTCACTCTCCCTGTAATGACCATGATTTCCTTTATGTAAGTAGTGCCAGAGCTAGCAACTTTTAATGTGATTTGACTGTGTTTGACTTCAAAACGATGAATCATGTTACTGGCAATAATGCAAAGATGTTATACCATTCATTCAGCTGCAACAAAATCACACCTCCTGGATGCTGTAAAAGAAAAGTGGGCTTTTTTTTTAATGGCTGAAGTACACTTGGAAAGCACAATGAGGAACTCTATAGTAAGATGCTTGTATCAACTTTTTCTGTCATAGAATACTATGCATTCACTTAGTTAATCTAACAGTTTATTAATTCTGAGGCTGTAAAAGGCAAATATTTCCAAAGCTTCCTTTAATGAAAACAATTTTTTTTCTCTGTGTAGGAAGATATTTTTTGTTGACACAATCCAGTTCAGTGAAAATGGAGAGAACATAAAATGTCAAATTTAATCTGATCCTGAAATATGGAACCACATTTAAGTTAGTATAGGAATATTGTTTTCATAAATCAATTGATTGAATAATATACATTGAGTTGTAGGTATAAAACTAAAAATATTGTAGAAAAAGTATGCATTTTGAATTAACCCATAAATCCATGGTTCAGGTCCCAGAGCCTATCATTACACAGTTCAATGGCATCTGACTTAGAGGCGAATTAATACTTGGTTATTATTTTGGATGTTCAGGAGCTGAATTAAAAAAATGAAATAAAAAAATTAATCCTGATTGAAACAATTTTCCTCTCAGGAAAAAATATCCTTTAGCCTATACAAACTAATGTTGTAAGGACTTCAAAAAGGTACTATGTACCGTTTATAAAAGTTGTTTCAAGTCCTTTTAACAGCCATCTAAGCTGTCCAAGGCATAGAGGTGTTATCTCTGCTTTTGAATGGAATGGAGAATTTATTAGTGTTTTGTCTCACATTTCAGAAGAATTCTGTAACTATTGGGATAAAGTCATCCTAATGTTGTCTTTCATGTGTGAGCTGTTCCACTTCATACTAAGCATATAAATATTACTGCAAAAACATGAGGTTTTTTTAACAGCTGAAAATTGCTACAGTAATCTGAGAGGTGATCTGTCCGAGCTCCAACTTCTGCTACAGTGATGATTTGATATTTATATCAAATAATATTTGCTATTTATATGAAACCTAATAACTGCCAAAACATTTTCTGCTTTATGATGTTATACAGTAGGGTGCTTCAGACAGAGTGTGGAGTCTCCATCCTTAAAAAAATACCCCAAGCCCAGCTGGGCACGTGGCCCTGAGGAACCAGGTCCGCCCTTAAACCCAGTTTTCACAGACTGCATTGCCTGGCAGTTTTCTTTCCTCTGCCTCCTTCCCCTCAGCCTTGCTCAAGAGACTTATGTAGACTTTAACACTGATGACCACTTACTGTATTACAATATATAACATATAGAAGGCGTGCCATAAAGAACTGTAAAGGCATTTCACAGTGTATGCATTCTTTTTATAGGGGAATACTCCATTTAAACATTCAGTGGAACAAAATTTAGGTAGTAATTAAAAGTGTTTAACCCACATAAAAAATTTTATGTGGGCTATACAATTAATTTTATTACAGAAATTGCATTTAACTTAAGAACTGATGACCTTATCTTAATGCACTAATGTATTTTTCATTAAAATGAAACATCCTGTTAGCCAGGCAATAACCAGCAAGAAAGGAAGAGATGGAAAAGGTCCACAATATACCATGTACAACATCTGTCTTAAAGAAAAAAAATAGCCAGTAATGTAGCATTTTTCAATTTATTACTGTGTCAGATTGGAAAGTTTAAACTGTAATTAAATGGATGGGAACTACTAATACACTGTCATTTTACAACTTGGATGGCTTCTACTGCTGAGCTGTCCTACCTCCTTCAGTAAATTACAGCTGTTGCTTGGTCTCTTATGCAGGCTTTTACACGTGGGATGTATTAATCATCAAGGAAGATTATTGAATGCATTTCCAGACATGAGAACAGCCAATATTTCTTCTGTCAAATCCAGCTTCCACCTGTTTGCTACAACGTTATATGTGTGTTTTTAGGAGTTTCTTTTATTTATGTTGCATGCTGATAACAGGCACACGTGTGTCTTGCAGATGAAGTTATCTAAATGACTTAAGTCTGTAAAAGAGTGAATGTGAATAACACTGTTTTTGCTGTTGTGAGATGGTTTCTGAAGTACAGCAAATATAAGTATTATGTTTGGGTTTAGGAGCAAACGATATTTTTAGCAACATTATACTATGACTAGTAGGGGAATCTTTTTAAATGTAACAAGTAATGTTCATGGATTGTGTATAGAACCTTAATCAGGGCCATGTACTAGTAGGTGGTATACAAGCAGGGCTAGTGAGGTTAAGACTACATTTCCTTTTTACCTCGGAGAAATCGGATTGTTAAACTGTTTTTGATGGGAGGTAAAAGTACTGAACTTCTTTGCGATAACTTGGCATCTAAAAGCATGATTAAAAAAAGACAAACAGGCCAAGTTGGGTATAGCATATTGTCTAAGAAAAAATTTCCGAAGACTTGTTTATTCCTTGTCATTGTAGAGAAATGCTATTTTGGATCAGCTTGTGATTCTTATTAATAGATTCTTATTAATATTAACACATTGATGGATCTGATTCTACCTCCCCTCCCTCCCCCCCCCCCCAAATATCCCAAAACCAACCCCAAACCACTCCAAAAGAATCAAACAAAAAAACCAAGAATGAAAAAAAAAAAACCACCAAGCAAAATTGAAAATATTAAGAATACAGGTTCAAACCACGAACAACTTTCTCAGGTTTTGAAGAGACCACTTATTCCCTTTGGAGAAAGCAAAATCCTCTGTTGGCCAATTTTAGGTATTGAGTCTGTTTATAGAGGTGGCCTCAGTAGATGAAGTTCCCAAGGATAGTGATGTACAGCTAGAATAGTCTTCTCCTTACTTTCTAGATGGCTTGGTAGGCTTTACAGTTTCTTATGCTTAGCTGCTAATAGTGTACATTCTTTCTTTAAGTGGGAAGAGAATTAGATCTTCCATAAATGTATTTTTGAGTTGGATCAAATACTGTGATTGTAGGAAACTGAAAAAAGTGCTGCTTCTGTTCAGAAGTAGTGCAAATACTCTATGCTTCTATAGCTTTTCAAAAGTATGAACCACAGAAGACTAGTCTGTGTAAATGCTGGGCTAATCATTTTGGTGCAGTAGTTACATGAACTTTTTTGTTCAGAGTATTTATTTTTCAGATAAGATTTCATGAATCTGAGGAGTTTACTTTCATTTTAGCTAGGTGTTTGGGGTCTCTTTTGGGTGGTGGTGTGTGTGCATGTGCATTTGTTTGTTTTACTTGAGTGTTGTCAGGATGGTAGAGAGTAAATTGAGATAGATAACCATTCGGTGTGAGTTTTTTATTTTTGAGGCAGGAAGGCACCTCTGGCGATCTAGTTCAACCTCCTGCTTGGAGCAGGTTGCTCAGCACAGTGTCCAGTTGGGTTTTGAGTATATCCAGGGATGAAGATTCCACAGCTTCTCTGGGCAAACCTGTTCTAGTGTCTGACCACCTTCACAGTAGGAAAGTGCTTTCTTACATTTAGGTGGAATTTACTGTATTTCAGTTTGTGCCTATTGCCTCTTGTCCTGTCACCGGGCACCACTGAGAAGAGCCTGGCTCCCTTTTCTTTACTTCCCCATCAGGTAAACATGGATCAGATCCCCTGAGCCTTCTCTGCTCCAGGCTGGACAATCTCAGCTCTTTCAGCCTCTTCTCATGTGACAGATGCTCCAGTCCCTTAGTCATCTTTCTGGCCTTTCCCTGGACTTGCTCCAGTATCTCCTTGTCTTGTGCTGGGAAACCCAGCACTGGACCCAGCACTCCCAAGTATCTCTCACCAGTGCTGAGCAGAGAGGAAAGATCACCCCTCTCAACCTGCTGGCTACCCTCTGCCTAATGCTGCTCAAGAGGTGGTTTGTCCTTTGCTCCAAGAGTGCATTGCTTGAGTTGGTGTCCAACTTGGTGTCTGCTAGAACGCCCAGGGCCTCTTCCACATATCTGCTTACCATCTGGCCAGCCCTCAGCCTGTACAGGTACATGAGGTTTTATTCCTCCTCAGGTGCAGGACTTTGCATTTCCCATTGTTGAAATTCATACAGTTCCTGTCGGCCTATTTCTCCAGCTAGCTGAGGCCCTTCTGAATGGCAGCACAACCCTCTGGTGCATCAGCCACTCCTCCCAGTTTTGCATCATCTGCAAAAACATCATGCTTTTTGTGTAAAGATTAAACTTTTGTGTCTATTACAGACAACCTTGAGGCTGAGAGTGCTGAGTGCTGATCAGCTCTTGGTTTTTAGAATGGCTGGATGCCAATTATAAATCTTTTTTTTTGCTTTTTTTTTCACTAGACATTTAGCCATAAAAATGGCTAAGGTCTTGTGGCCAGCTACCGTGAGTTTCTTTGGTGATTATTTGTTGATGTCCTATGGATGATGGTAATAAAATTAAACTGATTGTATTAGCTAAGCTGTTTGGCATAGATGATGATCCATTGCCCCCATTAAAGCTTCTAAATCAGTTTTTTTACTCTAATATTAATTAGTGTTATTGTATATAAGTTTTTATTTCAAAATTACTTCTTAAGGTATTTGCAACATATATGCATAGCAAGTGGGATATACTTCCATTTTCTGCAAAAAATTATGGTAATGTAGTAGCTGAAATGCTACTGTTGTTAAGGAATTGATGGATTCGCTTCAGGGAGCTTGATTTTTCTTGGGTGGGAGGGGGGATTGGAACATAGACGAATGTATGGCTTTTGTTAATTTTTGCACCATCCAGTAAAGTTGACCAGGCTTCAGGGAACTAGGTACCCTCAGTAAATAGAAGATAGCTATTAGTATTAAAGTTTCAAGCACTGTTACTTTTACCTCATTCTGAGTGAGCAAATGAAATAGCAGTTGTAAACTACTTTATCTGGTTTTATGTTCAGTATTCCCTTTAACAGTACTGCTGAGGATCTGAAACTTTTTTACTACGTAGTCTTCTCCCTGTATGTGATGTGCTTGTCAGTGGTGTTCCTGGAGTACAGAAAGATCACTTGAGAGGGTTAATCGAGGCATGCAAAATGTCTTGCTCATGAACATGTACCTCAGGCAGGACCACAAAGTCAAGCAGAGCCCTAAGCTTCTTGTCTCTTATGGATATTATGCTGAAGATGCTTCAACTGTAACAGACCTATCAAGTGGGAAGGAGTATGTTCAGATACGTACTGTGCGACAGCATGTGAAAGGGATTTACTGGATGAGATGGCTGGTGACAAAGGGGAGGAACAAGTAAAAGCCTTGGTGAATAGAGTAAGGTTTTTCCCACGGTGGTCAGTAGGGATTGTGAAGCTCTGAGGTGTTGCGGAGGGATGCGTCATTTCTGGAAGTGGCCCCAGAGGCACATTACCAGCTTGGTGGGACACATCTTGGGGTTTAACAGCCTCAGCACCCAACACATAGCAGATGCCTTAGCAAGAGGTACTTGGGATGGGGCTGAGATTATATTGGCAGGAAATCTGTGTAGGTCTCCAATGCATCACTCCTGCTGCCAGCTGGGAGGGAGAGAGGAACTGAGGCAATCTAAGTTTCTCATCTTTGGTGCATCTCCAGTTTATTTTTTGGCTTCTCACTGAGATCTAGTAATTTGGTGTGTGAGTACTTTTAAGCCCCTCCAGTACGAACCTAAGGAAGTTATTTTAAGGCCTAATCTCTGTCCTTGCCCTGGAAGGAATTAAAAGCATTCTCGCCAGGGCTCTCATCAGGGTGTGTGCTATTGCTCACAGGGATCGGGAGCTGTGTCTTAAACACCTTCTTAGCTGTCCCTAACTGAGCACATGCTTTCAGTTAGTCTTGGAGCAAAGGTCAACAACTAAGCTTAAGCCTGTCAGAAGGGGTTTAACCTGTCCTATGTGGCTTTGCATTAAAGTGGACTAGAAGCACTTACACTGTAAGGGCAGATGAGATGTGGATGAGGAAACTTCTTCACTGTTCCTTGCAGTCTTCTGTCCCTCTGCCCATTCCTCGCTGTGAGCATAGCTGGCACGAGCACATGTGAATCCATCACGTTTACTTATATGCTTGGTATGCTAGTGAGATGAACTTGAAGTACAGAGGTCAGGAACTTAAATGTAGATGGGAAACGCATCCCTCCAGAACAGCTAGGCTAAGGCAGGTTATTCTGCAGTTTGTTAAATTTTAGACTGAGCATCTTAAACACAGCCACGTGTAGCAGTCAGATAGCGTGGCAGCAAAGCAAACACCTGGTTTAGAGTGGCCAGATACTGGTTTTGGGGATCCTGCCCTGGGCACACTTATTCGACTAGTGGGGTGACAGGTATCTGCATAGAGAAGATAAAATTGATATGGTAGATGCAAATAGTGTTATCTACTTTGTGAAAACACTAATATGAAAAATAAACAAGGGGGGACTGAACAAAAGATATGTACTGCTTGTTAATTAAGACTGATGATATTAACAGAATATTAATGAGAACAGGATGAAAGAAGATTTCATCTGAAATGTCAATGTGAAGCAAGACTTGATCAAAGTTACTAAATATAAATTCTGTATTTGATTAATCACTTTTTGTTGTTTAATTTTTGGTTTATTTTAAGCAACTTTACTACCTCTGAAAAAGTAATTATGAATGGGCATCAGGGAGTAGTAATAGTAACTGGAAGGCAGGTGATGCAACAGAGATTATGCAGGAACGGCTGCTCTTGTTTATCATGTTTTACCATAAAGAAACAAGAATTTACATTAAAGCTGTTGTGGTTAGACCAGTCAATGTTGGTTGCTAGACTGTAACTATAGAGGGAGCCTGTACTCCATCTAGAGAAACATGCCCTGTTGTGCACTGAATTGAGAAGAAATATGTGTACTTCTATTGGCATGAAAACCTGAACCCCCTGGGTGACATCCAAACTTATGTAATTGCAAGACCTAGATGACATTAATCATTCAACCACAAATTGAGTTTCAAGCTAAGGAAGTATTCGTCTTTCTTTCAGCAAATACACCATTCTCGAATACGTAATCATTTCAAATGTTTGCTGGGCTTTGGTAGAAAAGGCGAGCACAATGTGTAGAAGAAAGAATATACTGAAAAAAGACAACACCTGCCTGCCCAGTTCAATGTGTTTACTTTTAGTGAATAACCAATTTTTTCTGATTTTAAAAATAATTGTATTTTTCCTTTGAGAACACTCAACTCCTTTAATGCTTTTCATGCATATACACTCAGAAATCCCACAATAGATCTTTATATAATGAAAAAAGACCCTAGTTTTTAGTATTTTGTTTGAATTTAAGCATTAAAGAAAGTTCATAGCACTAATACCCAAGAAGCTCTATACAGTATGAAAGTAGAACTTCATCTGTGTGCTGTTTGGATTACATATGAAGATGTTTCTTTAAAAAAAAGAGCAATGACCTTCTTGTACAATTGCCTGTATGCTTCAGTCTGGGGCCATATAATGGGAGGTAAAAGAAGCACTTGCATGTGACAGAGAATGTAAAAGCTTTAATAGATGCTTATCTTGGAGGATTCAGCACTCTTAGAGGTATTGACAAAGGGTGCTTTAATTTCAAATATTTCCTTAGCATTGCGGTGGAGCAGTAACTGGCATGCAAAACTGTTCTGATAGTGGTGCAAGCTTGCTTGTTCCCCCTGTGAGATAGCAAGCTCTTCCAGTTGAGGTGGCTTACTTTATCCTACAGATTGTGCATCAACATTAATTATATTTTCTTAACTCTGCAAATAAATTTGGAAATTTGAGGATAAAGCTTTCACTAGTGTCAGAATAATTGAGAACAATTTTGGGAGGGAAGCTATTTAGACTTCAAGGTTTTAAGGAGCCTCTAAGTAGTGACACCATTTCCTGAAGCATCAAGGTACTGGCTTTTTTCATAATTTCTTTAGAATCTCTGTTTCTTGGATAGAAATTAGGATATTCCTATTTGCTTCAATGATGCCAAGGTTCATGAGTAACTAATAAAGTAGGGACCTAATTGTCAGTGATGCCTCTACAGTAGCATGCCTCTACAACAGCAGTTCTGAGTGTGCATGGTTCTGTGGACTTCATTGTGAAACTATTCAAATTGCAGTAAGGTGCAGTAACTATGAGATTGTCTTTCCAATTGGCAACACTGATTAAATTTCTTAACTTCCATTTTTCCTTTAAGTGGTATATTTCATTATGTATACCAAATTGATTTTTAGATCGTAGTTGTGGATAATTTGGTTATAGGAACTTATCAGAGACTGAAACAAAGCACCTTATTTTATCTTTCCAGCCAACTACCTGTCATGATGACTATCCTTTATTTTCAACTTCCTGAAACGGTGGTGGTTATGAAAAGTACAATAGCCTGCTTTTGTTTTGAAGCTTATGCTGCTTAATTTTTTTGCATCATATAGGCTGCATATATTGCAGCCCTGTTCAAGATTCCCAAAATATTCTTTCCTTATTTAAAAACTATTTTCCAATTTAAATTCTACAATTTTGTGTAAATCTCTGGCAAACAGCAGTTTAGTGAGTGTGAGGTCTGTTGGCTTTGCGTATAGATCTGGACTCCCAGTCAAGTTTCATGAAATGTTGTAGGATTCTGCAGAACTTGTGACTAAACATCTTTTGTAGGATTAATAGAAAGTTTACGTCCAATGGCATTTGGAGATAAGTCTTGGAGAGAATTGTTGGCAGAGACAACTAAAGGAGCAAGCAGTTTAGTTAGATGGAAAGTGTAGTAACAAATGTAATGTTTTAGTCCCTTGATAAAACATTGTTAGCCCCTTGCTAGCCCCTATTTAAAATCTTACCTAGTAGGTACAGAGATTGCAGAGGGTATAGAAAAAGCTACATTGCCATTGTAAGAGGAGTGCTCTGTGGGAGAGGTGTTTTGAGTATAGACGTTTGGAAGACAGTAGAGGATGTACTCTGAAACATGTTAATTTAAATGTACTGTTTCTGCTGAAAAGAGGAGTGGGATTGAAATCATTGTGCCTATTCAACATACAAAAAATTAAATTACAGGTGGTGTTACGTGCTGATTCAGGTCCATACGTTAAAATAATTTGGGGGAGGAACTGACTCTCTTTCAATATTCTTTTCAAAAGGGATCCCAACTTCTTGACACTGCTATAGCTCAAACGGTAATTAAAAGAAGTCTTGAAGCAGGAAAGAGGTAAAACGTGCAGTGCATTTTTGTTCTCTTGCTGATACACATGCAAATCTCCTTTAAGTTTCTCCAAGTTACTGAGTAAAATTTCTCACTAGTAAGACAGAGAACAAATGTGCTATCTTGCAACTTCTTGTCAGGCCATAGTGATCTTCCAAAAGATTTATTAGGTAAAACATTAAAATCTACATGTGTTATGTTGCATGACTTTGTTTAGTAAAAATCACTTCATGCTTAAAGAGAATCAAGTATAATAGTTTTTGATGTAAATCAGAGTAACAAATGTTGGTTATGTAGGGCTGCATCATTTTCCCATGTGAGTTCTTAACAGGATTCTTGCTGGAGAGGAACAGGTTTTCAGTGCCTATTTTTCCATCAAAAACAAATCTAATATTCATAATTAAATGCTGTTCAATTAGAGTGATTCACTTAAGCCTGTTGATATCTTCTGTCATTCACTTTGTGGGCTGCCATTCTAAGTATGAAAAGAGAAGAAAGAAACTTGCTGTTGAAAGTTATTTTTCACAGTTTACAGTGACGGTGAGAGGCATGGCAAATTAAGATCTAAAATGCCCCTGGAAGGTGAAATTTCTAAAATATCAATGCATTAGTCAACCCTTGTGTGAGATTTCAAACAGTCTAAGGAGTAGAAAGGTCTTTCTAGAGAGAAAGCAATGAAATAGCTATTTTATGTGTGCCACTTTACTGGTTTTTTGTTTAGCTGGAATAAATCTGTATGAAATGGCATCATTGGAAGGACTACATAATCTGTGGGAGGTGATGATGAATTTTTAATTTGAAAGGCTGGCTTTTTACAAAATAAGCCTCATGATCTAAGATGTAATGACTACAAATTGCTGTTTTAAATGCCAAGGCTGTGGCTTCATTATTTTTTGCACATAAAATAATGATTTTAATAAAAGTCTAGAGTTCATGTTCTCTTCTGAAAGCTATTACCTCTCAGCTACTGGCATATACCTCTTTGTCTAGAGGGCCAAAGTGAACAACATCTCATATTTTTCTTAGGTGCTATATGAAAGCATTAATTTCCTTCTGATGCTTTGATGGAACTCCAGTGCTGTGAGGCAAGTTAATGCAAAATGATCACGTTTTCACTCATAATCAATATAGCTGTATGACAGTGGGCATCTATTTTTCATTTCAGCATTCAGTAAAGCTGAATGACGTGTGGATTTTCTGCAAAAGGGATCCTTTTGAACCGCAGGAATGGAAATAACATTTTTAGCAGGAAGCTGAGTCACTTGGTTATTACTGCAGTTTTTTCCCAGCAAAGAAATGTGTTTCACTACACACACACATTTTCCCTTATCACTTGCCTGTTGCATTTGAATAAATCAGATACTTACAATTTTACTTAAAGAAAACAACTAGGTATTGATTTCTTGTTGAGTTTTTGGTGGAATTATTTTTTCCATTTCAGTTGCTCCATGTGTTCTTTGGCATCTTACACGAGGGTGATAGAAGCAAAAGCTGCTGAAGACCCACACAAGCCTTGTTCATTATTGAGAGGAGAATGACGGAAGGAAAGAATAATGTCCTTTAAAGACAGAAATTGAAGTTAAAGCATCTGTGTGATTTTGAAGTTTTTAAGCGACCAGACATAGAAATTTGAATATTTGCATATTAATATAGAAAATAGTTTGTATACTAGAGAGGAAACTTGTACTAGAAAAGTGCTATAATAATTTCTGTTGTTCTACAGACCAAAAAACGTATGGTTAATACTTGCATTATCAAGTGCTGTGCTTCTGATGAAAAGAAATTAACTTTAGTTTACTGTTAGTTTGAATACTGCTCCAAAGGTTTGCAGAGGCACAAAAAAAAAAAAACCAAAACAAAACAAAAAAAAACCCCAACAAAAAGACCCCACACTTCAACTGGTAAAATGCTCTCACGTTGAGGTATCTTGAAACAACTTCCAGGCAAACAACATTAGAGAGGAAAACCGTTTTGAAAAAGAATTGTATTGTGTTCGTGTGGCAAGGTTTTGGTAGCGGGGGGGGGGGCTTCAGGGGTGGCTTCTGTGAGAAGCTGCTAGAAGCTTCCCCTCTGTGCGATAGAGCCAATGCCAGCCGGCTCCAAGACGGACCCGCTGCTAGCCAAGGCCGAGCCCATCAGTAATGGTGGTAGCGCCTCTGGGATAACAGGTCTAAGAAGGGGGGTGGTGGTGGGAACCTTCTGTGCCACAGCAGCCAGAAAAGAAGAGAACATGAGAAGCAACTCTGCCAACACCAAGGTCAGTGCAGAAGGAGCGGGGAGAGGAGGTGCTCCAGGCGCTGGAGCAGAGATTCCCCTGTGGCCCGTGGGGAAGACCCCGGTGAGGCAGGCTGTGCCCC
>JAVKLA010000030.1:22213126-22232667 GCA_034782735.1 Sagittarius serpentarius | reverse complement strand
CTGGCAGGACCTGTGGACCCATGGAGAGAGGAGCCCAGGCTGGAGCAGGTTTGCTGGCAGGACTTGTGACCCTGTGGAAGGAGTTTGTGAAGAACTGCAGTCCATAGGATGGACTCATGTTCGAAAAGTTCATGGAGGACTGTCTCCTGTGGGAGGGACGCCATGCTGCAGCAGGGGAAGAGTGTTGAGGAGTCCTTCTCCTGAGGAGGAAAGAACAGCAGAGAAGGTGTGATGAGCTGACTGTAACCCCCATTCTCTGTCCCCCTGTGCTATTGGGAGGGGAGGAGGTGGAGAATGCAGGAGTAAAGTTGTGCCTGGGAAGAAGGGATGGGTGGGGGAAAGGTGTTTTAAGACTTTTTCGTTTCTCGTTACCCTACTCTGATTTGATTGGTAATAAATGAAACTGTTATTTTTCCATCGGTTGCCAGGGACGTAGAACTTCAACCTTAACCTTAATTGAACTGCACTGATACGACAACTGGCCACCAAGAACAGCAGTGGACTGATTGTGGTTTTTAGCCTCTTTGTGACAACAGTGATACTTACTAAAGTCTCTTTGTAGGTCCGTCAGAGTAGTCACTTTTGTTTTAGTACGATGATAAACTGTCAAATTATTTTAGTAGAACATAATTTTTTGCTTGATTATTTCAGTAAAGAGTTATAAATGGAAAATATTGACCTAAATATAAGAAGTCATAACAGCAGGTGTCAGAAATCATGTAATTATAAGCCTCGAACATTGTGAAATATGTTATGGAAGATTAGCTTTACTTTAAAAGTTCTATTTCTGGCAAGAAACTGACAGTGCAAAAATTCTGAGTTCTTGTTTCTTCACAGTGTTGGTGTCTAAGGTAATTCTAAATTAGGGTATTATGCAAAGATACATGGGGGCAGGGAGCTGAGCCAAAAGGGGAAAAAAAACCCCACACACCTTTGTTCTTAGTGAGAAACAGACTTTGGCATTCTGGGAAAACTAGCCCACCACTAGCTCACATGAAAAAGCAGGTATTGAAAAGCCCCTTTTTGACTCACTGTATGTAAATTGGGACTTTGAACTTCCCTTGCAGCTGGATTGATACCTGTTGCACAGCTGCACCTGTCTGTGAGGTTGCTTTTCCTTCCACTACCTGGACTTCTGAGCAGGTTTTATGGATTGTCCCAAGTACATCACAGCTGATTAGTCTTGAAACAGCATGTGATATTTTTGCCTTGTAAAAGTGCTATAGGATTTCTTAGTTGCATGAATTTGTATTGCAAGTAGGGGACCAGACAAACTGAGATGGATCTGACAGGCACAGAGATGTACATTGCTTTACCAATGGACCAGCAGATGCTTTCATGTGAAGAAGTGATTGTAGTAATTTCTGCCCCTTCTTCAGAGTGCTTCCACCTGCCAAAACAGCATGACCCTCCTGTTATCTGGACTGTGTGTCAGCCAGTTGTCTCCTCTTCTGGCCTCTCTGCCAGAATAATGAAGTGGCTCCTTTTGAGGCCAGAGAAAGAGAGGTCTTAAACTTGTTCTTGTCAGAATATTGATGGTTTTCTAGCCAATGTCACAACATGCTCTTCATTTGTTTGCTTCATTTAACTAGTAAAGTGATGTGACAAGCTTTCAGCCTCATGAGATATGACAGATTAGGTACTCTCACATTTAAAAATAAATAAATAGGTTAAAAAACCCCTTGCCAGTAAGGTGTGGAATTGGTTTTTATTCTGCAGTATCTGGAGGTCTAGCACTCTTATCAAATGCAGTGACTGCTGAGCTGTCATCCTGAAGACAAAATTATTCATTGGATGCCACCTGCAAGTATGGCTAATCTTTCAATAACTGTCAGACACATCTAACTCTTGCTAACTACAATTTGAAGAATATGACATCACTTAGTTGTTAAAGGTTGATTTCTATGTTCTCGATTACATTCATGTTAGCAGTTTCCTAAATTAAGGAGCCGAAAAGATTCTTCAGCCAGAAGGAAAGGAGCTGAAACATTACACAGTGGATTTTCTGGTAACTTGCTTTTTTTTTTGTTTCTGCAAGTAACATACAGGAAACCCTCCAGTCTGGTGTTCTCCAGAATCCAACATGTAACAAAGTTCCTATTTTTTTATTTTCTAGAACCTGTAAGTTAGGTGTATTTGAAACAGCAAAGTAATTATCACAAGCTGGTCTGAGAAAAGACTGGTTGTGAATATTGTGGAAGGAAGTCTGGGTTGGTGACAGGCTGATACCAAAAGTACGTTTTGAGCAATCGTATATGGAATGAGCAGAGTCCAGAGGCTAAGGTACACAAAAGCAATGTTAGCCATGGGAAATTACTGGGAAACAGACCTTGTTCTGTGAGCTGGGTGCTGTCTTTGGGTTTTTGAAGATCTGCACCATTGTTGAAAGATTTTTTTTTTTTTTTTTTTTTTTTCCTGGATGGCTTTACCATTGTTCTGCACAACTCTCAACCTTCAAACAGCCAGTGTTAGAGGGAAGCCAGTGTTATCTGTCTAGGATTAGGAGAGGAAAAAGGCCCTTAGTCAGTTACAATACTGTTACTGCTCCTCCAGACGTGCTTTCCAGCACAAGTGGACAGGTGCATTAAATACTGCCAGAGTTTGGTTCATATTCCTACTGGGAAGGAGCTGTGGTTGAACTTGTGGTCCATCCTGATTGTGCTGCTAATCTTTCTACACAGGTGGAAAATAAAATAACATTTGAGTCTGCTGACACGTTTGCAGAATAATTAGGTATAGATGAATGAAGATGTAGAGCGTAGATGAATTTTGCACGTCCTTCCACTTCTGTGTGGGGTCTCTTTGTACGTACTCCTATTCTGCATGCCCAGGATGTGCAGCCCTCTCAGGCTGGACAGAGGGCAGAACAGCAAGAGCCCTATGCTCATGGCGTGCTTTTTGGTGGTGGTGTTCATCAGTGGCTTAAGATTCTGCTAGTCAGCAGCTGCACTGACCTGATGAGCCAAAGTTTCCAGCAGCATTGTGACCCCTTGTATTTCTGTGTTCGTGCTGTTGGCCTTGGTCAGTTGCAGTAAGCAATAACCTGCCTTATAGGTGGGTAAATTTGGCAGCTGTCTGTGGTAGCAGACTGCTGAGGATAGGGAAAAATTGCCTTGACAAGGATAGAGCTTGGCCTATGCCAGGACCTGGTGTCATCTTTATCTCCTGTTCCTCATCTGGCTGTTGAAGAACCAGAGCATTGAGCCCGCCTCTCCAGTACTTTGCAAGCTCCTCTGCCAGCAGAGTTATTTTGGTCTCTGCTCTAAGCGATGCCATGGTTTAACTTTAGCAGTGCTGATGAGTTTACCATGCATTGCTTACAGCGGTGATGACTGACCCTACAAAGGCATGCTTTGCATACTGTGAAGAAGGTAAATTTAACATTTATTTAATTTTCCTCTGGAAAAATGGTTGCCTTTATTCTTTACTCAGTACTGCCTCTGTTGGGGCCACACATTATATTGCTGGGTATCTTCAATTCCAGGGACCTGTCCAACTGCTCGGAGGGGACACTGGAAAAGTAATTTGATTAGAACAGTGGTTAATCTCCTTTTCCACTAGATGTCAATGTGTTTTGGTAGAAAAGATGTAGGAGCCAGTTAGGGACTCATTCTGGTTTTGCTCTGAAACACTGAGTAACTTTGAGGCACTCCAAAGTTTCTTTGATTGTTAAATGAGGATAATATTTATTTCACTTATAGTATAAAATTTCAGTTAGAACTAATTCAAATTTATTATAAATGTGAATGTTGTTACTGTACGAGAGCTCTTGCATTACTGAATATACAGTAACTGACAGGATTGCACTGGTATAATGAAGAAGCCTGTGAAAGGAGATGAAACTGTAACATTATTAAAGTGTAGAAAATCGTCAAGCATCCTCTTGATTCTGATACCATTATCCCCTACAGCAGCATTCATTAATGAACTTCACCTTAAAATCCATTTTACTCTTCTTATTTCCTAATTTTATTTCTTGTTCACACATGTTTGCACACTGGTCATGATTTGAAACAGCTTTTTGGGATTTACGTGAGCTTTTGTCTTTTGGAGAGCTTACAGAGGTCTTCCTATGTTCTCTTTTTTGGTCTCCTCCCTCTTTCTCTCTCCAAATCTCTCCTCCTTATTTCCAGTAGTGAAGCACCTCTGCCCCCACATCCCCCGCCATCCCTGTTCCAGTTCCTTTGGACTAGTAACACCCTCATGCCTGGGACTCCTATCCTATCTGTATCCTTGACTTGTGGACATTTCCTTACAGACGTAAATCACACTTTAGAAGTTTTATCCACCACTACCCACAGATCACTGTGTTCTGCAGTGTATTATTACTGAATCTATAAATAAGGGAATAAATCATTGGTTTCTGACTTGCAAAGAATATGCCATGGCATATGAAGATATATCAATTTTTACTTCATTTCTGAAGGTGACCCAGAAGCAAATGATCATGATGCAAGTAAAATAGAAATACGGATATAATACAGTCCCTGATGAAGAATTATATTTTAAGAGCATCTGCAGGATTTATGATTTCATATTTATAATTTGCATATGTTCCATATTTGTTTTGAATTTAGGACACTAATTTCATAGTCATGTAAATAAATTCAGTGGGTACTGCTGCCATCTCCTGGTCAAATATCTAAAGTAAACACATCTCAAAAATTAAATCTTATGTTTAAGTGAGATTTTCAAGGTCTTAATTGCTAAAGCTGAAATCAAAATTCCAAAACACTTCAGCTTTCCCTAGATATTGGACTGATTGGTGTTTGTGGTCAGATTCACTTGAATTTAACATGAAAGACTGGCACTGCTTAATTATTTTTTTAATATGACAAACTTCAGTAGAAATATTAAGGCACATTACCTGTAAATATATGCACTTGTAGATTTCGAAACTAGATTTTTTTTATTGTCCTCTGCAATTGTGAAACTGAAGGCCATCTGGTGCCTGGTGGGACCTTTCCCAAGTGAGTTTATGGTCTATAGTGATTTGTTTTTTCCTTCTTCCCCACCCAATGGGCTTATTCCCTTTATTTCCCTCTGCCAACATTTGTGCTTAAAGAAAATCAGCAGGGTAAGATCTATTTAATCACTGAGATATAGTTTGAGTATAAGCTGGTTGATCTTCCTTGTTAATCTGCTCATGTTCATTGTTCGTAATAAAGTGATTTTTGGCTTCATAGTGAATTCTACCACTCTGAATGTCACAAAGTTATTTCTTAGCTGTGTGCTTTCAAGTGTGCCTAAAACATTAAATCTCACAAAATGTGTATGAAACAGGTATATGGTGTTTTCCTCAAAGCCTGTAGTAGTACAACATCGTGCAAAACTAAGACATCCTCCCCTTTCTCCTTGTCTTTTCAGTAGGTTTACCTCATTTTGAAAACAGAATTTGAAAACGCCTCATAAAATAATGAAGTCACAGTTCTTATACTGATTTCATTTACTACATGTAGCTTGTTTTAAGCTGTGCTCTAAGCTGGTGGATGGGTGCAGGGTCTCAGAACTAGCACTATCAGTCTTTAATTTCTTGTTCCTGTGACCTTTAACAAGTTCATTTTTAACTCTTATTGTTGCAGTGATATTTAATGTCTTCCTTTGCAACGTAGTTAGGCTGACGAATTTTTAATGTTAAGTGGTTCATTGACTCATGCATGAAATGAGAGGAAAAACTTTGAAATTTTGCCTTTGTAGTGTCGCTTTCAAATTCAGTGGAGTCACCATGCTATGTTTTGGTGGCAAGTTTATGTACAGTATTAAATTGTCTGGTCACCCTGAAATGCCTAAAAGAGACTCTGTGCACAGGAAGGAGTGTCCAAAGGAAGTGCAAACTCCCTTGAAACACTTTTAGTTGCTTTTTGAGGTGCTAGAGCAAAGGCATAGGATGTAACCAATTTTTATGATTATATCGCATACAAAAGCTGAACTGGTCAGACAGCTTTTAACTTCACTATTTTATATTAAGTTTAGCGATATGACTGGAAAAATAGCTGATATTATAAACAATAGGGAAAAAAAGAATTAACTTATCTGAAGAAGGGAGGGGGAGAAAGGAAAGACCAAGACAGTAAGAATCTATTGCATGTTGTGAATTTGACCAAGTGCAGAACTGAACTTAATCTCATTGGCGGTTTCTGTACTTTGGCTTCAATATACGACATTGTTGCCACAGACGAAAAACCGCGTTGTTGTGTTAAAACTCATCCGATTTTGAGTAGTACGAGCAACACAAAAGGTTAAAAGGTAATTACATAAACATAGATGGAAAATACAGCTTTCTTTTCTGCTGTGGACATTTTGTTCAAGCTCTCTTTCTCCCTTTTTTGTAATGCCAGGCATATTAAAAAAAAACCAAAACCACAGAGCTTTCCCCTCTTCAGAATAACTTGCTAAGAGAAGTGGTGTGCAGAATGGCAGGTATTCAGTCCCACTCTGAGCAGCCCTTCAGAGTCAAGATTGCCTCACTACAGATTGAGAGAATATTTATGTATCTCTTCAGGCAAAAAAATAACAATACACGTGTGTGTAAATATTCCCTATCTGACTTTCTGAACAAGCCATATTTCTTGTTTAGCAGTTATCTGGAATGTTTTGGGTGGACTCAATAAGTTGCTATCAACAGTACTTTTTCTACTGGTTTTCAAAGAAATGAATGTACTTAAATCCTGAGCTCCTAGTAATGAAGATTCTTCTTTTTTGCTGAGACTGTGTGGTGCTGTGATGTTTTGGATACTGCCAAACTCTGGTGTTTACCTGAAATTTGTGGAAGAAGTTCAGTTTCAGGTTGAGGGAATGGCAGGCTAGCCATTGACCAGTTACAAATATTTGCAGCATGATTCTTTCTTGCTGTTGTTAATTGCATTGAAGTATGGCTTTAATTGTTTATTTTGACAGCCTGCAAGTCTACCCTTTGGAGGGAAGATGCTGGCAAACCAGTTCCTTGGGTGAACCAGGAACAAAAAGTTTGTAACTAAATAACTCATCAGACCCAACATAAATCGCTACTGAAAATTAGCATTTAGTTTGTTTGTTAAAGCTCACAAAGCATGGTCCTGAAACTACTCCTTAAATAAGAAACAGGGGTGGATAAGATTGTCTTTGAAAATAATGTGGGAAGACTGATTTAAGAACAGAAGTTGAGTCTGAAGCTCTGAAGTCAAAAGAAGTGCTGATGGGGAAGTGATGATTTGCAGTCATGCTTCCTGAAGTGGTGGGGGAGATGCAAGGAACGCGAATCGGTCTGCCCCAGTACGTGCGCTGCCGTGAAGAGGTCCCATCTGGAAAACAGCCCTTTGCTTGTGGTTGCATATGTTGAGGATAATGACATGCGACTCCATTTAAGATTTTTAAGGAGAACATTTGCGGGGGGAGGAGTAAAAAGTGGAGTCTAGAGAATGAGTTAGGACAGAGTGGCCTTGTGATGTTTTGGCCTTAATCTCACTGAACAACTACGGATGATTTCCGTTAGGACAGGAGAGGATTTGAGCAATAACTGAAGGGAGGCTATTTAATAGAAGTTTTCCACAGAGCTGTATTAACAGATGAGTCAAGACACACCAGTATGTTGCTTAATAGATGCATAATGGCTTTTATTATGAAAGTATTGATGTAAACAGCTAAATGAAAAATATGAAGAACGAGTACTGTCTCTTTTAATTAGAGTTTAGACTTCTGGAACCAGTACCAACCTGCCTATCTCAGCTTAGCCGTGTGAGTTTACAGTGTCTGGATACAGCATCTCTCCCATGGAGCTGATCTTTAGATCACTTAAAGACAGGAAAAATTTCGCTGTGGTTTTGTGAGGATGAAGATGATGGCATCAAGGCCAAACATGAAAAGAAGAAGTATTAAGAAATTAATTTAGTCTAAATTCTGTAGTCTCATTTAGTTTCTAATCATACTCCACTCTTCTATCATCTCTTTCTGTAGTGCTGCTCTACTGCCAAACACAGCTTTTGTTTGGTTAGTTTTTTCTGCAGAGGTTGATTGTATTTCCTTGCTCGTGAGGTAGTTTATTCTTGCATATAATGTGCTTTATGAAGCTCTCTACATCCTTGCCATTCACACCCCTTTTAGGAGAGCCTGTCTGCCAGACTCTCCTCATGTAGGTGGTGTGTGAAGTACAGCTGTTGCCCTCTGAGAAGAGGTGCTATGGCGGGACACCTGCAACGGGGCATCCTGCCCAGGCCAGCACATAAGAAACAGGATGCAGAAATAAATAACTTGGCAGTGACAAAATTAGCTTCAGAAGCGGTATATCTGTATCAGTGTGAGGCTGTGCTGGAGCCAAGTGGCTTCAGTTTTGGGCCCTGATGTAGTATCACTATGCCATGCTGCTACTGCCCCGTGTAGCCATACCAGCCTGCTCCAAATTGGATCTTATCGATGTGCCCCCAAACCCCCCTCCTTGCCTTATGATGCTGATAAAAAGAATTACTGACCCCAATCGACTGATTATGTATAGTAGAATACAGCACTTCCAGTTAGTGTAGCTGTGCTGCAGAAATGAAAAGTATCTTTACTTGCATACGTAACAACTTTCAAATTTAATGTTGTAGTAACAAAACCCCTTTTAATTATTTCCTTTAGATAAAGATTTTAATTACACACATCTAAATGTGAGTTCTTAGCTCTACTGAGTATCTTAAAGAATTTTTCTGAGACAAAAAATGCTTTTCTCCAAAGAACTGCTATTGAATTGAAAAGTTCAGCAGATGAAGGAATAATTATTTAATCAAATGTACAGCTAAGGCTTCTGTTGCCCAAACCCCCCAAACAATCTGTAGTTGAGGAGGTAATTGTGTTTACATTCTACAAACAGATCAGATCTGTAAGAAATGAAATTATTAAAACGCTTAGACGTTAAGTGGGTAAATTCTGATTTCATTCCAACAGCGGAGAATCCTATAAACTTAAAGGAACTTCATGTATTTGTGACAAGTATGACTTTAAACCATGGCTTTTAGTGCTCTTCTCAGTAACACTTGAAGACATTTTCTGTATGATTGGAGTCTTGAATTTGCACGCCCTGTGGTGGTATGCATAATTGACTAATGTCTGTAATTCGTCTGTGTGATTAATTCATTTGAAGCTATAAATATTCTATACTAAATTACACAGAAAGTCAGCAAGTTTTTAACCAATTTATTGAAATAAAAAATAATTTGTTTCTTTTTTGTTCACTTAAACCAAGAATTAAAATAAATCAAGTGGTATTTTAATGGCAAAAAAATTATAGCAATTGTAAATAATATAGGTATGCAGTTTTCCTGTAATATGAACGGAAGAAGGAGGAAATTTGCTTTTATTGCTGATTTTTAAAAGTTTATTCTATTAATATTTTTACAAAACCATCCCATTAGCTTATTTTGAAGTCTGTTGTGAACCCAACAGAGAACATGTCTTGAGGAATTTGTTTTGGGTGTTTTCATGAGTTCTGTATGAAACAAGCAAAGATGTACTTTGTCTTTTCTTTTACTCTTACATGAAATTAAATATTTTCTCAAACAAAAAAAATCTGAAAAATATTAATGAAATGCTTGGAATGTTATTTCATGAAACAAAATTTTTCATTTATTTAGTGGACTGATGCATTTTATTTTTGCCTGGTTTGACTTGAGCTTACCAAAGCAACTTACTACCATGTAGAGGCTAAAGTTTAGTTGGATGACTTTATTTTATGTATCTTCAGTGATTACAGGACACCTTGATGCATGATCTAGCAAAACCTAGGAATATTCCAGACAAACTGGGGGGAGGAGGGGAGGGAAGGGAAGGGAAAAAGAAAATCATGGTTTATACATTTCTTTCTCTTCTTTAAAGAAATGAATAGTTGAGAAGACAAATCCTGTTGTGACAGCTTTGAAGAGATGCAGAGATTAATGAACTAACATCAGGAAGAAAAAGGTGGCCTGAATGTGAAGAAATATTTTTCTGTCCTTCGTCACTGTGAGCTCAGTCACACAGTGTATCATCCTTGAAGTGCATTAAGATAGGGCCATTGATACTTGTGCTGACTTTCCTCCAGGAAATTTGAGGCTGCCTTGCTACTACAGCCCTAAGGGAGCAATTCCTTAGTAGTTTGTATCATGAGTATCATTTCCATGCACAGATAAATGCAGACCATGGTCAGGACTCAAGATCATGCTCTCAGGTGTTTCAGTTCCTCTTAAATATCTTTTTTTAATACCTCCATGGTATTGTAGGACTGAGTTTTCAATAGGAATGAGATTTTTACACTCAATAATATGGCCTTATCTTTTGTTAGCCAGACCATGTTTTAATATTTGGTATCTGTTGATTTGAATCTCCTGAAGGACAAAAAGGTGCGAAAGCAGTACTGAAGCTGAGACTACAGATGTTTAGGGGGGCAATTCCCGGGCACCACGTATGTTTGTGTGATGAGAAAATGTCGCCTTGCCCATGGCCTTGAAAATGTTGCAGTGAACAAACTATAAAGATACTGGTGCTGACTGCCAACAGGCAGCACAGCTAGAGGACTGAGGACTTCAGACTAACACTGGGAGGACTGAGGAACAGTCTTTAGATGAGGCTGGCATCAAAATCGGGAATAAGCAGATTAAGGTATTTCTGACATCTGAAATGCAAAGAAGTCAAGAGCAATAATGTAAGTGTGAGTTCTCTCTTCCATTTGCTTGGAGCTTCCAGGTTTCGAACAAACCAAAAAGTGGTGTTGAAGACCTCTTTTGGACTAACTGAAACTGTTCTGGGGGAGGCAGTAGGAAGGAGAGGAAATGAGTGTTGCTAGAATTGCTACAGAGCTATGTGGGAATTGCCTGTATTATGGCTGGATATTGAAGGATAATTCAGCTGTGGGAGATTTCTGTCCGTATACTTTAAGTAGGAAGCTATATTTGAACATGCAGTTTATAGAAGAATTAGCTAATCTTTAAAAATAGGAACTCAAAAAATTATACTCTGAACTATTTCAAAGCTCATGATGTTTGCCATAAAGCTTTCAGGTTAAGCCCATGTCCTACCTAACATGCTAAATGAATGGCACTATTAAGAGCTGCGACAGTATGACATTAGAAAAATCATGGTGTTAATTGGCACTGCTTTTACAGACCTTAATATTGCTACTTTAAGTTCTCATTGTTCACTTAACGGTTACGTTACAAATCTCCTGATGAATAGCTTTTTGTACAGAATTGTCAGATTCAGCTTTGACAATTCATTTAATTTAATGGGTGTGTAATTCAGATAGGTTAACTCCAGAATGAAAGGGTCATCCTGAGAGTGTCTGCAACAGAAAACAAAGTAATTCCTTGCATCTTTGTCAAAATGAGTCAGAAGATTGTTCATATCTATGGATGCTTAATCAGGAAAAACATAGGCAAACTGTAGGATCCAGATCATATGTATTGTCCGTTAAATACAGGAATAACTTATTTAAGATAGAAGTAGCCATGGTTACAGAGTAAATTAAAGAGTAAATTGAAGTATGTAGTCTTAAAAAGAGTGTATTTCAAAAAAATTGGAAATCCTAGTTGAAATCTTATTTTAACAGAGCAGATATTTGATTAAGTAGCATATAATTCATGTTGTATTCCTAATACTGTATAACCTAATAAATTATCATGAAACTAAATCATTAAATTAATCTGTTGTGCATCAAATGATAATACTATAGAATGTGATCCCATTATAAACTAAAGCAAAAAAATACTCAATGTCAAATCAACGTACTATGGAAAAATCTAATTATTTTTAATGACAGAGTAGCAATTTGTAAACTAACTACAATAACCTCACTCTCCTTCCTAAAATGTAACTTTTAACAGATGTTTAACATAAAATGTGGATAGGATACAGCAGTGTATTAGGACTTGACTGGGAAGATGTTGCTGCTGTGAGGACTGTATCTGTCATTGAAAAAGGTGACAACAAGGATGCTGGATCCGCCCCCCTAGGGTGCTCCCATGTGCTTGCAGGGGAAAGCATCCCCTCTTGCCATGCTCGTGGTCCTTCTGACTGCAGAAATGGGTTCAGCCCCTATGATATTGTCACAACAATGGGTCTGGATTATTGTCCTCATTTAGTCTGCAGTGATGGAGCACAGAGCTGCCACCGGTATCCCCAGACAGCCCTGGTTACAGGGACATTTGCACAGCTGCTTATGTTTCTTTCTATTTCTTCACTCTCCTTTTTATCATCATTTTATTTCCCTGTCTTTGCCCCAGTCATCTCCCAAATAACCTATCCATAATTACTTTTCCCCCATTGGTGTCAGTTTTACGAAGTCCATACCCAATTTGGTATTTCTCCCACAGTCACCTAGGTAATCTTGGCCTTATGGTATCACGGAAATTGTGACCTAGGTGGTGTTGGCCATGCAGGACAATGTCCTAATGCTTTCCAATGTCCCAATGCTCTTCAATGTCCCCCTCTGTGCGGATTGTTTCTCATGCAAGAACCCCATAACCATCTGCAAAGGCCAGCGACCACTCCTGTTGCTGTCTAACTTTTGTCTACTTCTCACGTTGTGAGCTGTCATGTCCATGAATTTTCTTACGCTGTGTGCAGCGATTTCTCACACCCTGTCTGTCAGGCAGGGTCTTAGCAGCAGCAGCCTAGTCATTTGCATGCAGCCCTAACATGATGTCTTGGCCAGCGCGACAATACGTACTGTGTAATATGTTTCTTTGATAGTATCATGAAAGATAAACTTAGTTTTTACTTCTAAGTTCACTTTGATTTTGGGAATACCTAGTAGGTTGAGGGTATGACTGATTATTATATGTAAAAATTATACGTATGTACTAGAATATGCTAGCAAGAATTTGAGAGGCCATAGCATTTAGTTTGCATGGTCAAAGCCCTGCATGTGTGACGGGACCAAATGCTACAGCTGAAGCCAGTGTGCTCTGCGGCAGTGATGCCTGCATTTTGCAGCCATTTTCTATGCCTTCCTCTCCACTCCTGTCTTCCTGGGTGCAATTCTGGCTTGAGCTTTGGCTCCCTCCTAGCCTGGCTCCATGAGGTAGTGACATTCACTGAAGGCAGGGAGAGGACTAAGTATCCAAAGGGCAAGTTCTACTTAAGCAAGAAGGCATAAAACCCAAAAATGTCAGTAGTCCAGCTCACAGGTTTTATTCTTGAAAGGCGACAAACTCTACAGCAGTGGAATCTGACTGGGGTTTTAGGCAACTCACTATTTTTATTTCATCTGCAGTGCTAGAAGATGCAGTGCTAGGTTTATGCTAGATTCCAATTTTCAGAGTTGTCTTTGACTTTTGACAGATAATAACTAGTTCCCAAACATAGAAGCTGAAATTCTTGAAATTCTCTGTGGGAAATGAATGCCACAGTCAAATCCCATTTCAGTGCAAGAGCTGCAGTGGACCTCACCATACTGACATGTGGTCATGTTAGAGTAAAACCATGTAGTGATGCTGTGCCATTTCACAATATGTCTCTACCACTGTTGTCTTCCTGACTGGAGTGTTGTTCCTATTTGCTATTTATTTTAGTATTGCATGTTACTTTAGAGGGGTCTCTTGAGTCCCATTTTTGGGCATTGAACACTCATATCTGCTTCTAAAGTTTAGTCCAAAGGAAAAATGAAATTATAGCTAATAAAGAAATATTTAAAAGATAAAATTTCATACATGTGAAGATTTTAAACTTAAATGCATTATTATCAATTTCAGAATAAAACTGGAGGAGTTAATTAAAAGGTAATTGTAAGACCAGGCTCATGTAGTCTGCATCTCAGAAGCAATGAGCTAAATGGTAGACTGATGCTTTTGGTGTCTTCTAAGTGTGTGCATGTGTAGGAACAGATAATAGATTTTTGGGTTACAGGAGGTTTTGGGAACATTTGAGTTGGATGGAATTTAAATTTTAGTTGATGATCTGCAATTTCTACACTGTCTTCAAGAGAGCTCTTATGAAGCCTGAAAAGGAACACTGATTCTGAGAAGTTCAGAGTTCAGTAGGATTATAGAATCGGGTCATCACTAAAACTTATCATACATCATTAAGAACAGGTTTTGGTAATAATGTGTCTTCAGAGGTAGCAAAAAGTTCAGTGAGTTCATCTTGCTTTTGCTAACTTCGTTTCAGAAGGGAAAACTTGGAAGATGCTTTATTTTTTAAGTGATGGTCCTTTCTGTCATGATTGGACTTTATACATATATGTGTGTGTGTATTTGTATATTTATGTATATATAAAAATACAACTTTAAGAGTATGTATGCTAGAAATATTAACAGTGAAAATTAACAGGAAAATGTGCAAAAATGTGTCAATGTGCAGTTAAAACATAGGAAACAATTTTCTAAGACTGAGCAGATTAGAAAATGCTACTTCATTTTCTGAAGTGTAGAAAGCTTTCTGCAGGTTCGTGCAGAGGGGTTATGGTGCTGTAACTTTTGCTATTACCTTCTTATGCGTTTGTGTTAATACAGTTTTACTAAATAGCTCAAAAAATGGTGGCATATCAGCACAATTTTTAAAGAATATTTTTCTGGTCATTTGTCAATTAAAAACAATAACAAAAAAACAACAAAAACCCACTTCTGGGGGAAAAAATGCAGATACTGTAGGTAAATACTAGATGTTAGAATTACTGTCAATAAAAATAATACAAAGAATGGGTTTTCATTCTCCAGAGCAATTTCTATGCTAAAAAACTACAAATTCTGAGGGACTTAATTTTATACGGATACTGGCTGTGTTGCTGTTGCTGTTTAAAAGCATCTCATCCTCGATGACAGCTTACCAGTTAAAACACCTGTATGAAACAAAGATAGTGACATCTAAATCAATGTTGTAAGGATTTCTCTGCATAAAGCCTGGTCAAATAGAAACAAGCACCTACTTCATGATGGTCACTTTTATGCTTTGTGTGTGTTAAGACTTTTGTAAAAAAAAAACAAAAAACAAAAAACAAAAAAAACCAAAAAACAACCCTATGTGGTTTCAGTACAAAAAGATGAGTGAGTTCTTGGTTCTCCTGTAGAATCCATGAAGGCTAATTCCATTTATTTATGGAAAAATAAAACCAGCAGACATGTTTTAGAACTTTGGACCTAAGCTCTTGTTTTGTCACTATGGCACAGTTCAGTACTATACACACAAATATGCTTAGTTTCTTGAGAATCTAATTCACATTTTAAGTGGTGCATATCAGGAGAATTGAATTTTTTTTTCTGTTTGTATCTCTTAGAAAATATAATCATGGATTTAAAGAAGCAAAATAAAAAAATACAAGGAAATGCATGCAGGAGAGGGACAGCTTTATTTCATCTGAGAAAAAGGTGCCAACAGAGTTAAGGACAAGAGATAAAGGGAGCAGTTTAAGAAAGTAACCTAAATGGTCTAAGTCCTTCTAATGTCTCATGTTAAAGTCAGAGAATAAATCCAAACTAAATTTGGCAAAACATGGAAATACAGGAATTTACCTTTTACTAATGCTGTATGATAATAGTACAGCTTCATGTTTCTGATCTTAGATGAGACTTAAGAAAAATACAACCCACTTTTTAAAATATATCCCTCATGATCTGTCTTTTTTCTACATATATTTTCCTACTGAAATGGCCTTTAAGGCATTGCAGGAGTGCAAATAATTAATAACTAGCATTACTAAAATACGAGGCATAGAAAAGTCAGTCATACAGTTAATTTTGTGCAAACTATAATTGCAAGATTTTAACACTGATTGTAATTACTTGAACATATGGTGAGAAATAGGTAATAAAACTGTTTTTTTAATTGTGGTATAATGAGTTTCTGGATGGTCTATACCATTTCCACTGGGATACCAAAAATTTTAAAGTGACAATGAGGGAAATAAAAGGGATACAAAAAACTTCTCTACCTTGGTGTTAGTTGTAGCATTGAAATGAAAGAAAATAGAATTTGAGAATACTTTGTAATTTAAAAAAAATATTCACGTCATCTTTAGTTATGGTAGTTCTTGTTGTATAGGCTGGGTTTAGCCCTTTGGTTTTTCTTAATGTTTTGCAAGGAAAGTTATGTAAGATAGCAGATTTCCTTCTATTTTGACTATACAGAAATAGAGAGATGTTCTTCTCTTGTGTTTGGCTAGTTTGATGAATTGTGCTATAGTTAAACCTCAGATGGGACCCTTCATATTTGACTCTTGCTCCAGCTTTACGCAGTTTGCGCGCTGCCTAAGCCCATTAACTATCCCAGTGATTAGTCTCCAAAACCTTGTTACAGTCTTCTGTGCTCTGCAAAGACCTGTCTACTGCTGTAAGTCAGTAATAATTACCCAGTATTGTTACTGAAGGGCTGTGATTGTTATGGGCTCATGGGTGGTTGTTCTCTACAAAGGTTCAACATGTAGGACAGAAATAGATCTTCTGCCTTAGTATAGCTTTTATATTTTCTCTTATTTGTTTTGGAAGAAATAAGACAGGTTTTTCAGTTTTAGCTGAAATACAAAGGGACATAAAGGATACATACACTGATGTATGTTTTCTTCCCATACCCTGAAATTTCCTGGTGGCACTTATCGGAACTCTGGGATGGAAAGCATTTTTATTTTGCCTCTTCTATATGAAATATGAGTGAAGACAGTGATTGTTGGGGCCTGTGATGCTCTTCAGTGCCTTGCTCTGAACCTGTATTGGCTTTTGTGGCCAGCCAGTGCCTGTACCCTGAAGTGGGGTAGCCAAAATTCTGGTCAAGGGAATATTTTTCATTGTAGAATGAGCAAACCATCCCCTGCTCAACTCAACCGGTAATGCTCAAACAAATATTTTTTTTCTTTAAAGTGATACTTTATACTTCTCTCCCTCCCCACTACAAAATAAGTATTGCTTACTGAGAAAAATCATTTAGTTCTCGACACATTTTTATACAACGCTCTACAAACCTTTTCCATCATTTTGTTTATCTTGTCATCGTTCAATCTTTAGGAAAGAAATTTTTCTACCAACTTAACTAGGAATAATATTTCTTTAAAAATAAATATGTATTTTTAAAACAGAAAAGTAAATGGCTTTTTCTTTTAGTGTATGTCCATAACCAGCTCTTTAAGTTTCAAAATGGTTTGTCGAGATACCACTGCCATGCTTGTCACAGCCTTTCTAAAGCTGTTAGTGAGTCAGACTGATTTTTCTGCTGGAGGAGCCTGGCAGTGATTACAAGCCTAGTGATACTTCTGCTGTGCAGAAAATTATTATTGATGGTGGTAAGGATAAGCCTGATGAGGAAAAGATGTTGGGCTGAGCAATGATGGGGGAGGTTGGGGGAGGGGGTGAGTTTTGTTATCACTGAGCTGACCCTGGTCATGTCCAGTAAAAAATAATAACTTTTTATAGGACACCTGGTAGTTGAACAGACAGTCAATCCTACTCTAGTTTTTCCTCTACTATTTTCAATAATTTTTCTGAACAGCCTATTAATTCTATTAGAGTGCGTTGATAAGACAGTATCAAAAGAGAAATGTCAAACTTGTTGTGTAGGGACAGGGAGTTTCCCAAAGACCATGACTGAGAGTCTTAATATAATGGGACAGTAAATACTTAAGATTAAAAATTCCTAATATTTTTCCACATGCATGTAGTCTACTGATGGTTTTATTTTGCACTGAATGTAGTGTAATGCTCACTGTTTCATTCCCTTTCAATTACAAAGAACTCCTAGTTTCTTCTTTGTGGTTATCTGTAGTGTGACCAGCTTCTCAAGTGCTAGCTTCGTATCGATCTCTATTTTCAGAAAAGTAGGTTTTAAAATTTCTGTAGATTGGCTCTGTTACATGGGAGTATGGGTATGTCTAGCAGGAAATCAAAGCCAACAGTCATGGTGAGGCTCAAGTGTGCTGCTTCAAAGTATGTACTTGAAAGTAGCCATTTGGTATGCTTTTAAATGTTTTGGTAGTAGCACTCACTCAGTGGATCTTGGTTCCTGAAATTATTGCTAAGTGCTGTAGGAGGTTACAGTGTTTTGGTAAGACTTTAGTGTTTTTTCACTCCTGTGTAATATAAAAACCTTGATCATGCTGCATATAAAAGCACCAGATTCAGTCCCATTTTTTTCCATTGTTTTTGTGCCAGCTCTTCCTGAACTATTTGGAATGAATTAAGTAAAATATGGAGAGAACTTAACTGGGTGCTATTTAGTTGTATTTAGCTGGGGTATCTGTAGCTTTTAATGTCAGGCCTTGACAGCTAAAATGAGGAAAAAAATTCTTAGATTTTATTTAAAAAAAAAAAAAAAAAGAGGAGGAGAAGGAAGGAAGAATGAAAGTTGTTTTGTGTCGTGATTTAACCCCAGCCAGCAACTCAGCACCACGCAGCCGCTCACTCACTTCCCCCTGCCACCCAGTGGGATGGCAGAGAGAATCAGAAAAAAAAGGTAAAACTTGTGGGTTGAGATAAGAACATTTTAATAGAACAGAAAGGAAGAAACTAAAAATGACACTAACAACAATAAAGTGACAATAACAGTAAAAGGATTGGAATACACACAACAAGCAATGCACAATGCAATTGCTCACCACTTGCCAAACAATGTCCAACCAGTGCTCCTCCCCTGGCCAGCTCCCCCCAGTTTATATACTGGGCGTGACTTCCCATGGTATGGAATACCCCTCTGGCCAGTTTGGGTCAGGTGTCCCGGCTGTCTCCCCTCCCACCTTTCTTGTGCCCCTCCAGCCTTCTTGCTGGCTGGGCAGGAGAAGCTGAAAAGTCCTTGACTGAGTCTAAATGTGACTTAACACAGTTTTCAGTTGTTGCTGTCAACATTCTTCTCATACTAACCTGAAACACAGCACTATATCAGCTACTAGGAAGACAATTAACTCTATCCCAGCCAAAACCAGGACACTTTTGTTTTTAAAAATGGAGTTTGCTGTTAGCGTGCAGGCACCAAGGCGATGTCTTCATTAGCAAATGAAACAGGGTTAAAGTATTGTCTGAGCACTGTCGTGTAATTTGCTCATTTATTTTAAATTGTTAGGATGATCCATGGCATGATTTTGGTCCAGGCCTAGTTATGCTTTTCCAGAGACTGCCTGAACATGCACTGGGGTATAGCACAGTCTGGGGCTGTCCCAGGGTCAGCGTGGCTGATGGGTCCCGTGCCTGGGGGCTGCGGGGAGAGGAGAGGGTCAGGGACCTCACTGCAGTGGATGTGAGAGGTGCTGCGTGGGGCCACTTGACCGCGGGGGGAGAGCATAGGTGTATATGTTAGCATGGGTGTGGCCCAAATGCATTTAGTTTTGATTTAGTGAAGTGTTGCCCTTCGGGATGCCATGCGGTAACCCTGAGTAGGCATTCAGCTGAAGTCATGGAAGAATTCAGAAGCAGCTCACTTTTTTTAGGTTTTCAAAATAATTTTTCATGCAGAGTGGTAATCCTTTTAGTATTGGCAGTAGAGGAAACTTGCTGTGTTTGGACACCTAATAAATGTGACGTGAATTCTTTTGTAACCTCTCTGTAGGGAGATTTTTGCGTTGAGGGCTGTCGCGTCCCAAACTTGGAGCGACTCAGGTTCGTGGATTTCCTTTGTTAGAATTAAGGTGAAACGACACCAGAGGA
>JAVKLA010000030.1:22178723-22201638 GCA_034782735.1 Sagittarius serpentarius | reverse complement strand
ATACCACACTGAAAACACAGCGCTGTACCAGCTACTAGGAAGACAATTAATTCTATCCCAGCCGAAACCAGGACACACACGCACTGCACTCCTGCAGCTGGCACACCCGTCGTACCCCTTGCTGGCCCCTCTTACAGGTGTTGGAGCTTTGTGTGATGTGCCTGAGCAGAACCATGAAGGTTATCCACGCTTACAATTATACACAGGTTTCGTGCTCACTCGCTCTGTCTGGTTATTGGTGCCTGGTGCAAAGAAAAGGTCACAGTTATGCAGGTTACAATCTGACGTGGGTCTGCACCACCACTAGCTTTCCGTGCGTTATCATCAAGGTGCTTTCCTAATGTTGCTCGTCTACACCATTTCTCAGTATTCCACTGTGGAAATGCAGCAAATTTAAAATGCTTTCCTTGACATAAAGATGTAAAATTTCCTCAAGGTATATGGGAGATGTCTCTTTCAAGACTGGATGCTAAGGAAAGCTTGTGCACTGAAACTCTGCATCTGTCACGGTTTCAGTAGATGGGTATGACTTCCATCCGTGGCTTAAAAATTGCTACTTTGTTTTGATAGAAGAGTTATCACCGAGATATGAATTAAAATCGGTGTCTTCTAACCTGTTTTCTAGAATTAAATACTCAGATACACTTGTAGGGGCCTGAAATAAAATTAGCCTTATATAACTCTGAATAACAGACAGATTGAAATTTGATGCTGAAATATTAATATAAAAATTTGGTTTTGTGCTCATGTTTGAGTGTTTTGGTTAAAGATTTCGTACTTTGGCTTTGTGTGTTTACTCTTAACATTAAGCTGTAACTGTAAAATATACACATTTATATTAGTGGATGTGTTTGCATATTCTTTTGGTGAAGGTTCATAAAATACAGAATTACAAAACTGTGCACATCCCAGCTGCTGCATATTCTCTGGATACTATCGGTTGTCCTTGTTCGTGTCAAGTATCTCTGCGTGCACGCATCATCCCTGTAATTTTCATCACATTAATGTGATTCATTAGCTGTTTAGGATGAAGACATGTCAGATATTTAGTAGTGTTTAAAGCACATTAACTTTGAGGTTTTATCGAAAATGGAGAATTAGTGTTCTGCAATGTCCCTGTGAAGGTGTGCCTATTGTGTGTGTACGAAGTAAATACAAGTGATGGTGACTAATGGCAGAACTGCCATAGCTGGGCACACACTTGTATTTCCCCAGTTGCAAAATGAAGTGTCTGGTAAATTATTTAACTATCTGTATCTCTGTCACATTTGCTGGTGTGATTGTATGCTACGAGTCAAAGCACAGTAATGAGGGACAGCGTTATGCTGGGCAAATTCACGTCCTGTTGTGCCCCTGGTCTGTGGATGCAAACTCAGAAGTGCAGGGAATGAGCTACTCTACATACTGCCATGTTTTGCCTGCCTACACGCCATCCAGTCTGGCCAACATCTTCCTAATGTGATTCCAAATGAAACTGCTTGGAGCAGTTCGTTTCCGTAAGGATAGCTAAGTGTCAAGAATGTGATCGCTACGAATAAGGAAAAATCCCCATAAAGGAAGTGCTTGCATTGGCAACCTGGTCTGTGTGGTGGTGGGAGGGAAGAAAGAAAGAAAATAGGTTACAGTGTCTAATAATGTAATTACAAAAGGTGATTTGAATTTGATTGTCTGCAAGAAATGCTGATAAGGGTAAATCTCTCTGCACTTAGAGATCTGAATGCTGAGGACAGATCAAGTCTCTGCAGACTTGCTTGGAAAAGCACAGCTATTTCATGACCTCCTTCTCTCTCCCATTAGGTTCATGCCTTGTAAAAGCAGGACAGATTTTGGATTGCATTTTATAAAAGCAAAAAATGACCAAGTACTTTTCAGGTATGGCTGAAAAAGGTTAATTTACTTTTGTTCATTCTTTCTGAGAAGAGATTAAAAAAGAGAAAAACCTAGGGAATCCATTTAATGAAAGCAAATACAGTGAAGGTAAATACATGTTCCCCATTTAATTTTTGTTCTCATATAAACAACATGCCAAGATCCTGTTTCGCTTCAACTGCAGAAAGAAGAAAAAGTCGGGGGGGGGGGGGAATCCTTAATTTCTTAGGCAGTCCAAAAGAAGCTGTAAACTCTGATCTTTATTCTTTCTCTGATCTTAATTCTTTAATATATACTTCAATTTATTGCTTTGTCTGTAAGAGCAGTTTGTGATGAATTTTGTGGCTTATGAAGAGATTTTTCCTGTTTTGTGGGTTTTTTATTTTCTTTTCTCTTCAGTAACATTTCTGATATGTCAGCAACAACCCTAAGTTGGATAAAACCAAATCGCTTCCAGGTCGTTTATACAATCACAGTGTATTGGGCCTGTCTGTCATACTTTGTGGAATGGCATTGCTAACATGCTCTGCCATTTCAGCCTATGTTTATTTCGGCTTTTTGCAGGTGTTATTGCCTGATCTCAGTTATAAGGCAAGTGTCTAAAAAGCTGACTAATGGATGGTTTTCTCTCCTCTCCACCCCCCTTCTCATTTACCTTCCCTATCTGTCCTTGGCACCTGTAATTCCAGTTTATCTTAATGATAGAAATACCTGGCCTGGTGGCTAAATCTCCTGTAAACTCACATATTCATGTGTATTTTATTGGAAAAGGAAGAGAAACAGATTATCTTATTGTATCTGAAAGTTTTTGTGGCTCTCCAGGCTCCAAAGGGAAAACTGAAATAAAAAGCAGGTTTTTGGTTTTGGAGGGTTTTTTTTTTTTGTCACCGAGTATATATGTAAAATAGGTGAGAGGCAGTAGTAGAAGATACTGGAGAATACATGGAATCATTTCTGGATCAGCAGTTTATATCTGCTCCTGCTAAAAGGCCAGGCTGATACCTGCTCAGAACACAAACCTATGTATAATGAAGATATCCTATGCTATACACATATTTCTGATGAATGCAATACAAAACCTTTTTGTCGTTCTTGCAAGGAAGAGCTTTCCACTCGCTCAGTGAAGGAATAGGATGCTAATGGCTGACTTGGAACGATTTGTAATTTAAGCCCCAATTTATTCATAGCAACACGCTTCAATAAATTGCATACGTGGAAGATATAGTGCAACCTCGCCCATTTGCAACCACATAGGTTACTAAGCTTAGCTGTTGGGACCACTCTGATATCCTTCCATTGTTCCTTTGGTATTTGCTTTAAGATTATATATCTTTGATTTTAACCATTTCAGTTCTGTTTCCCTTTTTAATAATTAGTTCCCGTTTAGATTATACCATATTTGTGGGCTGTTTTTCTGATTGGCTGCATGAAATTTCTGTGTCTCCTGGGACTTTTGGGTAAGCTGTTTAAAAAAAAACTTAAAAATCAATTCTCCTAGTTGGTGGAGTAGTTATGTGCAGGAGTTTCTTGCAAAATGCTGATGTTCCCTGCTTGCTTTAGGTACTATTGTTTTCTTCTTGGTAAAGGACTAGACCTGAAAACTTTTCATCTACTTTGCTAATCGTGTTAAGCTATTTTGTCTTAAAAGTTGTAAATATTGGTAGGTATATCCTGTAGTAGAACTCAATGTTTACTGTAAATAAAATTACATGAGATTACAACTTTAACTAAAGCACACAGTTAATCAGTCTTGGTATTAGAGAGAGCTTCTTTAAACCATTACACTTAAAGCTTACTCAGCAGCACAGCCTACACAGTGCTTTTTTTATTCCTGTCATTGACAACAATCATAATCAATTCTCATAAGGAAGCAATTTTCAAGTTGATTTTTTTTCCCCAGAAAAAATAGTTTTGGCCTTAAACAATGTGGAAAACTTGCCACCACATAGAAAGCATGAGCAAACTTACAAGATAGAAAAATACAACTGATACTAGTAACAGCACTCAACGAAACGTTAGTAGATATGAGAAGGAATGTGGCACAAAGCTAAGAAACTGTGTGGTGTTCAAACATTTCTTTCTTCTGTACAGGATACTGGGTAAAATACATGTTTTAATAAAAAGTATCTCCTACAAGTACATTCTATAATGTAGAGCAGAAGTTTATATCAAATTTTAATTTGATCTTGGCAATAGCTTGGTACTTGTGAAATCAGAAATGTAGGGAGGTATGAAAAATGAAGCAGCTACATTAGGAACAATTTTTTTTTATTGGACTATGCAAAAAAAAGTGTGTTACGTGAATGGGTTGATCTTCACTTTCAGGGAAAATAATTGCACTTTTGACATAGTTACTAAAAATGAAGTTAAAAATAAAATCTCTAATAGATTTAATTTTCCTTTGGTATTTCATGGCAAAGCAAAAATATGAAAAGTAACGGATGTTCTTATTTTATAGTGCCGCCCCTATGTGACATACATATCATTGAACATTGTATTTAATGAGAGAGAAGCAAGGCGATCTTGGTAGATGATTCTTGATTTTTTACTCTCTAACCAAATCCTTAATGAGCTGCACTTTATATTTGGTTTTACCTTTAAACCATATGCAAATCCTAAATATTTAAGTGGGAGTAAAGCTTAGCTGTGTACTCCGTGCCAGACATCTTAATGGTGTGGACTACACCAGGCACTGAAATAGTGTGGCTGGTTTAAATGGTGGGGTCATTCAGTGGGTAAGAGGATTGGTAAGAAGGTTGTGCTGTGTCTTTTTTTTTTTTTTTTCAATCTTTCAATTTGATAGCTTTTCTGTTATTTTCTGTGGGGCAAGGTTTCATAGTTCAGGTACACCCAGTACATGTAGTCTGGCTCTCTTTTGATTTCCAATGGACAAGTTTTCTCTCCAGGAATAGGCTAAAAAAAAAAGTAACAATGAATGTGTTCAGAAATCAAATGGCTTGAGGTTCCTTGAAGGGAGCTAAAGATGGAACAAAGCGCAGGAGACGTGGGCATATAACTTGCTGTTCTGTAAATTTACTGTATATAGACAAACTTGAAGTTGCAAGGCTATCAACAGTGCTGCTCATGAGCAACAAAATTTAGATAAAATTAAATTAGAAATGGTTATACTGTAAGAAATCATTTGGGTTTCTTCTAAAACTTGTAGTACAGTTATTTTCAGAAGAGTATGCCTTAGTTTAAGATCTCTCCTTAATGCATCTCCTACATTATGATGGGTTATTTTTCAGATTCATAGGCTAATGCAACAGGGTAACCCTACAGTGAAATGCTCTGTACTTCTTATGTTCTGCAGGTAATTAGCTATTGCACTTTAGTTCATTACTTCATAGGTGATAAATTACTTTGGGGAAAAGTGCTTTTAAAGAGTTTGACAAGTTTAATTAATCTATTAAAACTTTGACTCTTAGATGAATTTACAAGAAACATCTTCCTCTTTCAAGGGCAGCTTATCTGCCACCCTCTACCACCACATCAAAATGGCACTGAGTAAGGGAGCACAAACAAGACTAGTGACATAAAGGAAAAAGGCAGTCCTGTAATTGAACACCCACAGTATAGGCAATTACATGTTTCACTGAATGTACAGCAGAAGAAAATGCTCTCTTTGTACTGTCCATGTAAAGTGCTGGCAGGTAATTAGTACCCAAAGCAAAAGAAATTCCTGTAGTCAGATTCCATGCCTTTTCCACAGGGAATGGTCTTATTAAATCACAAAATCAAGGAAAAGAATATTAATATTGTACTTGGAGTACAAATTTGAGTACTCTAAAGGCAAAGCAAGACTTAAGGCTTCCTTAAGTGCTTGCATTCTGATACGTTTCAAATATGTGTATTTTTTTTTTCTCTTTTACCTCATTTAAGGTACAAAATAGCTGTAAGAAGTAGCTATTTGGTATTCTTGTTTTTTCTTTCAGTTCCATATGTTCATTTTTATTTCTAGTCTGCTGTTTGAATCCTGCTCTAAATGTGGAGTTCCAAATTTCTTCAGGATTCTTTCTTTGATACTGTATCTGGTGTTTCTAATATACGACCACTTCAAAAAAATAAAGTAATATTTTTTACAGTAAGTCAAAGTAGTATAACTGTGTTTTGGTGTTAGTTATGTGAGGTAATAAGAGCAAAAGTGGATATACATAATTATATGAGCACCCATTTTGAATCACTGAACATGTGACCACATCTCAGTGTACTTTGCGTTGTGAAACACTCAATATGTCAATCAGAAATCAGCTGGCATTAAAACAGCTTTCTGGTGAGACCATTCAGCAGATGGACATCAAGGTTGTGGCCACAAAGCAAATGAAGAAAACAGTAGCCATTTTTCCAGTTTATTTCCCTGACTTTCCTAACTTTACACAGGGGTCGCTAAGTCAGAATAGAATCCATTTCTTGAAAGCATCCTTCACCTGTTTTAATCATAGTCATCTTTTCCTTCCTCCTTTTCAAGTTTCTCTTTGCTTGTAACCATCATTCTCAACAGCAATAGCCATCATTTTTAGTAGGAAAGAAGGTTATTGGTATATGTCTTTATTGATACACAGCTCTGATTTATTCCAAGACAATTTTATTCCCATTGGAAAATGAATTAGTAGTTAAAAAATAATATTCTAATTCTGTAATTAAAGACTGTAGCATCATAAGCACACACCAGACATGAAGCTGCAAAAAAGAACCTCTTTTACATATGTGACAGCTGACAGAAACTTTCGTCCCACAGAGTGCTTTACTACCAGCAGGTATGAAAATAACCAAAACTGCAGTGGAATGTGTCCATTAATGTATATGTCTTATCAAGTAGTTTTGTCTGTTTACAGGTTAAATAAAATAAAAGCTTAGCCAAGAACCTGTCTTTTTTCATCTCCTTCCCCACACATGGAGTTGGTGTGTATAGGTCAAGGTGAAATGTCTCTATCCATTGAACCTTATGCATCAACCTACATACTGACAAGAACATTGAGACTACCATCTAAATGGATTAATGCATATAGGACATTTCTGGCTATTGACTGAAACTGGATACGAAATGAATAATGAACCACTTGGTGGTTGTGGGGTTCCTAATGGGTGACTGACTCTTAAAACCTTTTCTAGCAGGACACAATGATATTGACGTAGTCCTGTTAAGTGTGTGGACACAAAGGCATGCGCACATAGTTAGCCTCGACGTGTAGTTTGCTAATTTGCTAGGAAACATTTCCATCATGCGGTACTGTACTGCCATGAATGCAGGCCGTTAGCAGTGTCAGGAGATGTGTGTCCACCCCATGGATGCTTGCTGTTCTCGCTCATGAAAGAGCAGGTAGAACAGAAGGGTGCCTGCGAGGATTTCTTCCGTTTTGTAATTCATAAAAGGCCATTTGCTCCAATTTGAGGAGTAAAGGGTGTTTAGCAGCAATGTTGGTACTTGCATGCACCTCACGGCAAAATGTTTTCTTATAGCCCTGTTTGTTCACTTTTAATTCTGACTATTAAGAATATTTACCACTTCTTTTATGATGTTTCTGGATTAGCTGTGTTCTGGAGGAAAGGGTAACCCAGACAACCCAACAGTCTAGCCCTTAGGCAGCCTACAGGCAGTCAGCCAGCCTTTACAGAATAATGATAATTGTAATAAAAGACCCCTCACAGTGCTAGCAGCAACTTCAATGGCATTTTTGAAAGGTGAAAGTCTGTATCTCTAAGGTAAGGCAGAGGGGAAAATGGCCAGCATGAGTAAGTGCTAGTTCTCTTAGGTTCATGGCAGTGCCCTTGGAGGTTTAATAAAATAATATTTTAGAAACAGACCGAACCATGTAAGAACACTGTCCTAAGATGAACGGCCAGGGCGAGAACTGCAAGAGAAAGAAAATTCTGCACGCTCTGCAGCAGCAGGGTGAGTTATTTATACCTTACTCTCTGCAGCAGCAGGAGAGAGCTGAAGACAGCAGCCCCTTCTCACTGTGTGGCCTTACTTAGTGGTGGGAGAGGCCGACTTGGTTGTGCGACACCTAGTTGCAGACTTCAGCTTGTTCTGGCATCTCATGGAAAAGGTGACTGCCTGGAGCAGGCTGTGAACTAGATGGACAGCCCTCAATAGGCTCAGGCAGAGAATCCCTCCTCAGCAGGAGGACGCTACTAATTCTGGTATGAAGGCTTTCCTGGAAAAATTCAGATTCAGAGACTGAAAGGTTTCAACACTGTATGATGAATGGCATCTATTTTATCTGTTTTAAGTTTCTGTTACTAGTTTAAGAAATGATTTGGCTGAATCACTGGAGAGGAGTGATTCCCCAGGAGGGCGAAGATTGCTTCTTGCCTTGGACAGTAACTGAGCTGGCTCCAGAGAAACAGGGAGCATGGGGTGTAAGAGGCCAGGGGAGCAGAAGCCCAGTGTGAACAGGCAAATAAAGTACAGAAAGGAGTGAGGAGCAACTCCTCAGGCCACGGAAGAGATGGCAAAATATTTGTATGGACCAGAGAGGCCTAGGCAGGGTTTGCTAAAACTCAGAAAAGATGTGTTTAGAAACAAGGGTCTGCCCTGATTATGAGAGTTCTCCCTCCTTAAAGTGGTAATTAATCTAATTAATAGTCCACTAAACCCTTGTTTGTTTTTATTTTAAAAGCCTGTACATCTATTTTTGTTAATTCAGTATAGGAGAGACTCTAGAGCTTAAAGCTTTGGCCAGCTGGGGATCCAGTCTTACCAGGCAGCTGCACAATGTACACGGCCTGGAATTGCAGAAACTTAGAGCTGTTGAGAAAGTTTAATGGCTGCGTCCTCATTTTGGCTGGGTATACTTTTTCCAGCCTTACTGTAGTGTATATTCTACACGGAAGACTTGAGAATTGCAGCCAGGATCCTGTGATAGTAGGAGTACCTCTGTAGAAATGCTTTATTTTTGAGAGACATGAAACTTTGCACAATCTTTATATGTGTGATCTATTGACCTTGAGTTACTGAGTAATTTTGTTAGGAGCTTCGTAACTTGTGTTCACAGCTTGTGACTCCCGCATTGGGGACTGTCTGTTCACTTCTTCCCTTAGGTTTTCTGATGTCATTCATTATATTATAGCAGGTCGGTAGAGGAGCAATATAAATTTTCTTGGCTGTTGGTTTTTTTTAAAATTTATTTCAACTGTGATCAAGTCTTCATTAAGATTTTCAGTTATTTCTTTTGTTATGGTAGAGAGGAGAGATGCTTGCTGGGAGATCAGGATGTGTGTGTTAGATACATAAATAAAGGTAAGGAGTTGCAACTATCCCACATCCCAAAGAGAAAAAAATTAAAAAGCCTGATAAAAATTAATTTGTTAGGTGAATGGGGCAGATCACCTTGTTGGAGATATGCTGCTATCAATAAGACAATAACTTCTTCTAGGTTATTGGTGCAACATGGGATCTATTTTACCCATCTGTTGGGGCGGAGGCCTTATCAAGATGGACCTAAATAGATTTCTCGTTATTTGGGTTTCTATAGTTGCGTTTGGGTTTGTTTTTCCCTTTTATTGGCAAACCTTACATCTAAGTTACAATAATATGTGCATATTCTTTATTTCGAATATTAGATTTTCATATTCTGGGGCATGGAGCGAATATAGTGAAATCAAACTGAAATCCCTGGTCCTCACTGCATACAGATACACGTGCTATTTGCTTTTTGTGTTAACCTTTGAATTTTTTGTCCCTTACAATATAAAGGGCATGTTCATTTTTGTGTCCATATCATCTGCATCTTCTAGGGTGTTAAATTAAGTTTGCATAAGCTTGTCTTCTAGCTGTTGGTAAGAATGTTCAAAGTACAAAGGTGTTAGCATGAGTGCATATGTGGGCATGTGCATGCACATCTGCATTGCATGCATGTGCAAAGGCAAAGGGAAAAGAAGGCAAGGTCTTAAGACAAAATAAAATTTTAAGTTTGTAAGGTATATTCTTTTTTCAGTGTATGTGCAGTTGGGTAAAGGTAATTTTTTTTTTTTTTAAAGTATGCTGTAGCGCACATGCATGCACAGGACTCTGTGGGAGCCTTTCTTAGGGAACCTTGTAAAATGAAGAACTCTTCAGACCCCTTAGTGGGTGCATCAACTGTCTGTCCTAATCACTTAGTCTGTTATAATTGAAGTATGTAATAGCTCAAACAAAGTTAATGAGCTGTATCAGGCACATTGTGTTTTTTTACATTATGTTTTTCTCTGCAAGAGATTTTTTTTAACTCCTTCAGCTAAATGTATAGCAGGTATAAATCTATCTAGCTGTAATTTAGTAGCCTAAGTTACATTAGATGATTATTCTGCATGTGATTTTTATCAGATAAACTAAATGGTTGAAACTTATATGAATAGTTGAAATGTATGTTCAGCAATGACAGATTTTTCCTTTGGTCTCTAGGAGCTGATATATTATTTTTTGAGAACCTGAGGTTTTGAAGTAACTTCAGATTCATGATTCAAAGAGAAGATCAAACAAAGTGTTAAAATAGCTATGAAATCTGACAGCGAATGGTTGAGTGACATGAATTTCAGCCCACCCCCTCCCTGCTTTAAATTGACCTACATGATGAACAACCGTAAATTATTAAACATCTCTGTGTGTGTGAATTTGTGTGTGTGTGTGTCAAAAAAGTAATTAACTAACAGTAGTCTCGGCTGCAAATTACACCAGATCTCCAAAAAAAAAAAAAATCTGCATAGAAACAGGGATTTTTTTGCTTAGAAAACAGTGCTATTATTCATTCTTCCTGTCTAAAAAGCTGTTTGGAAAATGTGATTTCTTAAATAGTTAGTTTAATATGCTGTGATGTAGAGCTGTGTTTAAGCAAAAGATAAAGGGCCTATGGATGTTACTAGTAAAGCTGGACTAGACTGTTTTACCTCTGCTAGCTCGTTAGTACTTTGAGACTGTTATTTTCCTATCTGACAGTCTCTGGCCATGCTTTGCAATTTGTTCTAGCCATGTAAGTGCTTTAGGATTACTTTTTCCACAGGTGAACCTAACAGAACTGTATCAAATATTCCCAGAAGTGAAGATCTACTAGTTCAGAGCAAAGGGTTAGCCAAGTCCATGTGATAGAAACATATAAATGTAGGTAATAGCATTCAGGAGCATAAAGTGAGAACCGTAAGACATTGTAACAGGACTGTGAAATGTGGTAGTCAGTCAGTGATTTTGTGGAGTTTAAAATTATATGAAGCGAGGAGCTTAAAATGTCATTTATCTAAAGAGTGTACTACCCTAGCAGCAAAAGAGACAGTTTAGTACTAGTCTTTAATAAAAAGAATGCTTAATAAAAATACTTTGGGTGATTTTGTCTTGTCTCTTAGTTGAACTGCTGTTCCAGATAAGCACCAGAATGAGGGAAACTAGTCAACGTCTCCTCAAGAATGGCAGTAATATATCCTATACCTTCCTTATGTATAACTTCCTTTAACCACTGAATGGTTAAACTGAATGTGTATTTTTAAGAATACTGCTTTTAGTAAATCAAATTACCTGAATAATTTACTAAAGAAAAAAACTGGAACCTGAATAGTAAATGACTTGATTCCAAATTCTTGACCCTTGTTCCTGAGCTCATCACAAAGCTAGAAAATCTCCGAGATCTTGCTTCTCTTGTCTTTTTCAAGTAAACTGAGGGACCAGAATTCAAGGCAGGTGTTCACAGGGTCTGATGGTTACAAATAAAGCGGGATTTTTTTCTTAGTGTATACCAATTGAGAGTTTTGTTATATCTTCACAGACCACCATTTTATATCTAATAGTATAGTAGAACATAGCAATGTACTCTCGCTATTATTTTAAGCTGCTTTCAAACTGTTTATCTGTGAGCACTCCTTCCCTTGCCACTGTGGATGTTTTGGATTTTTTTTCATTTTTGATTAGCTACTCACTTTAGCTGTGCAGTCACCTAAGTAGGAACCATCACAGCACAACAAGGAGGTGGATAAAACTTCTTCCCAGAGCTAATGACATTTTGTAGATAACAAGTCCGTGGCTGAAAACACCTTTCTTTTACTTTGGATGCTTGCTTCTCCTCTGTCAAACACTTTGAGTGGCGGAAGTTACCAGGCACTTACTGGATTCCTATCTGGCCTCCATAAGAACAGGTACTGTTTATTTCTTCATTTGAGATTAGCACTATGTTTGGAATAATGACATACGCAGACCTGCCATAAACTTCTATATCATAGATTACAAATAATCTGAAATAAATTATTATAAGCAATTTATTTCAATCTGAGAGTTTAGAAATCTAATATATCCTTGTAGAAAGATCAAGAAATAATATCTTCTTGTAAAATTTACCGTGGATGTATACACATCTGTCTTGATACCAGTGCTATGATTTTTAACCATGCTGTCCCCTGCATGAAGAAATCGTGGTACAAATCCAACCATACCTGCAGTGTCTTTGCGTGCGTGCTGGCATGCAAGAATAGGGCTATGTTTGTGTCGAGTGCACCAGCGCTAAGAGGTGCCAAAAGAAGAGGCAAATGGTTTTGAAAGAGTGAGACTTAATTATCTTGAAGTAACAGCAGCCTTGGGTATACCTGATAACCCCAAACTGTCTTTTGATGTTTCTATTGATTAGGCATAGCTAGAAGTCTGTAGCATTGTATTGTTTGTAGGTTGCATTGATTTTACACTCTCTGAGAATTCATCTGTTCTTGATACAGAGAAGGCCTCTGGCGCAAAGCAGGGGAAAAGGGAGGGCGTCTGAAGCAGATCTGTATAAACAGGTGCCAAATTAGCTTTTCTGGTTAGAAAAGACAGAGGTGAGAGATTAATAGTATATTGTCCAGTCTAAAATTGCTGTCTGTGTTTTCAGCCAACGACTAGACAAAAGCTAGGTACGTGAGCCTTACCCCCAAGATAATTCACTGAAAAATGCACGTAGTTGTACACAAATTCTTGAATAGGGACTGAAGGAAAAAAAATAATAGTTTAAGCATACTAACAGTTGAAACTTTCTTTTAGTGAGGTTACACAAAAGATTTAAATTCTATCTTGTGGAGACCTCAGAAACTTTGTTTTACTGAAGCTAAATGTGACGATTTAAAATTATGACAGTTCAGGCCTGATATGTAGCAATGCTCTCAGATGCTTTTGAAAAAGTGGACAGTGAATACTCTCCGAGAAAAGTCCTAACAAATGCATGAAAGACTAATTACAATTAGAGTTTGGCGGGACATTTATGATGCTTCAGGATTCAAATAACAGTACAGTAACTATACAAGCCTTAGAAAGAAGGTTATAAATTGAAAAGTTCACTGGTAGGGCTTAGATGTGGTAAGAATGCACAGAGTAAAATAGCTGAGGAAATGCTGTAAACCCGTATTAGAGATGCATTGTGAACGTTTTCAGATTGTTAGACTAATTGTAATTATTTCCTTTTTCAATTCTCCCACCTTCTTACCTCCCCCCCCTTAACTTTTTCAATAATACAGACTAATTGCCCTAATGAGACTTAGAAAGGCTATATAACTTAGATTTCCACAGACAGCTTCCAAGCAGCTTGTAAGCATGAGGTAGGAGTCTTGAGGTGAAATGATAGATTTGAACTGTAGTGCGTATAGGTTTTTGCTTTCTTTGCATTGAGTGCTATTGACCACTTTTGTCCTCTGGGGGTATAGTTAGGTTTCCATGGTACACAGAAATCTTTTAGATGATAACATAAAAACGTGTATAACTTTCTAGTGTGGGCATCAAAGATCCAGAAGTGTTTACTCTAAAAACTCTATCATAAATTACTTGTCCAAACAAACTTTCTATGTACTTTGCGTGGGTTACTGGCCTATGCAAACCTCCATTTTAGTTGTGTTTTAACTGTCCTTTTGAGTTTCTGGACCTCTCTGCGCGTTCTCTTCCTGCCTCCCCCTTGCACAAAAAGAGACTGGCAGTTGGCTCTATTTGTCATCCAGCAAGAAGCACTTTTATCACCAAGGAGCTTGTGCTGCTGGCCTCCAAACTGGCTGCTGCCTTTCGTGGACAGAAATCACAGGGGGGTTTGTCAGTAGCGATTTAAACCAAGAAGTCCTGACCAATGTGCCTGTCCATGAGGAAGGCAATGTCTGCAGTTTATCTAAGCAACATGAAGTCATTCATAACTCTCTGAAACAATAAACTTACAATGAGCCCAATTTTACCCAAGGGCAAAGCTTAAGACATCTGCCCCTGTTTTGAAGATGAGGGTGAAGAATAAAAACAGTAAGACTTGTTATGAATGCTCTTCAGGGCATAGATGCTTAATGTATTGGCTTTGCAATGAGGCTATTTGAGAAGATGCTGCCAGCTATCCACCATGGATTCTTGTGCTTTCCTTTCAGTTTTCTGCAAATATTAGATTCTAAAACTATCAGTATGAAAAGATAACTTTTTTTAACAGAGGTGGTGTGGGAAAGGAGAGACATGCTTTTAATTTGGACTGTGCAGTGATCTGAGGATCAGCGGCTCCACGGGCCATCAAACTGCCACAGTCAATAGAGCAGTGAACTGCAGCATGAGGATGGGCAGGGCAGGGGCTTGAGCAGCAGCCTGCCCTGTAAATAGCTACACGCTCTTCTCTGGCATCAGCATGGCTCCTGTGAGCCATCGGCTCATGCCGTGAACAGTTCGGGCACTTCTGAGAGCTTGTCCTTTAAACAGCTTCTGTACTTTTGGGTTTAAAGCGGGAAATGCTGATCTGGGGCAAAGATCTGTCTGAGGTTTCTATCACCTGTAAATGTGTTCTTTAAGGACTTCTTGTGAGTTTCCAGCCCAAGTTCTCATAAAAATATCACCTTATTTCTGCCTGAGAAATGAACTGAGATAGTTTGGTTGCTGCTGCATTAGGATGCCCTTGGCCCCTGGGTGAGAGATTTACTGTTTTGCTTGACTGTAAGCAAATACATTTGTGCAACATAGACAAGTTGGTAATAGAGGATTGTATCACCTCTGATGTTGCATACATGAAACTTACGTGACACATAACGCTTGAACGGTTCATCCTGCAAACATGTTACTGAGAATAAAGGACTTGGCACCAACCATGGAGAGAAACTGGTAGGAAAATTAGTGGCTTAACTAGGTAATGCTTTCCTTCTTTCAGAACTTACTTGGTCAGTTCAGAAGATGAAACGTGAGAAGTGCTTTTTATTCCCTCTTTCTGAAAGACACACAAAATAACACAACGTGAATATTTACACAGAAACAGGCAGATACAATGGTTTAGTCTGTTTTCTGTGGAAAATGTCAAAACATTCTGACTTCTGTAGAGTTGTCAGATTCTGTGGTGTAAATTATATCATGTGCTTTCCATAATCTCATCTTCAAGAGAAACAGGAGTTAAAACTCTTACGCTCAGGGCAAGGGTGTTTGTTGTTGTGGTGGGGCTTTTTTAGTGTTTGGTTGTTTGGTTTGTTTTTTTCCCCCCCAGAGCCATAATGTTGCAAAAGTTAAAAGCAAGCCAGAATGAGACAGAAACCTAATAAAAGATTAAAATATCCTTCTCTAGCCTTTTCTAAAGACATCTGTCTGAACTGAAGTAATTTCTGAAAGAATTTATTGAAATTCATGTTTTCTGAAGGTGGAGAGTATCTGAAAGCAATTAAGAAAACCCATAAATTTTCAAAAAAAGTCAGCTATGACAGGTATTTAAATACAGTTCTTCAGAGTAGTTTAGACATTATCCTTACATGGTAAATGTGAAAATAGTTCCAATATCTGGATTTTGTGACTGGTAATCCAGCATTCTCCTTTATTTCAGTAGACTTCACAACTGTGTTAGATTTCATACAGTGAGACAACTGCATGTTACAGGAATAATTACTCTTTCTTTTTTCCGCACACATCTTTCTGTATCCATGTGTTCTCTTATCTTTTATTTTGGTTTTATTCTTTGTTCTATACTTGTTTAACACCAAAAATGTTAGGGTCTTAATCTCTAACTGGGAAGCTTAGGCCTGTGGGAATATGGAAATAGCAGCAATCTATCTTGTTATCAATTTCTTTTTTGCTTCTCACACTCACTGAAATATCTGAAATGGTAGAAGATTCTTGACAAGCGTTGTCTCACCAAAGTCTGTTCCCAGAAAAATAGATTAATATAAAACTGTTTCAACAGATTAGTATAAAACTATTTCCAGAGAATTGTTATCAATTCTTCAATTTTAAATTGAAGGAATTACAAGTGGGATTCAGTTTGGTTCTTTCTTGGATCTGGCATTACTGAGTAGCTTTCCTAACAGCTTGGGTAGTTGAATGGGAGATACGGTTATTAAGTGAACAAATGGAATAGGTAAAGAGTGGCTGCATGTACTATAAAAGAGAGGACTGGGATTTAAAATAATGTTGATAAAAATGATTTTAAAAAAAATCTGTAAAAGAATAAAGTAATATTCACCTAATGAGGATGCACAAAGTGCGTTGTACTTGTGCTTCCTTTGTGCTTCCTCTCAGACTGCTTTGTTTCAAGAGCGTCCTTGCAGTTCCCTGGTCACTCCTTAACCTGGTTGATGGTCAGCTTCCTCCTTAGGAGTGCTGGTCTGGAGCAAGCACCGTTTGGGGTATTTGATTCATCTCTAGTATTTTCGCTCACTTCCCTATCTTAATTGCTGTTGTTACACAGGACGTTTTGCCAAGGATGGGCTGTGCGAGCACCCCGACAAGCAATGCCACACGTGCAAAAATCTCAGCTCACTGTATAGAGAGGAACATTACTCACATCTCGCATGAAATAATTTGTCTTCTGGTCAGAACTACTAAGCTGAAACAGCCTTGTGCCATTTTTAGATTCTACACCTATGTAAACAATGGAGAAGTCTACTAAGAAATACCAGGTTAGAAAACTGACCATAAGAAATACTGTAGAAAAAGGGCTTAACTGATGTGGAGTTAGCAACACTTGAAACATTTCCCTTCCCCCCTGCAATGGTTACAAAAGTGGAAGGAAAAAACTGTTCTTTTTTATACTGAGCAAGGGGTAAGAAGTAGTAGGCTTACACTGAAGCCAAAAACATCCATATTAAACATCAGGAAATTTTTTTAATTTTTTTTTTTTTTTTTTTTTTTACCACAGGGGCAGTGAAAAGTTTGAGGAAGTTGACGTGTCTCCAGTATAGGAGAATTTTAAGAAAATGTTATGGTAGTATCTTTCAGATACAGGTTAGGCAAAGTTGCTCATTTATTAAAGCAGAGAGATTGACCAGATAATTCAACAAGTTTTCTCTCAGTAACTTATTTTTCCTCTTTGTTTATGGGCTGATGCTCTGTTTTAAATTATAGAGCTTTAAAGTAATAGCTTGGTTATAGTCCTTTATACTGTGTACTTAAAGCATGTAATATCACCATTCAGTCTCCATTATATGGTCAATGAGATTTTCCATCGGAAATTGTGCTGGTTTTGGCTGGGATAGAGTTAATTTTCTTCATGGTAGGCAGTATGGGGCCATGTTTTGGATTTGTGCTGAAAACAGTGTTGATAACATAGGGGTGTTTTCATTATGTATTTCATTTTCGTTGACACTGAGTCAAGGCCTTTTCTTCTTCTCACCTCCCCCCAGCAGCGAGCAGGCTGGGGGTGCACAAGGAGTTGAGAGGGGACACAGCCGGGACAGTGACCCCAACTGGCCAAAGGGATGTCCCAGACCATATGACATCATGCTGAGCATATAAAGCTGGGGGAAGAAGAAGGAAGGGGGAATGTTGAGAGTTACGGCATTTGTCTTCCCAAGTAACCGTTACATGTGACGGAGCCCTGCTTTCCTGGAGATGGCTGAACAGCTGCCTGCCCATGGGAAGTGGTGAATGAATTCCTTGGTTTGTTTTGCTTGCATGTGCGGCTTTTGCTTTGTCTATTAAGCTGTCTTTATCTCAAACCACAAGTTTTCTCACTTTTACTTTTCCGATTCCCTCCTCCGTCCTGCCGCAGGGGGAGGGAGTGAGTGGCTGGGTAGTGCTTAGTTGCCAGCTGGGCTTAAACCATGTCAGAAACGTATTTTTTTATATCTATATAGATATAGATATAGATATATAAAAAATTGTCTATCTATGTTTCCATTATAAAGAACCACAAGAAGTAGCATAAAAGAGGTGAAACTATAATTCCTCTTTCTGCATTCAGTAATGTAGGAGAAAGCAATATGTTTACTTAATGCCATGCTAAAAACCTTGAACTAGCTTTATAAAATTTTTCAAGCTGGCGTTTATTTGGTGTAAAAAAAAAATTCCTTCAAGAAATGAAGCAGTGTAACAACGAACTGCGCAAGAAAGAGGAAGTTCTAATTTGAGTGTGTTGAAATGTATGGTTTGGGCAGGGCTAAAAGAAGGTGTTTTAGGAATGCTAAATGGAAAGCAAAAGTCCATGCATGCTTGTTTTGGCTTTTGATACAAGGACCAAACTTCCTGTTCAAAGCCAGTGATTTAGAAGACTGGCTAGTTCAGCTACGATCCAAATTTTATGTTGCCAACAGAAATATGTTTAACTGACAATACTGTAATTTTTGGTGGGGGTTGGCTGCTTTGGCTGGGTTCTGCCAGAGATGACGCTACTCGAACACCTAATTTCCTAGTGTGACTGAATCAAAATGAATGGTTTGTGCATACTTTATGTGAATTCCTTGACAGGCTGTCGTGGTTTAACCCCAGCCAGCAACTCAGCACCACGCAGCGGCTCACTCATTTCCCCCTGCCACCCAGTGGGATGGGGGAGAGAATCGGAAAATAAAGTAAAGCTCGTGGGTTGAGATAAGAACAGTTGAACAGAACAGAAAGGAAGAAACTAACAATGACACTAATAACAACAAGAAAATGGTAATAATAATAAAAGGATTGGAATACACAAGACAAGTGATGCACAGTGCAATTGCTCACCACTTGCCGACTGACACTCGAGCCGCGCTCCTCCCCTCCCTCCCCAAGCTGGGCACAATGTCCCATGGTATGGGACGCCTCTGGCCAATTTGGGTCTGCTGTTCCAGCTGTCTCCCCTCCCACCTTTCCTGGGCCCCTCCAGCCTTCTTGCTGGCTGGGCAGGAGAAGCTGAAAAGTCCTTGAGTTAGTCTGAACACGACTGAGCAACAGCCGAAAACATCAGGGTGTTACCAACATTCTTCTCATACTGAACCCAAACCACAGCGCTGTACCAGCTACTAGGGAGACAATTAACTCTATCCCAGCTGAAACCAGGACACAGGCTTATGCTGGGAGGTATTTCAGTCTTATTTGCAAATAAAATAGCTGTTGATTCTTTAACTGGCTGTTAACATACTCCTTCAGCCAGCAGGTCTCCTCCTGAAGTCTTTAAGTGTATGGCAAAATCATTGTCTAATTTATCTGGCTACTGTCATCTGGGCAAGTAATTGCCATGTTCCTCAGGTCCAGCACCATACTTCTGTCAAGGTAGATTCATTTAATCAGTGCTAGGTTTTTTATGTCTTTGGCATGTGTTGACTGTGATAGTCTTTTAATTCTTCTCATTCAGCCAGTTGCTTTTATTCGGTTCATTGGTCTGTAATTTTCTGCTCTCTGTTACTGTTTGTTGTGGATATTATTCCCTTTCCGCAAACTCTTGGGTGGCTACGGTGTGCACCAGTGCATACACCTGAGTTTGGATTCTGGAACACTGGTGCGTAACTGGGGATGCCAGTCAAGCCAGAGAAGTGCTAAGGAAAGGCATAGGTTTGGTTACAAAGAAATATAATACATAGAAATCTATATAAATTTTATCGATTTTACATTATAAATGTAAATTCTTCGGAAGAAGAATTGCTAAATAAGCGTTTAGTGATGAAAGAATATCAACTTTGTGGCATAGAATTGGCTCCTGAGGGACACAGTGTCGTATGACAGGTGGACTTTTAGACTGACCAAAAATGGCTTGCTTTGTGGTTGTATAACTACTTAGTTCCTTGATAAGTGTCAGCAAGAGACCATATTGTACGTCTTTTGGAAATGGAAGTAGAATATATAATTTACTTTCCTTTATCCATTTGTTCATTGACTCCTTCAGAGGAATAGATTTGGAAAGCATGACTTCCCTTTACAGAAGATACTTAGGTTCTTCCTTAATTATCGTATCAATCTACATTAGTTTATTTAAGGCATTCCTCATTTCTGGATCTTCCCTAAAGCCATTAAAAATTGCTACATATTTGCCATCAAGGGAATTTAAGCGATAGGTTACTGATAGAATTAATAGTTTGGCTATTTTATCCCCAAGTTCTTTTAGAACTTAGGTAAATAACAGTGATTAGTCACTGTCTAACCTGTCAGTTTGTTCTACAGGTATTTGTACTGATGTTTTAATTTCAAACAGTTCCTCCAACACATTCTTCATTTAAAGTAAATAAATAAAAATGTGGCATACAAGCAGTCTGCTTGATAAATCCAGACACGAGAAAATCCTTTAGCTTTTTTACTGTGTTCTATCTTCTCTGACCATTCTTTTTTTTTTTTTTTCTCTTAAATTCGTCATCTGTTTGCCCTCTCTAGCAAGGCTGTGTTCCTGAGAAAAGTGATTGTTGGAGAAAATTGCTAATTTTCATGTCTTCTTCAAGTTGCTTCTCAGTACCTTTGGGTCAGCCTAGTGTTCACATTTAAGTTGTCAATATTTATAATCCTCCCTATTACTTGATTTAGGCATAATTTCATCTGCAAAACAGGCTTCTTCCAAAAGCTTTCTTACCTGTCTTTTTAGAGTGAGTATCTCTTACTACATTTGTAAACCTTTTTGGACAGGTGAACTGCATTTCCATTGGGCCTAGAGGACAGCGTCTGTAAATAGACTCTGTTTGGCATCTGAATATTTTCATCTTTTAGATGGCTTTTTATCTTTTGAAGAGAGCAGTTATTTTTGTATAGCTTTTTTTTTTTTTTTTAAATTAAGCACCGCTACAGTTTATTTTCTGCCTTGCTGCTCTTGTAAGATGCAGACTCCAGGTACCTTGTTGTCACAGGTGCTGAGTGGCTCTTCAAGGTGCGCTTTGAGCCAGGTCCTGCATGCTGCTTCAGACCAGTGCCCAGAGGTGCTTCTCCTCTCGTGGTGCCCCAGACTGCTTCCTTCGTGTAGTTCTCATCTTACAGCAGCCAGAAATTCAGTCTCAGCATCACAACTGAATGTGATAATTGCGTGGCCCAGATGGGGGGTAACTGAGGTTTCCTATTGCTGTTGTGTTTTCCCGGCTTTGTTAGATCCCTCGATCTCTCACAGCACGCTACAGTCACTGCCACTTTCCTGTCTAGGCTGTTGGTAAGGCTGATGCTTTCTCTGCTATGGAAGGACTTAACTTACTAGAATACATACACATACTGAACATTTGTGCATATATAATTGTGCATATATAGAGAGATGTACATATATACCCACAATATCAGGTACAGAAACTAATCGGTCACAGAGTTATACTAGAGTTTGCTTCATATACTACAGTTTCATTTCTCAGAGCAAAACTGTATATTAGGTTAATGCTGAGAATTAGCAGCAGGTCTAAAATTACTGTTGCTATCAAATTCCTTTTCCTGGATTCCTGACTTTGTGAACAGCAGTGTCCTTTGCCATAATTTTAAAGAACTGGCCTTTTATGCTTTCAAGAAGAAAGAAGATAACACCTCAAAAAGAAACTGTGTTTTATCTTCCTTGGATTTTGGTGTTTTGCTTCATGTTTATCTTATTCAGCATGTAAAAGAAGTATTTGTTTCTCATATCACTTTCCTGACAAATTTCCTATGCTCTGTTCTTTAAGATAGGAATCTCTTCTCAGCTTTAGTAGAGACAAATTTTGTTTGGTGACGTTTTTGTTTGTTTTGTTTTCTTTTGGTATTTAATACATTTTTAATGCCTTTAAAAACAGTTACGTGTCTGTCTGAGTTCATATTACTTTAAACGATTGCTTGATCAGCTAATGATTTCCATGTTATTCAGTTGTTCCTACCATCATTCTTAGAAGTTTTGCTAGTGTTTGGAAAGATCTTGCACAACAGGGAATGATCAAAACTCAAAGTCCCTCTATAAGAAATTGCACAACAAAGTAGAAATGTGCCAAATTACCCAGAAACAATTTGGACGGCTGGCAAACAGGGTAGCCTGCTGGTTTGTGAACAGTGTAGGTAATTTGCCACTCAACTCTCCTCTACTTGCTTCAATAAATTGTAGGGTACTTAGTACCCTGCTATCTGTTATCTATCTGTCTGTTTCTCTGCACTGTCAGTGTCTGACAGTAGTTCTGCTTCATTTTGTCTGTGTCTGTCTTTCACTCTCAGCTTGATGGAAAACCTTTAAAAAAGAGGTGTGTGGTGTTTAGGGGGCTGGGATCCAACAGTTCACACACCACAGTGCATCTGTGTAGTCTAATCTAAAAAACATAGTTGAAAAGGAATAAAAAAGATCAATCTAATACACCTAAAATAGTCCAGCAACACTATATGAAAATAAATCAACAATAAGTTTGCATAATGCAACTAGGAAAACTGCTCAAGTTGTACAATTTTCAATCAACAGTCTCATAAACAATGTGTTATAAAATGTGAACTACATCTGTGCAATACAAAGATTTTTTAACAGTACTGGTCAATCGTTCTCCTTACACCAGAACTGCAACTCCATTTAAATAGAAGGGTAATAGGTTTTTTAGGTGTTCGAGGACGAGAGAATGGAAATTAATAACATGGTGGGTAAGTTGGAGGAAAAAAGGAAAGAGAAATCCGTAGCTTTTTTTTTTTTAATGTACATACGTGTTCATGCTTTCCTTTTGTGTTGGCATTGTCAAAGTACAGTGTGGACCCCCCAGCAAAAAAGACTGATGCTGCTGCTTATGCAGGCTCCTGAAAGGGAATGACATTTCTAGCCAGAAGGACTATTGTGGCCAAGGATTTTGAAGTTAGAGCCTTTGTTGCTCTGTGAAGAGTGAAACAAATCTGTTCTTACAGTATTTGAATGTACTGATTTAAAGCCTGGACAGAATTTTCAGTATTGCATTCTTAGAGTATATTAGCTTGTGGCGGTGTCCTGGTTTTGGCTGGGATAGAGTTAATTGTCTTCCTAGTAGCTGGTACAGCGCTGTGTTTTGGGTTCAGTAT
>JAVKLA010000030.1:22037233-22176118 GCA_034782735.1 Sagittarius serpentarius | reverse complement strand
AAAGAGGGAGCCAGGCTCTTCTCAGTGGGGCCCGGTGACAGGACAACAAGAGTCAATAGGCACAAACTGAAATACAGGAAATTCCACCTAAATGTAAGAAAGCACTTTTCTACTCTGAAGGTGGCCAGACACTGGTAGAGGTCGCCCAGTGAGGCTGTGGAGCTTCCATCCTTGGAGACAGTCAAAACCTAACTAGATACAGCCCTGAGCAACCTGCTGTGGCTGACCATGGTCTGAACACGGGGTTGGACAAGGTGATCTCCTGCACTCTCTGAGTCTGAAAAGCATGTTTCATGTGGCTCCATGAGTACTTGTTGGCTGTAAGTTATGAATAATAGTGGCTCTGAGATTTTTCCACCTAATATGTTCTAGCTGACATGGTAGACATCTAGGCAAAGCTAGAAGGGGGGGATGTTGTAGCTTTTATTAGGTACATCAGTAGCTCATAAGTCATGGTCAGAGGAAGAAAGATAAAGGAGGTATGGAAAAGCTATATTGCAGTTTCAGTCTTTCTGAGACCTGGAAAGGCTTTAGGTCTTCAAACAACCTGTACAAGGTCTGATTTCTTTAACATTGTATAGGGAAGCCTAAATTAGCAGTGCTGACATTAAGCTAATAATGTTATTGCAGCAACGGGCATGTGAAACTGTATGTCTGCCCACTGGCACTAGGATATTCTTTAATGCTTTTATAGCTGCAGTCCAAAAATACTGTGTAACTTTACATTCAGTCACACTGTTCGCAAGAGTACCTGCAGACTTTGAATTTGTAGCTGGCACTTTGTGTGCTATCAAATGCACTTGCATGAACACCGGCAACTGCAAAAGCTGCAGGACCAACACTTCTCCAGAGGGACACACTGCATGTGTGCAGATTGACCCTGCATCGCATACGCTGTGGTTCAAACACCATCTGCGACACAGTGAGCTCAGTCTGGACACAGAAATGTTTGCGAGCCTACGACGACTGTATTTCTGGACACCCAGCAGCTGGGGTTTAAAAAGGATACAGAAAATTTGCAGAATATCATTCCACATGGGAAGGTGGCAGGTGTCCAGCCACAAGTCATATGGTCTTACCAGGTTGAGTGGACAGGTCTGCAGATGTGATCTCAAAGAAAGATCTTTATGCCCACAAAGAATATTGGGTGATTCTCACCGTTAGTGGGAAAGAGAATTTCACCTCAGCAGTTAAAAGTCAGTTGTTTAAAGCTATTCAATGTTCTTTTAAACCTTGTGAACCCTACGTGTATCAACAGCGTTAGTTGCTGCTTTGCTAAATACACTGATGTTACTAGGAAATCTATGTGACCGAAAAAAAAAATTGTATTCCCTATGCTTTCCTCCATTTTTAATGATATTAAAAGCTCGAGAAGATGCTATGGTGGTATTGTTAAGTCGGGGGGTTTTTTTGTATTCTCTTTTGGATAATGGACAGCAAATCATTAGTGAAAAAGACTGGCACAGGGTAATTAGAAATCATTTTCTCTTTCAAACACTGCTTCTGCTTCCCTTCCGTATTTCTGTGAGTAAGAGACCATTATCTCATTGCAGCATCCCATCTCATTGCTGGGCTCTCTTAATGAAACTGGAATTTCTGCAGGAATCCAGGATATGACTAACAAGAGATTCACTGAGTAATAAGGTTTCCAATTTCTGAGTTCTGGACACCTCTTCAAGGACTCTCTTGACAACTATAAACTTCTTTTAAATAAATATTGACATATGAGTTTGAAAAGTAATGAAGTCTCTCTTCTTCCTGCAATATGGAGCAGTAAAAAAAGATGTGTGGATTTTTTTCAGTTACTTTAATGGCTAGAACTGAAGCTAAAACAATAGGTAGTTTGGCTGTACAAGAATTTTAAAATGCATTACTCTGCTATTATTGGCGACTTGAAATCTAGGTTTGCAATTATCTAGAGCTGTAAATTATTTAAAATCAATATGTCGATACTTTGAGTGATACGTGTTTAATATGGGGCTAGATACTTATTTATGAAGATACCTCCTTTTTATTGGTCTGGTAAATGTAGCTATTTAGAAGATATTTACAGATGATCATAATTTTAATAGCATATGTATATTACTGAAAATTGTACATGGCAGCAGCCCAGCATTCCATCTATTTCTTAAATCTTCTACACGTGTATATGCTGCAAAAGACTTGAGTGGATTCTACTGTAGAATTGTTTGTAGGCTCCCTTTGGTATGCAAAAGTGGTTTTGGGTTTTTTTTAGAAATTGAATATAAGAATGGCATGGCACATATATAAATGCATTTATTTACAAATGTTGAATTATTCTCAAAATAGAAAGATCCTCAAAAAGTTGGATTATTGTCCTCAAAACATTTTCTAAATTAATTTTCTCTTTAAAATTTTGTATTTTTGACAATTTTAAGTGTTGTCTGAAATACAGCTGTCCAGATGTTTTAAACAGATTTTTAGTTTAATTGAAAACTCAGTTTTTCACTGAAAAAATAGAACGAATGAGAAATGCCAGGCAAATCTTTCTTACTCTTCCCTGCTATAGCTTTTCATAGCACATTACTACGATTAGAGTACTGGACTTACATTTGACTTGATAGTTATAAGGATTGTGCTCTTGCTTTATAAGGAGAAGAAATACTGGATAATAAAGTAATTTTCCACACTGTTTTTTAGTAATAGAGGGATGCAGTTGACAGTGTTAGAATTTAGGAATATTAATACCATTCAATATATATGACAAATATTTTTCTTCACAGCTGTTGCACAATTTCTGATATCGCATCTATTCTTTGAATTGCATCAGAGCGGAGGAGAGCGCTCTCCTGCAAGTCTGATAGCGTGCTCTGCTGCTGACAGAGAATGCCTTCTCGTTATTTCTTCAGATGGTCGCTTTTGCTTTTAGTGAGGTTTCTCAAATCTATTTTTATTTTTCCTCAAGTAGAATACACTTCAAAGAAATGAAACTTCTTATGGTATTGTCTTCCTCTATGCGGTTTGATCTTTCTTATCCTAGTCTAGTAATTTATTTGTTTATTTAAAGAGGTGGAGAAATACAGAGCTGGGAATAACTAATAAATAAGCAATAGGAATAGTTTCCATTAAGTGTTTATCCAATAAACTTGAGAAATGTCTTGCTGGTTAGTTCTTATTTTTGCAGGAATCTTTGCGTCTTAAATGAAAGTCCTTCAGCATTTTATTGTAGAGTCAATTCAGGACCTCGTCCTTAAATTTTGAATGCTCTGTTTATTGTAGAAAATAAAAGCATGACCAGGGATGTATGGGGGGGGGGAGTAGAAATCTTTCTCTTTTTTTTTTTTATATAGTAATTGAGAAATTACTTGTATATTTTCATTCTTGATTGTGCATATGTTATATGTTCCTAAGTTGGCAAAAGTATGCTAGGAGGTGGTAGTGGTGGCTTTTCTTTTTTAAAATGAAAGTAAATTTGGAAGGTAAGTACCTTGGTATATTTCTTGGTACAGGATTTTTTTATGCATGTAATCAACATTCCTATGTTTTTTTTGTTTGAAAAAGGAAAATTTCCCAAACTCTGTATTTCATAAAAGGATGTGTTTTTAATAGTTAATTCTGCTGTGATTCCATCTGATTTCTATGTAAGGACCAGAAAAATGACAGGAATTGCACAAATATGAGCACTGCATGCTTAAACTTCTAAATATTGTATTACTGTAAGTGTAATCATAGCTGTGTACACATACCTAAAGTTATTAATCTCTCTCTGAAATTTTAAGAGGGCATTTGCCTTAAAAATTGGTGTTGTGACCATTGACTTTGGATCCCCACTTGTAGTCCAGTCGTTTAAGAGTGTCGTTCTACAGAAGCACATTAACTTTAGGAGCCAATATTGGCTTCTAGAGGGAATGACACAGTGTGCAGAGGATGAGGGCCGGAGGCGAGGGTAACTGGGTTGGAAGATCTTTGTCTCAAGAGACCATCAGCACTTCTTTCAATCTTACGTGCATATACTGCATCTCTTCTAGCCTACTGCATCAAAACTGCTTGATGGCAGAAGTGGGAAGTGTAGTGGCAGCAATTTCCCCTAAAGACTGTGAAGGATGAGGAGAAAGTTTGTTTCCTAAAAAAAAAAGGGGGGGGGGGGAGGGGGACCCAGAAACAGAGCTTTAATGGAGGACTGTTAATTGCCATGTACTAGTCAAAACTCAGACAACAGGAGCAGTTGTCCAGCTATGTAATATGAAAAAAAGAAATATTTTCTGTTTATGTGGTAGCTCTGCTCTGCCTTTCAGCAGTTTTGCTGTTGAAGCACCAGTGCAGCTACTCCTCATCGTGATAGAGGATTGCTGCTGGAGTCCAGCAGCAGGCACTGACCGACCTGGAGACTCCAACACCATTCTACCCAACAGTAAATGCAACTACTTGCTAATGTTTACAGACTTTCAAACAATGAAAAAAAAAAGGCAAGACTAGGCGTATATCTAGTTCAAACTGTTCACTTCCTGAAATGTTGTAGGAATTGAGGGTGTACTCACCTTTACTGCTGGCTTGAAACCCTAAATCTGCCTTGTAATTCTTCTGAAGTTTCAAAATGGGACCACATCAATATTCAGTTCATAACTCTCCTAAGTATATAGCTTTTTTCCTTAAATTGAATTTTTCTACTGAGGTACAATACAGTGCATTTCACTTTAGCTTTTCTCCAAGCAGAGCATACAGAGTATAGCATGGGATGGTTTTATGAGCAGCACTTTGAGAGCAATTAACACTGGAATTGAATCTACATCAAGATAACAACAGGCGATTATACTATTTAACAACTGTTAAATGGTGTTAATGGCTAAGTGTAGACCACAAGCCCGACAGATTAGGACGCAGTGAAATTCAGCCCGCATGTAAATTAACAAAAATGAAATGGATAATTTAGAAATATATTTGCCACTGAAAAGCTGCAAATTATTTTAGAATGCACTGATTACCTAAATTTTTTGTAAGCGAAAACACTGGTAGGGTAAGGAAGGTCATTTTGCTGGAGGTCTTTTAAATTGAAAAAATCAATTTGATTAAAGTGTATTTGAGAGTGGTGTTTAGATGCATCATGTACCTGTTCTTTTTTTATGTCCTAGTTTTCTCGCTTGATAACTGCTATTTTGATGTGTTAAACAGAACTTAGAGGCTTAGCTGGACGAAGGAGCCCAGATGACAACAGCAGGCAGTCAAGTACCCAAATGACAGTTTAGTCCTGGAGTAGAAGCGGTTTGAGGTACTTTGGAAAAAAAATACTTTGGTTCAGTTCAACAAACTACAAATGTGTTTAAGCCTACATAGCTTAATAGAGGAAGTTTTATTTCCATTCTCCTGATAGAAAGTAATTTTAAATACATCTAAAAATTTGAAATTGTCTCTGTAGAATCTGTTTCACCGCTCTGACGACAGCCGTGAGAACAATTTTAGGATAGTGTTTAAGTATGCCTTGATTTCTACCTATTCTGTCAGCTGCTCCAATTTATTTAGCATTTACGTAGGCATTCAGAAAAGGCAAATCAATACTTTTCCGAAATTCCTTTCTAAAAGCAACTTTTCTGAAGGCACTTTAATTCACTCTGTGGGAACAGGAAAAATTGTACCGATTGTTTGGACTTTAGTTGTATGAACCGCGAGGACACGGTCCCAGTCTCTCAGCTGGCGCACTGAGGAAGAGATCCTGCGTGGGTCTGGTGGGATTGGCTATAGGCCTCTTGCCACTGACCTATATTGTGTGTAGATTGCTCCTGTCATGTCAGTCTTGGGCTTCTTGGGCACCCAGCACATGTAGCTCCAGTCCTGATAATTAAAACTCCTCTTCTAGCATTGAGGACTTTGTGCCATGGAAGCAGTAATAAATACAGAAGAAAACACTGAAGCCTTTTGTAAGATCTCAGTTTTTATTGTAATGAAGATGCCTGCCCTGTAGTTTTTGTTATGATGCTGACAGATTTGAAGATATTTCTTTCGGAAATAAAATTGCAACGTACTGACATATTAGGTGATTTAACAGGTTTTTTTGACACACACCCCCCACCCCCCGCCTTTTGATCTCCAGCTAAAATTCTTTGTGTAATCAGTTTCAGAATTTGGCCACAGGGAATTAGCTGGAATTGCCTACTTAAGGCAGCATGCTCAGTAGTTAACTATCCATTTAGTATGGGCCAAATCCTAAAAGATCTTCAATTGCCTTTGAATGGCAAGTCCCATAAGGAGCAAAGAAGCACTGATGGGTTATCAGTCCACATAGATGGGAACAGAATAATGGAGGATGTGAACGATTCATTAAAAATATAACTTTTTATGTCAACTCAACGTATGCAGTAACCTGCTTAGTCTAGGCCTCACTTTCCATCTGTTAATTCCATGTTATTAAGGTTTTGATTTCTCGAGAAAACAGATGGCTATCAACTTAAGCAGGTGTTCACATTGCACTTTTTAAAGTTTAAATGCTGAACAGTTATAACTTGAAGTTTGCTTTGGTACAAAGGGATTTAGTGCTTTGAAAGATGTGTGAGTAGAGAATAGTTTGGGGGGAGGAGGGTCAAGTAATTCACTGGAAATACACCTATATACACGTATCTGTGGACCTTTGCCGTTATAGAATGCAAGGAGACATGACAGCAGAAAGATTTAAAGGAACACAGTTTCTTTTGAACCCATGTCCTATAGCTCTCGTTGAGAATATACACTATGAAAATGTGACCTAAATGCATTGCAGTAAGCAAAAGAGGAAGATGTAGGGAAGCATTTGCTGTTCAATGATTCTTCCAGATTTTTTGGGTGGCTCAGCATGTTGCCACCTCATTAGAACGCAAACACGCAGGACTACACTTCCTCCGGATGAAATCAAATCTCATTCAGATTTTGTAATTTGTTGCTACAGTAAGCAATTGTAAAAATTCTTCAATTCTGAAAAAAAGTTTCCTAAAATAAGGTGGATGATGTCTAATATAATTTGATTATAAAAAGGCATAGCGTTACCTGTGACACAGTTTTCCAGCATAGGTTCTGTATAACCTCACTCTTCAGCCAGTTTTGTATTGAGAGTGATGTAAAAAACCATCGGTAAATAATGTAGCAGGGTTGGGCTGTTCTCACATGCATACAATTTTCTCCCTACACTTCTCATCAAAGATTCAAGAAGCCTCTGCTGTAGTAAGATCTCATTGTGAAGACCCTATTATTTTTATGATCTGTATTTCAGCATATATACTCATATTCAGTGAACAGGTAAATAATTTAACATACACTGATCGAATGAACGTGGATTTCTACAAGGCAAAATCTTTGCTTGTTTGTTCGTTTACTAATTAGCAGATAGATGCGTCTATATGCAAGTTCCAAAACATAAGGTGTAATAGCACCATGATTTACTCTTCTGTATGGGCTGTGCCACCTTGTGGCAATCAGCAAGGGAAAAAAGGATCAGTAGGTTAAAAAATCTTGGCCCCTGCCCCCGCTTTCTTTTCATGTTAATGTGCTCTGAATGATTGAGAGGAGGGAGTAACTGAACAAAACCTTGACTTTCCTTTTGGAAGCACTTCCAGAGTACAGGGTGACATTACTTTCTACCTTTCATGACCATCTGTATTTTCCCTCAAGAGCAGAGAGTGAAGCAGAATTACTGACGAGGGCATTAGTTATCCATAAATACATGAGGCAGAACCACACAGTGAGGTACTAAGGATTGCTTCTTTCTGATCTAAGTTTCCAGCCTGTAAGGACAGGATGCTGTTGAGCTTTCTGAGATGTCTCAACTGTGATCGGAGTTGCAACTCTGGCTGATGATAGCCTGAATGTGCTCACATTTATCAACCTACTGTGCGAAGAATAACAACAGCTGGTTAGCTAAGGTACTAGTAAACATAAACCAGCGAAAAGTTATTTACAATGTACTTCTTCACATACGAATCTTTTTTACCTCATGTCTGAATGTGCATAGCTAAGGCTAAAGGAATATTATGTGTTATTATTATTATTATCCTATCCAGTAAGTTATTGAACATTTGTAGGATTGATCTACTATTAACACTTCTAGGCTTTTTAGCATCATAAAATATAGACTTTAATCCATTCACTGGTGCATGAAGAGTGTGTCTACGTTAGCAGTTTGGTTTGCTGAAGGGTGCAGATTTGCTTTGCATCTGACCTTGGAGCCTTGCAGCCCTCAGCTGAGCGCGCTCTGAGTGCACTTGAGGTGTGTTTCCTTCAGGTGGAAAAAGGGTGAAACTGCCTGGATGTGGGATCCTCCAGCAGCTAGTGCTCTGTGCATGCTGATGGATACCAAGGGCGGTTTACGGCTGGCTCAGGCTTAATTTCCAGTAAAGGCCAAAAGTGGGCCTGTGGCCTTGGAACTGAGGTGCACTGGGGGAAACTGAAGCTCTCTCTTTCCCCCTTTATACCAAACCAGATGTACTGTACGTGTGCCGACACACTCGCTCTGTGGCCTTGGCTCAGTTCTGGGGGGAGGGTTCCAAACTTGCGTGTAGGAAAGAAATATTATATGGCATGTTTATGTTACGTTAAAGCCAAAAAGCTCCTCCTCGCTCAAAAAGCTCCTTTAGTCTGTTAATGAAGCTATAGAGAAATGTATTAGAGCCGAGGAACTGGAAAAGACTGCCACGGAGGTCCTTAGAAAACTCCGTATGTAATTGTACAGATTCCACAGTTTGCATACGGATTTAATTACAGTAGATATAGTTTGGGGGGATATGCTTGCTTCTTTTGCTTTAAAAAGTGGGGTAAATATGAATTTAATATTGTAGATATTGCTATGTAGTGAAAAGACAGAGCTAAAGAAAAACAGAGGTTTTTGGAATTGTTATGCTCTACTTACTTTCCAAATAAGTTGTTTTCTTGTGAGCTACCATAATAGATAGTAAGGGAAGGAAACATAAAAAATCTATTGCCCCTCTAGTCAACTGAACAATAGGATTATGTACACAGGAGCAAATGCCTTTCAGTTGTTGAGTGATGCAGTTGATGTTTCCTATTAAGAACAAGATGACTTAGTCTAAGAGGCCAATGCACATTTTTATAGGTCAAAGGAAATTTCCCATAGCAGAACCAAAGCAAAATCTATTTTAAAAGGACTTACGGAGTCATACTAAGAAAAGCGTTTGTTGATATGAACCAAGAATTATTGTCTTAGTTGGCCAGTGACAGGGAGTGGGCTGGCTAATTCTGTACAGGCTGAGTCAGACCTCCTGTTGGTATAAATCAGGGCATCTCTATTGACATAGCATTTCTCTGCTGACCTTCAGTGCTTGAGGATGTGGTCTACTCTGCTGGAAGGGCCCTCCTCCCTTTTGCTGCCAGGCGTCTGCTGTGTTAATGTAGCTTCAAATGAATTTCAGACATGCTTTTAATCTGCCAGGGTGCTGAAGGATGTGAAAGAAAGTGTGCTTTTTTAATCTATAATTTTTAGTGATAGAGCCAAACATGTATTTCTGCATATTGCTTAGTTTTTGATACAGTATTTTTTATTGTTGCACTAATGAGCATGACGGCATAAGTGTTAGTAAGCTACTAACAGATGTTTCAGAGTTGATAGTTTCTTGAATATAAAATCATAATATACAATAGATAAGATTATATTTAGCTCTCATGCTGTCCCACAAGCATCATGCTTTATGACAGGTGCCATTACACGTGATGCTGGGCACAGAGCTACCTAAACCAGGTGACTATCTGTGATGTCTGCCACCTGCTGCGCCCGCTGCCCTCCGCCTTGGTGGATCTGGGGTGAGGAGGAGAAGGAACAGCCCAAGAGGGACACGGGGCTGGCTGAGCAGGCTGCCCCAGCCGGCACCGGGATCCCAGTCTCCTTTGGCACAGCAGGCATGTGCAGCGTGATCTCTGCGGCTGCTGGCCTTGTTGCTCTGTGCTTGCTTGCTTTTTTTCCCAGGAATTTAAGTATTTATTTTCATTGCTTTCTTTTTTTATTAATCTCTTCTGCGTTGCTTCAGCACTTACTGATAATTGCGTAACAAAGCCAGAAATAGGTATAGATTTACTCTTTAGGTATTTGGGGTATTTATTAGGGATAGTCGTGAAGCTAACCCTAGCTAAAAATTTGAAGGAATGGGGCTAAATCCAGTGCTTGGCATAATGTTGTCACCCTGCATGCAAAGTGAAGTGCATTTCAGATGACTCAAAGCCACAGTTCTGCAACACAGTGACAGGAAAGTAAGGAGGAGAAGAGAAAGTTAGAGAAGAAAGAGAAAGTAACCCTAAAGCCAGTTCAGTGCCCTAAACAACCACTGTGCTTCACTCATGCTAATAGAGATATAGTTAAATTTCACACCATATCCCAGTTTTACTCTCTGAAATATTTTTTACAGTTTAGCTCTGTGGTTACCCTTTGATGTTACTGAGCAAAGTGTGTGTATATATAAGTATGTACAAGAAATCTCTGCTTTAAAAATTAGAGATGGTCTGTAATTAACATAATTCGTTTGACAGCTTCACAGTATGCCTGTCTTAAAATATATTGATGATTTTTATTTTTTTGATGTTTAATTTTCATTCTGTTCCACTTGGGTTACATGCTAAATTGACAGAAATGAAGATGCTTTTACATTAGACATTTTCATATTTGTCATGTATTGGGGTAAATACCTTGCACTATAAATCCAGAATTGTTTCAGGCACTGTAGGGGGAGGGGGGCACTTATCTTTCCCCTTTTCCTTGGAAACAAATATTAAAATAAGGTGGCTGACACAGAGAAAATTGCATATAGGAATGTGGAATCAAAGCAGTGTAAACACAAAAATGTTCTTTTTTAATTTATGTGAGTGGTTTCACTGAAATAAAACAAATTCACACACTTTTAAACATTTGTAGCATCAGGACTAATGTTGGAATAATGCCATATATATTATCAAATGTATTGTTTCTACAGTGAAATGGTCTTATGAGTCCTTGACTGATGTTTTGCTGCTTTTTTTTTTAAATAAAATAAAACAGGGATTTAGTTTAGATGGTAAAGATAATGAATTGCCTTAAATAAATTGCCTTCATGCTAGGGGAAGTAGTGGGTTGGGGCTCCAACTATAAAAATGTAATATAGGTCAATTAATATGAGATTTTTTTCCCCTACTGGACTTATGATTCATTCTTAAAGTAGAGTTTAGGAAGAAAAGAGTGTAATTTTTATTTCATGTGTTCTGCTTCCAGTTAGTGTAATAAGCCAGTTCAGGTTTTTTTCTCTGTCTTTAGGAAACTAAATAATGATTTGCATTCCTACTTCATAATATTTAATTAACTTGATAGACATTCTGAGATAACTGCATAATACAATAGTTGGAAATATGTATTGATTTATTTTGTGTCATTTCAAGTTTTAGTACATCTCTAGATTATGGTAAAGAGAAGGAAATGGAAATGATGCCCAAGGTTCATATAATGAGTCAAAGACTAAGGATAATAGGAAAATGATAAAACTCTTGCTCTCAGAGATGTAGCATCTTCAGTGTATCTTGGAAGATTTATGAGAATGAGAGTTGTCAATTTTAAGAAAGGTTTTAAAATATAATTTTATATTTGAAATATTAATTTTTGTCTATAGCTTATTATATAGTATTTTAAGATTGGTGGTTTAAAATTCACGTATATTTCTACACTTTCCCAGTACACTTAGGAAAGCTAGACAAATTCAAAGATGACCTAAATCTAACATGTAGGTAAATTTTTCTGGCTCTGTATTTGAATCTGGAAGTGATTCTGAAATGCAGGGCTTGACAAAAGAATCACATTTTTAGAAAAGCAGTTTGAAGATAGCCCTTAAATACTAAAGAGGAGCATTCTTAAAAGGCAGAAAGGTGGAAGGAAAAGGTACCCTCCAATTTTTTACAAGTAACAGAAATAGCAAATCTTGGATCCCCCAGGCAGATCTATATCGTTATATGCGTATAGCAAGTCACAAGTTGCTTGTTAGTGACTCTGATCATCTCAGGAGCCGGGAGAAGATAGGATGGGATAATTTTGCAAAAGACATGAACAGGTATTTAATTTCAGACAGTGTGACTAGTCCCCTGAAAGCCACTGAGACTATTCTATGCTTAAATGTAAGCAGTGATGTAAGTATATAGATATTAAGAGGCTTAGCATGCCAAAGTAAATAATACGATATATAATCCCCAAATGTAAGTATAGGATTCATCAGTTTTGATGCTTGTGTTCTCTTTAAATAATTGCTTGAGTTCTGGGTGAAATGAATATATTTATATTTTTCTAAATCTAAAAATGTTGATGCCACATTTTGTCTAAGTCTATCAAGATGTGATGCAGGATGCCTGATCATTTCTTAATTTATTCTTTAGTGGAAAATAATGCATAATGAAAGACTGATGTGTCAAATCAGGCAGTTGACAGATTCTTATTTTGCAAGCACTGTATGTTTATAGATCTATCAATAAAAATAAAATTATGTTTGCTAACTCATGACATGGAAGAAAGGCAAATGTTATGATGGCATAAATGCTAAAGCAAAATTTTAGACTTTTTCTGGAAGTACAGATCTTGGAAATACCTGCAGTGAAGTTGGAAAAGGTGAGTTATGTCAAATTCCATGATCTGTTAAAAAGCCCTGACCGCTGTGTTAGATCAAAAAAAAGCCATTAACTCCGTTAGAAATTCAAGTTAATTGAATAATTAAATTTTCTCCATATCAAGTTTACATAGATAAAATCAGTTTCTTTGATAGCAAAACTGCTTTTTGAAAAGAACTTCACAAGTTGTTAACCCCAATTTTTGGCTAGGGCCCAAGGCATTAGTTAGTGATGCTACAGAGCTGAATTGGCATTGTCTCATCTTAAACCAATGCTGTAGCCCAGAAAACCTGTCAGTAATGCTTATGTGACATGCTAAACTGTCATTTGCTGAGATGCCATGGCAGACTGACTCCAAAAGGTATTGGTTTGAAATTGTGACCTTTTTGGGGGGAGAAGAGAGGAGAAGAAAGAAAAGAACTAGCTACAAAGGAAGAAAAATAGTAAAACTATACCACTAGTAAATAACTGGGAGCTTGTAGTGCAAGTAGTAGATATTTAAAGAAATTTAGGTTACGATGTGTTTAAAAAACACCCAACCCCCACCCCAACTCTGTTATTTACATAAATTGTCCCTTGATTTAATCATTAGTTAATAAAACAACAAAAACCAAATGAAATAGACATCTGATTAAACAGAACAAAAAGTCAGTCACACTTCTCGCTAATTTCCTGAGAGAATAAAATGACTGCTTTAGTCCTCTGTGTTACTAAATGCATATTTTCTGAAGATGAAACAAAACAAACAAGGACATTCCCTATTTAACCTATAATACTTAGCAAGAGAAGTGACAAAAACATGGCAACATAAGAACTGATACCTATCCATCATAATTCCTCTTTAGCAAACTGGCAACATATGCAAGAATTTATGATGACGTATGTATATTTTTCATTCTTTAGACATGATAGTGAATATGACAAACTTGCACTGAAATCTTTCATGTTGAGACACTTAATGTACTTGTGAGAGGGCTCTTATGAATGATTGTTTTGACCAGCTGTGTAGCACCAGGATGTCACATAACTTTAATCACTGGATAATGTGGTACCGTTTTTGGTGAGATAGATTTTTACTCTTAGAAATTGCTCCGTAAGGGGCTATATTAAATAAGTAACGCATTTTTTGAAGATCAGTGCTGAACAAATAAGAAGTCTACAACAAGCAATGAATATGCAATCCAAGCCCCAACAAATTTGTAAGTCTAAAAAAAACCCAAAACACCCAAATACCCGAAACTTCTTGGTAAAGTAGGGGAAAAAGCCTACTGTTTCATATGATGCTTACAGATGAACTTTCATGGGAGTTCCATATTTAAAAAAAAAAAAAAAAAGTAGAATTTGTTTGATTGATAGTTTCATTTTATGCTTTATCTGTACTTTTCTAGCAGTTATAATCTAAAGCATCTATATTTCCGAAGTAGTGATTGTACTCTTACAGAAGCAAATCCTTCATAGTTTCCATTTTAATTCATCTTTATTCAAAATAAAGTGATAGCTACCTGTAGTATATGGAAGTTTAGAATTACGGTTACCTATTAAAGATGAAATGTATTAGTAATTTAATTGTAATATTGAACTGCTGAGCACCATCTTCTTCCTTTTTCTTTGTTCATAAAGATGGCAAGTAAAGAAAAACCAAAGAACTGATGTGGGAGGAATTCTGATTCATTGCCCTGGCTTGAAAGTTTTACATTATATTGGTTAGGAAGAAGTAACTGTCTATTCTATTATATCATGCTTAACTCTACAGTTTAACAATCTACATTCAAATTTCCGTTTCAATTAGCCTGGAGTACGAATGTCAGGAACATTGTAAATTTAAAAAAACAACCAAACAAAAAAAACACCAATAAAAAAAACCAAAACCAAAACCAACAACAAACCAGTCTTCTCCATTTTTTAATACACACAAAGACAGAAAACCAGAATAGAAATTGTATAGATGTAGCAATGAATTACCCACCATTAGAAGAGTTTACCACTTAGATGAGCAAAGCTAGTAATAAAATAAATTCATTCCTCTACCTTATGTATGAACTCACACAACAGAAATTCATTTAAGTATATTGTTTTATAAATAAGAATACAATCAATGGTTGATTTTATAATATTGTTACTTGTGATGGGTTAACTGGAAATTAATTAGGGACAAATTCTCAAACTCATGATAAAATTGCATAGGGTTTTGTTTTGAAACTGCCCCACTGATAACAATGGAAACTAGTGAAGGCTAGTCCTTGCAGATCCATGTGAGGTCTCATCGCTGTATTAGCTAACCAACTCTGTCCTTTGAATCATACATTTGGAATACTCAGTTATTTGACTTAGTCAACAAGAATAATGCTTGTGGTGCATGTCTGTGTTTATTTGCATAGCAATAATACAAAAAACAGGAAAGCCCGGGAATTTGAATTTGAAGATGAGTGGAATAATTGTTAAAAATATTGATTGACTGGGGAAAAAAATCTTTCAGGATGCACCAAGAGAGTGAAATGACTTTATCTTTCCAACACGGCCACTTTGTGTTTCTTCTTCTGTAAGAGGCAGTGAAAAATACTGGCATTTAGTAGGATAACTTTTGTGCGGTCATTTCCCTTGCAGCCTGCAACCTTTCTTGCAGCCCTTCTGCCAGAGTTTCCTTCTGCCAGAAAGTGTTGTATGGTATCCCAGAGGGCCCTGGGGACTGTTGGCGGAGAGGTGACCTAAGTTTCCAGTATCCATTGGGCATATAGTTTGATGCACAGTGAACTCCAAACGTGTTTAATGCCCACATGTGTCCTCTTAAGCTGTACAAAGAGTAGGAAAGCAAAAATCATGCTAAGCCTCCCAAAACCAAACAAAATATTGGTGTATTTTGTAAGTGGAAATGTAGTCGAGAGGCCTAATGAAATATGGTAAGAAGGTGTGCTTCACAAAAGCGATTGCCAGACATTTAGAAAATATTGTACGTGGACAATTGGATGTTATTTAGTAATTTAAAGGTCTAGTCATGATTTACTTTCAAAATTATGTACTTTTATATGTGGCGTGGTTTGAGCCCAGCTGGTAACAAAGCAGCACGCAGCCCGAGCGGTGGGGAGGAGAATCAGGGAGGAGACAAAGAAGGTAGAACCTCAGGACTTGAGATAAGGACAGCTTACTGGGACAACACAAAGAGAGTAATTACAATAGTAACAACTGTACAAATAAATGAAAATACAAAATGAGTGATACACAATACAGTTGCTCACCACCCGGAACATAATGCTCCACCACCAAACAAAAAGAGCACTTGCCACGCTACCTCCCCCAATATATATACTAAGCATGATGTCACATGGTATGGAATACCCACCTGGCTAGTTCGGATCAGCTGTCCTGGCTGTGCCCCCCTCCCAGTTTTTTTCCTGTGAAAATTAATTCTATCCTGGCTGAACCCAGGAAAATATGTAAAACTAAATCACAAGAACTAACATATAATAAATGGGAATACTTAAAAAATAATCCCCAGTCCCTTAACTGCTCCTATAAAGGGTTAACTTAAATATTTTGCTGCTTTACTGTCTTCTCAAACAAACTGTATTTATCCTGTTAACAATCGTGTAGCCTCATTAATATAGTTAATGAATTGATCTTACTGTTGAGATGCTCAATGCAACCTACAAATAACATCGTGAATATTTAATCAACCATTGATCTCAGTCAGCAGATCCAAAAGTGAGTCAGTCATATCAGATCAATCTTCATAGTTTCTTTGCATGCTACGAGTTACTTGTTGATTTAAAGATATTTTGCCATTTCAAGAAATCAGAGAGACTTCTCTCTGCATGAGGAAGAGCTCCCAGCTCCCCTCTTCGACCCCACTGACATCCACATCTGCCTGTTCTTGTTTTAGTTCCTTTCAATCTGCTTTTCCCTTCTGAAGAGGAAGGAGCTGGGAGCTCAGTTTTATAGATCTCCAGATTTCTGTGACACAACGTTACTAGTCCATCTGCCCCTGTAGTACTGGTCCATTAGAGGCCCGACTTCAGAATTACTCCTTCCGATAGTTCGACAGTTCTGCCTCTGGCAAAGCAAATGAATTGTGACATTCACTCCATCAGTCTACTACACGTTTTTTATCTTCCAGTCCAGAACACATACATTATACTCTGCAAGAGATGAGTTTTTTCACAGAATACGTTATCTGCTTGCTGCCTGATAGCAATGTTAATGACTCTGCTGATTCTTTGAATTTGGAGAACTGGAAAGCCAGGATCCCTTCAGATCCAGGCATTTCAACACAGCCATTCTTTTCTCTCAAGGACCCATCTTATTTCCCACAATTATACCTATTTCAAAAGGAAAAAAACCTGTTTCATACCAAATTCTCCAAATATGTAGGAGTAAGGTAATAGAGAAAAACAGTACCTCACCCCGTTTGTGAATAAGAGATCACAGAAAGCCAGACTTTCCATTTGAATGAAGTAGTCTTGCCCTATTCTGAAAAGTAGCAGTAACATCATGAAATTTTTAACAGAACAGCAGAAAACAAAATTCTGTATATGACAATATTCCTTGGAAACGCCTTTACAATACTGAAAGGAGAGGTGCTTGCTGAGGTGCATTCTTCAGTTCCCAGTGATTATGACTGACTTACTCATTGGACAGAAAGACATGTTTAGTCTAGTGGATAAGCTCACCGAATATGAAGCCTGATATGAAGATTTTTCATAAAATGCAACAGGAGGAGTACTTAGGAACCCTTCATTCCACCACGGTGTTATATGACTGAACACTACAGCTGATGCTGGTTAGCACTACACTCGCCCGAGACACAGGCAATTTTGTTTTAAGCTGTTACTTTGAAGTAGGCAGAAACAGAATTTGATTCACTCCCTATGTATTTTTAGTGAGTACAAAACCACAGTGTTACAGGGCCTTGGTGGCCTTTTTGTAAATAGCCTTCCAGAGCCCTTGTGCCTGATGAGTTAATTCATCCTAGAAATTCTTGAACATTGTTGATATTTTTCTTCTGTTTCTGTTCATCTGAATCACTTAGCAAGTTGAGTTGAATTGCACTTTTTCAGGAAATCAAATAGTTTTAAAGGTATGGTGAGGAATTGGTGAAAGGTGTTCTCTCGCTATGAAAATGTTGTTGACTTCCAGCTTAGCAGCATCCTGTTAAGCCCAGAAATTTAACTTTGACATTTAAAAGAAGTTACTTAACCATTGGATTCACCGCCACTCAAGTACTATCACCCAAAAATGTTGCAAGTCAGGAATATTAAAAACAACCAGTGAAATTTAAGAGTGATATCCAAGACTGACAGAAGCGGTTTTGCTGACTAGTGACTAGTGCTCAAGAGTGCTATGCTAATAAAGACATAAATTCTATTGTATTTTTAGCTCCCTTTACCGCTTAACGTTTTTTACAGTATAGATACCACTTTCTTAGAATTAATAAATTTAAGAATACACTCTGCTCTAAAAACAGAGTGCAGAAACTCCATTTGTCTAATGAAGACACTTCTTTCATGGTAATTTTTTTTTGCCTTTGTTTCTTTATCTCCCTGGATTTGAATGGGATACACCAAGAAAAGCAAGGAACTTTTCCACTGAAGGCATGTATGTGCTTTTCTCTCAGAAAGTCATTAAACACCATCAGATCACAGGATTTCTTAAAGCTGGTCCACTGCAAATAGATAATGAAACTGTATTAGTAAGAATACTCTCTGCAAGGTGACTGAGGAACTTGGCTCTAAATGATGGCAGAGATTTGCCCTGTAATACTTTGTGTATTCTACAGAATAGGACAGACTTACACAATTGGCTTTTCAGTATTGAAAATCTATGCTCTATTTAGAAAAAAAATACGTTGTCTGTCTTTTGCTTATATTCATGGATAAATCTACAACTGGAGTTTATTATTTTTTTGTGAAATGGAAATGTCTGGGTTCCATTTAAAATTTTAAACTAAGCCTTTTAAAAAATGCTTTATGGAAACAGATATCCCTTCCTTCACATTGTTCGCATATTAATGTAACAAGAAGGTATCCAACTCATTTTCTTTACCAGTTGACTGTTCTGATAAAGCCATTAAAAATTAGTAAAAAAAAAAAAAAAACAACAAAAAAACCTGTTATTGATCCTCTTTAATGACATACAGATTGAGCACAAGATCAGCCTAAATATTTTATATAGATGCAAATATAAAAATCAAACCAAGTAATATAATATTTATTTACAATAATACTGAACTATCCCTAAAAATTAAAGCAGGAAAAGATGTGGTTGTCCATAAAGAAACTGGATCTTTTTTAATTTTATTAATCTTTAGTTGGAGAGTCTTTAAAACATAATTAGTTTCCTCAAAATGTGTTTCATCATGGTGAAATACACATAGTTTTGAGATTTGGGACATTAATTTCTTTTGGGCTTTGTGGTGGTGGTGTTTACCTTGAATGTAGCTTTTCTATTTTGCTTTTCTCTTTTCAGACCAAAGTTAGTGCTAAATAAGCAGAATGGACATTGGACGATCATCTAAGAAAATGGCACTATTTTTCAAGCTATTTCAACATAATGATAGGATAAATATTTTCATAGGCCTCCTTTTGCTGTAGTTCTAAACAATATTTTGAAGTATGTTTCAGAGTATTTTCTTCGGGAAGGGTGTAGAGTTCTACTTTTCTTGCAGAAATACAAGACTGCAATTTGTCTGACCTTCTTTCTGTTTGCCATCTGCATACATTAAATGAATGACTCTCCATTTTGCAGCTGAGGGAAGCACAACTTTGAATGAAAAATGTTGCCATTAAAAAAGAGGGAACAAATTGCATAAATTATAAATGACCTGCAGGAGCTGAAATGTGCTACCACGTTACCCTGATTATACATGCATGGGGTTTTTGTCATTAATCCAACAAAATAGCGCGGCAACCTATGGAACTCATGCAGATACAGATCTTTTGGTAAAGCAACAGAACTCCAAATGGATTTAAATTTATAGCATAGCATTCTGCTTTACAAGGAGAAAAAAAAAAGGCTGACTCAGTTCCTGAGTTTATACTTTTAATTTTATACATCCATACAGCTGGTTTTTGCTTTATACTTTCTAAAAGTTTGTATTTTATTGAAATATGTAAAAATAAATAAAATTATTGTTTCTCTCAATCTCCAAGCTAGCTCTTCAGATTGCAGTAGATTATAAAGATCCTCATAGGAAAAAATCTGCTTATTTGCAGCCTTGCTGTGTCAAAGAATTTGGCTAATCTTAAGATTATGAGTTTTTCAGTGCTTTCTTGCATGCTTAAGCATTTCACAATTTCAGATCACTGAATATGCAACAATAAATCTCATGAATAAATTAACCCATTGTTATTATTAAATACGTTTCCTTTATGAGTATTGTTAGGATTATTATAAGAACACAGAGAATACTAGGTCAGGCCACAGATTCATCTGACACATTGTCCTGTTTCTAATATTCTCTAGCGAGAGCAGGTATAAAAATCCCTTTCCAGAATTTTCTTACAATCTCTATCAATTTACAGCTCAGAAATTTCAATACCTATCTTTTGATGTGTTCTTCTTCTAAGAATGTCTTCAATCACTTTTTTAAAAAGTATGTAAAATACAGTAATATGTGTTAGCTAGCCAGGGCACAGCTGAGCTCTCTAGTGTGTGAAGTATTGTACCTTTGGGTTTGGATTTGGTTTTTGCCCCTGACTCTTGTATTGAAGGAAGGACTCAGTGAACAGTTACTGTCCTCCTCCTTGCTATTTGTGACATAAGTAGGCTGCTGTCAACTCTGTATCTCATAATCTGTTTTCCAGGCTAAAAATTCCCAGGGTTTTTGGTCATTCTTCACACTGTCGTTGTTCAATCCTTAAGGATTGGCTTTTGTCATCCATATTGCCTTTTCTGTACATTTTCTGTACATGCATCCTCTTAAGACAGAGAAAAGAAACATGCCCTGCGTCCAAGACATGGCTGCCTTCCGACTCATGTACACTGGCTCAACCGCAGCTCTTCGTTTGTCCTCTGTGCTCCCCTGACAAATCCCAACATCAGAAATGCTTTCTTTCATCAAAGACTGATTAAATAAATGAATAAACTCGGGTTCCTCCCCTGCTGAATATTTTTCCCAAATGCGTAACTGAAGTTGGGCATTGATCTACAGTGATTATCTGCTACATTAATGCAGAGTCATCTGGAAACTTGGGAACTTTCTTGTTCCCATTTGCAGACAGCCCTTGACTGTACTGCCACTAAATATAATTAAGTAGCCATAGGTAATTTTGTAATCTTGCTTTTGCCTCCCTTTTCCAGGTAATTTTTGAATATTTTCAACAGCATGTCAGCAGGCTTGTATTTAGAGATCAGGGAATGTTATTGAACAATATTTTCATACAAAAGGAGATTTTTTTTGGTGTGTCTTTTCACACTATATTTTAACAGATGAACCATCTCGCATTCTGTAAGCGATAGGCACTTAGTGTTATTTCAGGTCTGTTTCTTAATAATAAATTAGTCCATCATGGTGCTTTCAACCAGTAGCATTTTTGACACACTTCTGAACGTATTTCTTTTGGGAATGTCTCTATGGATACTTGAAATTTGGACCAAAAAATCTCTTTGCCTTCTAAAATGGTATTGCCGAGACCATAAAACTAGGGTATTTTTCACACCACCCTCAAGCTCTTTATGTCATACCAGGATTCAAGAGTGACTGAAAATGACGCTTGTTCACTCATGTACTTGAAGTGTTAGGGCTCTCACTGTGCTGAAGAGTAGACTGCTAGAGCTACTAGTTTAGTAGACTGCTAGAGCTTCTTGAGTTTTAGTGATTCCTCAGCTATTTTCAAGTTTCAGGACAAAGGCATTTCTGTTTCTCATTGACAGAGCAGTAGCTGTGCAGCTCAAGTGTAACTGGAAGATATCAGGATTTTTCGGGGTAGTTAGGTGGACAAAATTATTGGGTTTATAGACCTGGAAAAGGCTTACAGTTTAAAGTTTGTTTTAACTTCTATTATAGTTTAAACTGCTTACATTTACACTATGACTTCAGCAGAACCAATGCTACATCCTACTCTGACATGTCAGTAAATTGGCAAATGGTGACCTCATGGCAGGTGATATAAAGCTAACCTCAGGTTTTTAATATGCCTACGTAACAGGAGTCCTTATTTGCTTTATTTTAGTCCCTTTGTCATGTTAGAAGAAAATGAGGGTATCTGTGAAAGGGAAGAGGCAAATTATGGAGCATGAAATCTGAGTTACTAATGAAAATTGAAGGATGTTGAGATGTACTCCTGTGTTCATGAACAATTTTAATGTGTTCATTAAAAGTGAAGTCAAGTTAATCCAAGTGAACACGCTTAATTTTTGCAGGGTATGTGTACGCAAGTGAGTTTTAATTCCCCCCACCCTTTCCTGTATATGAAAACGAACCTTTGGGGAAAAAAAAAAAAAAACAGAACTGGTAAATAGTGCCTGCTTTTAATTAATGGTATTAATCTTGGATGCATTGAGTCCAGATATCTCTTGGGAAATATAAGAGGAGAGCTAAAATACTGTGTTCATCACATAAAAGAAATCCTGAAATTACTTCTCTGTCATTTTAAACTTAATACAGTGTCATTTTTCTTAAACTTTATTAAGGTAACATTTATAAAATAACACTATAACATTTTAAACTTCAAACATTTTCAAAGATAATGGTGGATTTTAATGAATTTTCTTAATTAAAGGAATGGTTAGTTGTGCCTGTTTTCAGTAAATTAATTAAACTTTTAGTCATTAAGCAAAAAGTTAATTCGTCATTGAAGGTTATAGGAAGTGTGAAAAATCTGGCTTTTGAGATGGATACCATACCCTAATCTGTCACTGATGTTATGGAATTACAGGCTTAAAAATGTTCTCGGTAGTATAAAATACTATAGAAAGTGCCTGGTGACTGACTAGGGGTATTCAGAGCATTTTAGTTTGAATCATCATCTCTGATACGAGAATTATAACTGGTTTTAGAAAAATTGTTTTCTATATGACATTAGTGGAAAACTTAAAAAGAAAAAGCTAGTGAAAATCATGTTCTCGTTTAATGCTCACTGATTCAGGATGAGAAGATTATTCTTCTATGAAGAAGAAAACATCACAGTACTAGCACTATGTATGTGCCATTTTTTTGAACTGCACAGATGAGTAACTTGATTCCAAACCCCCACCCCCCCACCCCCCGCTGGACTTTCTCTGCCTCAGATCCTGTTTTGGCATAAACTTGCTCTGTTTCTCTTAGTGTAACTCAGTATAAAATACCTTTGTCCAGCATTTAAAAACATAGCGCAGGGTGACTCTGCAGAGGAATTCTCTACCCAGTGTCCTACTCCATTATCAGAGAGAGGCAAGTGAATCTCCCATAGTCTGCATATTAATCTTAATCATCAGTAGAGCAGATCTTAATCGATGTTCTTATTGCACCAAAGCTCTTGCAGTGTAGTATCAAAAACTAGAATTATTAGAGATACCTCAGTGTGATCATTTACATGCTGTGCCTTATTTACCTGCGCTAGAGGGAAACATATATAGAGGCAAGCAGTGCAGTTTTATGACACGTAGGATAAAGCTTTTCCTTATCACGTGGAGTATCTCCGTGCCTTGGCTGGTTGTTCCTGCATGCAGCTGCCAGCCTTGCAGTGGCTCCTGGTCCTTGTTGCTGCAGGTGTTTGACTATTAGAAGGGGGCATGAGGAAGGAGGGCTTCCATCCGCTCTGCTGATTGCTGGCTGAGCAGCTGGAGTGCCACAGCTTGGCCATTGCAGTTTGAGAGTATGTGTCAGGAGAGGAAATTCAGTTAACTGCTTTGTGAGATTTACACTAAGAATACCGTTATTTATTTTGGGTTTTTTTTGGTGGACAATTTGTCTTAGAAAACTGATGCAAATCAGCTTCTACTTACTGCCTAGAATTAAAATCCCTTTTATTTTCCTGGAAATATAAAGTCTCTACCCTTTCTTATATTTGCCTGACATGAGGAGAAAAAGTGTTTTCTTCTTAGCTGCAGGGAAGTGGAATGTGACAATGTGACAGTACAAACCCTGCCCGTGCTATCGGTGTTGTAACATCAGCAAATACTAATGTGAAAGAATGCATGTGCAGGTTTGAATGTGCATATGGGCAGTTATCTTTGTTAATGTAACCTTTTTCCTATTGCCTATTACATGATCATGATTGATGCTTTGCATTGGCTTTGATCAGGATATGAAAGTCACTATCAAAACCTTGTAATCCAGTTTATTGGTGTATTTTGCTTAAAGTGGCTGCATTGATCAAAATACCACTTTTAAGGAGAGAAGGTTAGGTTTGAAATAAAAATAAAGACTTCTGTAGCCATTGCTTTCTGTATGTTTCGCAGTTAAGATACCGTGGGATACTCTTCAAAGAGGAACTTAATAAAGGGGATTCTATCATAAAATCCAGTTCTTGAATGGACCAGATTCTAAATTACCTGCTAGTGTGTTTTCTGTGACAGTGGATTCGCATAAGGTTGGATGTTTACATGATCAGCTACTATTTCAACGTCGGCATTTTTGTTAACTGCATGATTCTACATGAAGTGGCTGCTTTCTGTTCAATGTCAGATAGCCATATGAGTTAAAAATAATGATAAAATATCTCGGAGGAAAAAAATGATTGCCTGAATACCCATCTTGTAAAATTTAATGGTTTTTCCTTTTACAATATTATATTATTGGCTGTAGCAGATTGGGACAACTTTGATAGAAGAATTGCATATAATTAAAATTTCATGTGCGATTTAAAGTGCAAAAAGATTAGAAGGCTATTTAAGAGGTGCTGGAACTGTCACGCCATATCAGTAAAATCTGTGAGACAGAGAGCACCAAAGTAGTGATTTAGTGCAACATGTCACATTATTATAGCAATAACTACAAGGAAGATGCCATGGATGGGTGTCTATGCCTATGAATACACTTAAAAATATTGTATAATCTGTTTTTTATCTTAAAATGGATAAAGAAAATGGATCTAGAAAGTGTATTCAAAAGTTGTGATTTAATCATTAGTTTATTCAAATAGGATAGTAAGGAACTTTTGCATTACCTTTCTTTTCTCTAGGCTTATTATTACTTCTGTGTCATGGACGTTTATGAAATATTAATACACTTTGGGAAATTTTACATTTTGGTGAGTTCTGACATGTTGGTTTGGGACAATACTTGCCAATTCAGTGATGAGGGGCAGGAAGTCTGTGCAACTCCAGAAGTGCAGGGTCATTCCTGTTAGTTCCAGCCTAGGAATGCCTGGCAGTGGTTCAACTCACAGGAGGAAAGGTAGGCCCACAGGCAGCTGTTTTTCTAGCACATACAGTTTGTATTTCCCTTGCAGAGATAAGCTGATATTTAAAGATGGAACTTTGGTATACACCTATTGAAAATTGCTTTATATTTCATTTTTGGGAAAAAAAGTATTGTGATTCAGCTAAAGTGTGTTGATTCTTCAAATATGATTTAATAGGACTGTTCTCTAGAAACAGAATTCTGACTTAGATTCTATGCAATGTTTTCGGGAGTGTATGTAGTGTTGGGAATGATCCAAATCGGCATCTAAGAGAATCAGTGCACAAAAAAAAAAATTGATCATTGAAAATAGTTACCAACTGTTTTCTTTTTGTGAAAGATTGGATTGAGTCCAAGTGATGGGAAGGCAGAGCATGAAAATATATTTTAGTAATAACCCAGGTATGTTGGAATAATCTGCAGGCATTGTAATGGGCAGATAGGCTCTTTCCAAAGAGTACTAGTGAGATTTGGCTGTCTCTCTCATGTTTGAGATCAGAGGCGCACTTTCTAACAGCTGTGAAGCAGCAAATGAAATATTGACCATGTTATTCTGTCATTTAATTTGTAATGATCTTGAATACTTTTGAAACACTGGACAAGACGTGGCAAAATCCAATTGTGTTGTTCCTTGTAATCTTAGGAAATAAGACAAATCACAATATAATGAGAATATAAAAGGTTAATGTAGTTTTTGAAAACTAATGAACGAGCACATATTGTGCTGTAAGACTCTTGTGTCTCACAGCCTAGTATTTTTTTTTGTGTAGCTGGAACTGATAAATATGTCCAGCGTTAAATGATTTATGAGACATTTATTACATTTTGCCTTTGTAGGATGGGTTAAACTTCATTTCAGAAACACATATCAAGTTATAGAAGTTACTAAAAAAAAAATCCAAAACAACTTGCCAGTTGGTTTGGTCCCAGGTGTCTCTCCAATATGTAAAAAACGTGAGTTCAAGGTCATGCTTTGGAATTTCATTTCCTGGGTCACAAATTCAAGCAGAAAGAGTAATCTTGTTGCACCATTCAGCTCCCACTGAAACCAGTGGGAATTTTGCTATGTGACTTTAAGGGAATGGAAACAGGACTTTGAAAAGTATCTGAATCAGAGAAGCATAAATAAAGAGAGGGAGTCACTCATCCATGTATGTACCCAGCCCTGCTTGAAGGAAGGTTTTGCATTTTGCATGAAACAAAGTATTTGCCTGTGTTTCACTTCTTGAAATGCAGAGCAGAAACAAACAAACAAAAGAAATACCTTTTACTGTCTCCTTAATGTCTCCTCACCTCAAAGAACAGAGACATCCTGCTAGAATAGCCAGTTCCTCTTTTTTTCCCCCTCCTTCTTTTTGTCTTCTTTTTAGCATTTATGCTAGGAAAACAGCAAAAGGCAATTCTGACTTGGAGACTGTAGTACCAAGAGTAGAACCAAAATATGGAAAAATGAGAAACATGGAAATTAAAGTTGCAGGTTTGGGTTTTAAGAGATTTTTTTGAAGTTTCTTTCTTGCCTGTGTCCTAGAAATCAAATAAAAGCTTGTTATGATTTCACATATTGCCTAGAAATTACCCCGAAATAATTCCTGAAAAGGGAAAAGCAGTAGAGCTTTATAATATTAGTAATAACTTACAGGTCCATTTAAATATATTGTTTGGAAATGTTTTTTTGATGCAGGGTTTCCTACCAATAAATAGAAAACGTCGAGGAAAATCTCATTAATGTAGAGTTAGATGGTCATTTATAATAGATGAGTACAAAAGTTTTTAAAGTACATTAAAATGCAAGCAGAAAGTCATAATATTTGAGTTTGATTTCTACCTCAGCTATAGACTGACTGCCTATTGCATAGGAAAGACAACTGAACAACTCATGCTTACCTTTAGCCCTGCATTTTTCATGTGCAACTTCTGAGAAGATGCCCACTATTGATTTGTGGCGTAACAATGTCCAGAAGCAGAGTCTAGTCCAGTCTGATATTGGGCCGTATCCTTTTATGTGCTGTATCAGCAGATAAGGTGACATAAACATTAATGAATTAAGTCAGTAATGAAGCTTGCGATCCCAAGGCAGATTTTGTCATGGAGGACTTACTCTGTACAGAGAGTACACCTATTTTCACAGGGTTGCAGAGACCCTGGCAGTAGTATTCATCTTGCTCAACTGTGGATGCCCACAGTGTGGATATCTGTGTTTGAATTAGTCTGTGGGAAGAAATTAGCCTGTATGCCCCAGTTAGGAGGCAGTTTTTCTAACTGGATGTTGATATTCCTGTCAGTCTGGACTCAATTACATTATCCCAGACTCCTCTTCCCCTCCCACTACCCCAAATGATGGAGAGTTCATTATTTTACATGACTACTGTATATGATGTCACCTCCATGAACACACACACACACACACAGTCACTCTTGTCACCACAGGACTCTTACCTGGCCCTCTCCAAGCATCTTCAGTGTGTCTAGTTTGTCATGCTTACTTAGCGAAGTCCAGAGCAATAGAAAGTTACTATTTCTCTTTTATTGGTTTGCAATCTGACAATTTAGGTTACAAGGTCGTAGTTTATATCATTTAGATTCTCTTTGCTATTTGAAAATATGGCCTGTGCATTTGTGTGCCAATAATTAGGACAAAAGGTGCTCCTGTCCATGCTTTCAGACACACCTCTAATAGTTGCAAAAGCAAGTAAAGCCTGGCAGCAAACCAGAAGTTGTACTAAAGCTGGTTCCAGATTTCCTTTTCTTGAACCCAAACCAAAAAAATAAATGTACCTTTTACTGGTTTAAAAGCCTACAAAAGGAACGCTCACCTCCATTCTTCTTGTTCATCTGTTTTCCCTGAGATAAATGGCTCCACTTCCTGCTCTTCTTTCCCCTGAAAGGAGAAGCTTTTAGCAGATCTATTCATGGGACAGATACCTTTTTGCTGCACCCTAATTTCCCACTCCGGTTATTGAGGAGGGGACAGTATCCAGAGCCAGGGCTTACCTGCTCCCTTGCTCACCATAGGGCACAGTTTTTGTTGGGTCCTTATGCACGTGTAACCCCACTGAAAGCAGGAATCACAGTTACCTTTCTGCTACCTGAATGATGGCTTGTAGGGCAGTCATGGCTTTCCTTCCCCTTTTTACCACTATTGTTTAATTAACACCTTCTAGTCAAGGAGACTGGTGTTTGAGTGTTTGTCGTAAATGTGATCCTTTTCTTCACTTTGAACTATGCTGCTCATCAAGGAGTGTGTCAGATGGACATCCTCTTTTTCTTACTATGAGCTTTCAGTAGTAACAGCAAAAGTGAACAACTCTCAGTACTAAAACCTGCTGCAATGGAGTGTAATATTTTTTTCTCCTGCTGTCTTTTCAAATACTTTACATTCCTTGATGCAGTAACTGGTGGCAAATCCAGCATGGCTGCTGGTTCTGATGACTTTTGGGTAATGATTCCACCTTACTCCAACCTTAGATTTGGCCTAAGGCTAACATTTAAAGGTTTTGTGTTGTTTTGTTTTTTAATAGTGAGACAGGTTCTTAATTTACTTCCGTTTGAACCTTTAACACAAGAATAGGGTGAGACTGATGCAGCAGGAGATTCTCTTGTTCCTTTGCGATATGTCCCCAGAACGTTGCATTTCCACAGGGAAGCGCTGCGAGACATTTCTATTGCTTTACGCAATGACTGGGTACTATGGCAACTAGTCTACTAACTCTAATGATTCCCCGGTATCTATTACATTGTAGACACGTTTGTGGGTCAATTTGTGGTACATACGTGATATGACAAGAAACCTTGAACCTCATTCTTTCATATTCACCAAGAAGTTACATTTAGCTCAGTCCTGTTGTATGGATCATAAAGGGTACGCCCATACTGAACAGCTCCATTGTATTGGTATAAATCCGAAATAAGTCCGAGATTCGTATTCTTATTCCGTCCTAGAGCACTTTGGGTCACTTCTTACCTGGATTAATTCAGTGCGTTGTTGTTGTTGTTGTTACGGCTGTTGTTACGTTCGCTCCCCGGCTGTTTTTTGTGCGGCTGCAGGCTGGCAGCCCTCTACTTCTCTGGGGCCAGCTCTGTGACCTGTGTGAGGGAACGAGCATCCAGCCAGTGAGGAGAGCATGTGGGCAGCAGCAGCCAGCCAGTAGAGAGGTCCGCAGTCCCTGGGTAGAGAAAAATAAGGGTAATTTTCTGAGACCACAGCTACCACGCTTGGTGGAGGGAAGAAGCCATGAGATGGTAAGGCAGTAGGCCAAAAGCAGCAGGTTGAAAGCAGGCTGCAAGAGGGATGATTGATTAGGAGCAAGCTGCCAAAAGGTGGTCACGCGCACCTCGTCGCTGATGCTGCTACAACAGTAGCTGTAATACAAAGCGCATGTAAAACAGTCATGTCTGGTCGACACCGTTACGTGTCGGGGCCAGAGCTGGGGCTCTGCTGGGTGAATGGGCGCTCTGCCTTGGCTACTACTGAGTGGTAGCAAAATGACATGGCTTTCTGAGGAGAAGTGCATGTACGTGGGAGCGTGTGGAGTTACAAGGACATGGCAAGGGCAGGGACCACAGAGCGCCTGTAGCATCAGCTGTGTTCCCTCCTAAACTTGCGTGACAGGGTGTATTAACAGACAGCTAAGAAGCGGCAGCAGACGTGCCGTAACAGACGTTACTTCTAATCTCCTCTAACCTGGTCCAGCTTCTCTAACTCAAACAGCTGAAGTTTTGGCTTTCAGAAATTGAGCACTGATCTTTTTCCAAAAAATTAATTTTGAAATTGAGGATGCAATATGTATGCTGCTGACCTGAACATATGTTACAACCTGATAATAACAGAATAATCACTCGGCATCACTTCACAAATAAGTGTACTGCTCAATCTTTCTGTGCCAAATCATGGCTTCTTTAGGACTGCCTTATCACTCTGAGGCATTGCCTCTTCCTCTGTTACCATTAACTGTCCTGGACGATTACATTCCCAGAAAAACAGCTATAGATTCACCTAGGTGAGAAGCTGAAGCTGCATGTGCAGGAGATTTGAATGGCCGCACGTATTGCCACTTTTTCAGAGTAAATTTTAAGTAAATTTGACATACTCCTCTCAGGAGGTCCTTCATGCAATGGCATACCAGTAAGAAAGTAAAAGAATAAAATATAATAGTCATAATTGTTTCTCCTATGGATGGGAGTGAAAGAGACAGGGAGATTTTTAGTATCATTTCAACTCCAAACGCTCATCAGGCATATCAGTCACTCACATAAGAGTACAAGTAAATTGTAATTTGGGTTATTTCAGTTGCAGAAACGGAGAGCCGTCTCATTTGGATTTTGTGACTTCTTTTTTTTATGATGTGTTAATTACATTTATAAAAGCTATATGATAGCTGAAGTTTCAAATTTATTTCTGATGCAAAGACTTTAAATTTTAAGGTAAAATAACATTGCTTCAGAACAGATCACTGTCAGCAACATCTGCATAGCCATGTACACAAGCACAGCACTTCATTAGCAGGACAGGAAAATTCCCTTTGTGTTGTGAGGGCAGGCCACCAGCCAGAGGCACAAGCCTTTCCTAGCTGCTGCCTCAACATATCTATTGGGATGACGACTAAAGCCTAATCTGAAGCTCATCTCATTTAGTTGGGGCCCCTTCCCTTGTGCAGAAGCACCAAGTGCCTTACACAGAAATACCTGGCAGCAGGGTTTAATTCATGCAGGTCGAACAGAATTTATCCTGGTTGGTTTTTTTCAGCAAAGCTCCACTGCCAATGTATTGGGGGAACTAACATAGCTTCTTACAGAGTCTATGTTGCAGTCATGGCAGTGATGGCAGCATATTTTAGATATCCAAAGCTAGCTTTAAATTAGCTAGCTCAGGTATAAATAGTAGTCTGTGGCAACACAATGCTCAGAGCAGAAAAATCTTCCTAGTTCCTAGGCAGAAACAAATGTGTTTTTCTAAAATGGTGATTATTGTCATACTGAATATGGTTTTTACCCCTGACAAAGTTGGGACTTACTTGTTGTTCGTTCCCCATGAACTTGCACGCAGCTGTGTACTCTGGCTAAGTGTCAACCATTTTCCTGGATGAGTCATAATTTTTAGTGTGGGACACTGTTCCAAGTTAAATTTAGATGTATGTTTGAGGCTTCAATTTAAAAATATGTTAATTTACAAGTGTGGATTTTTATGGGGGAAAAATCCTGGATGCTGACTGATCTGCTGGTGACTTAAATCTCTCAAACCACTAAGCCCCACATAATCTTAAGAGCAATAGCTCTGCATTCAATTTGCTACTTCACAAGTCAGCATCTTCTCTGAGTATTTGAGGAGGAATTATTTTAATGTCAGCTAACATGGGATTGCTGTATGTGTAATCCCCAATCAGTAAAACTCGCACATCTACACATACATGCCCAGCATACATTCATTAGTGACAGATACGATGGATATCAAGTTCACAAGATTTTTCAGCAATGTTCTAACAGGTGGTTGTTAGGTGGTTGTTGTCTATGGATCATCCCATTCTCACAGTACCTATTAGATTGCCTAGTGCTCACCTTGTGATGCTCTATTAGTCAAAACATCTCTTTGCACATATATTCAAATGAACTGTAGAGGTTATTAACTTGCCCTTGGCAAAAAGATTTAGTTTTCTAGGGCAAATGCTTTTATAAATTCTGTGTGTGACAGTTTTATTACATATTGTAAATAGAATACCCTGCCAGATTTTTATGACAGCCATCACTAAGTCATTCAGACCTTATTACTTTTCAACCCTTTACATACCTTGGATATTTTTTTTTTAATCTTTAACAGGCCTTGCTTTGGTCAGTGCACTTTTCTTACTTCCCTAGCCAATTTTATTTGCTAACATGACTATTTAAAATATTTTGTATTAAGCCAAATATTTTTACTTTGCAGAAAATCAAGGCTGTATTTTAATTTGGCTCAGACACATATTAGTTTGCACATTCTGCATTTATAGTGATAGACTCATTTAAGCTTGTACAGTCCCTGCTTAGCAGTTAATATAATAGTTTCTGTGCTCAGCTGTATACCTATCCTGGGTCCCACTGTCTCTGACTGAATGAGTTTTCTGCTGAAGGACTGCTGTTATTGACTTAATTTTACATTTTGTATTTGAAAACAATGTACGTGTTGTGAAGAGAAAAAGCCCATGAGCCAGGCTGGTGTTAAGACCTACTCAGACATATCTAGTTATTCCATATTTTATCAACTAATTTCTCTGATCCTAAGGATCCTTTCAAAGAATGAAAAAGAGTTGTTGAAGAGATTTTATTTAGATAGGCAGTTTATTAGCAATGGAAATCTCACATGTGCTAGGCTTTGTGAACACAGGCGTTAAAAACAACAGTTCCTATTTTAGTTTTGTTTCCTGTTGAGATGACAAACATGAACAGGACGAGGAATGAGACCGGCTTTGGTAAAGATACAGTAAAAGTGAAGAGTAATGATTGTCAAAAGTATGTAAGGGACACAAAAGACTAAGTTCCTGAGATTTGTAATCCTTTTGCTACTCTGACACTTTTCAAACGTTACCTTCAATAGTGATTTAAAATGCAGCAAAGCTCAGCTGCTGGAGAGTCCGCCGGCAAGGGGGCTGAGCCTCCTGGCGAGGGACGTTTCGTGGCCGGAGGAAGCAGCTGAGCCGTCAGCGCTGAGGCTGAGGAGCACGGGAGCCCTTTGCCTCCTTCCCTGCTCCCCTCCGGCTGTAGACCTTGGGACAAACCTCTTCTCTCGTGCCTCGATATAAACCAAGCCTTAACCCGCCCCGGGGATGTTGTATGAGGGAAGACTGGAGGTATGGTTCGTACAGTCATTAATTAGGCAAAAATGAATGCGTTGATGGAGCTTCCACTTCCTGAAGGTGGTAGGAAGGTGGTGTGGTGGGCTGTGAAAGTGGGAAGGGTTCAAGTCCCTTCTGATTTTCTGCTGCTGCCAGATATAGGGCACATCTTCTTACAACCTGCAGTTCCGAAGAATCGGAAAAAATTCCTTTTAAGAGAGAATTTTGAATTAGCTTTAATGAGGCCTCGTTTGGAAATTCACTATATGTTGCTCCTTTCTCTTTATGTTTCTGCAAATATCTGAACTCAGATTTTTATAAAGGAAAGAATCAGGTGATTTGCGGTTTTAAAGTTGTATGTTTTGCTGTCTAGGCAACTTACAGTAGTTAGCTCACATTATGATAATTAGCTTATTTATAAGTTAGCTAACAGAGTTCTTTGTTTTAAGCACTATAAATTCTAAAATTAGTGAATAAAGCTTAGAAGCCCATTTTCAGATCCATTTAGATGAAGGGTGCTATATAACTTTAAAGCTATTATAAATGATTGAAAGATGTTTTCACAACTGCTGCTAGATTGCATGGGAATATGGAATAGCATTTCAAAAGATTTCAAAATTAATGTGGCAGTGGGTGCGCTCTGGAGAACTGCTGAACCTTCACTACAGCTTCCTTTCTGCCTGCTGCTGACTATCGCAGTGTTTCAGTAATCAGGTACTAATTTTCATGCTAACTTCCTTCACTTTCAGCCCTGAATCTCCCAGCCCCTCTGAAAAGGCATTGCATTCTTTTTTCATTTTTTAAATATATATCCACACACTTTTTTCCCCTTTGATAACAATAGATTCTAAGTTATCTTCATGGTTAGGGTTGGGGATCCAGGTGGAGCTTTGTCTCCATTAATTGCAAGGTCCCCAGAATAATAAAATTATAAAACTGCTCTTGAAAACAAAACCACACTTGACTTCTATGTTATTACATGTTAGGATATGCTAGTTATATTGTCATGGTAAAGATTACATTGCCCATTGCATGAAAAGCAGTGATTCAGGCGCCTTATTTATGTATGAACTGTACAGCACATTCTTTGATAATGGTGATATTTGAGTTCAAAAAAATTGCTAAGGATGCATTCGCTTCTGAATCTCTTAATTATATTGACCTAACATTTATTTTTAAATAAGTGCTTTAAGAGATTTTGCCATCTGTCAGACTTTTTTTTTTTAGTTGTTTTTGAAATGTTCTCACTAGTGGAGAGAGAGATGCAGGTTCTTTCATGTCTCCTTACAGTTAAAGCTAATGGAAATCTTGCATTTGTGCTTAATGCAAAGTACTGGCTTTAAATAATTAACTCTCTTTGGACATTGTGTTAGGTGATAGATATCAGTCTCTTCTGCCTAGGAAGTTGCTTCAAAGCTGCTATAAAAGGAAAAGAAGACGAAACTTTTGAAAGATGTTCTAAGACTGGGGAACAGATTTCAGCAAGAATTCTCCCTATAACCCAGGAGTCTCATTTGTCAAAGAAATCTTGTTTTTTAAAAAGGACTCTCGAAAACTGTAATTAGCAGACAACTCTCAGATTTTCAAAAAGTATCTTGCACTTAGTCCTCCAGTTCTTGCTGGCTTTTCTTTGTGGTGCGTCTGTCCTTCTCTTGGGCCTCTCTGCATCATTCTTATATCGAGGAAAGAATGGGAGAATGAGATCAAAGGATAAGCACCAAGAAACTAAATTAATTATGTAACCTACACTTCGAAAGCTAGGTAACCAAAAGATTTTTTTTTTTAAAGTTTTATTTCATTTACTCTTCCGCTGAGTATATTTTTCTTTCCTTTATGTTGCTAGCGTTGTGATACCTCAGGGTGAACTCAATAGAATTGTTATGTCGTTTAATATAATAGGATGTGACATGATGCAACTTGATATAGTGCCTGAAAATAATAAAGTACAATGCATTGCAGACGGCATTTGAAAATTCTGAGCACTGCAGGTAAAAAATAGCCAATTTGAAATCTGGCACGCGCATATCTTCATTTTTACTCTCTAATTATGCTATAAACAAACTTAATTCACTATAGCACTTTGAAGTAGTTGGCAATTATTCTTTTCAGACTAAAGCATTACCTTAGGCAGCAAGAACTTCACTTCTTCCTACATCAACATGTTATTGTGTTAATGTGCCTATTATTGTACCATTTTGATTGACAATGCTAATTATGATTGTTCTTGAACTTAATGTGATTTTTCTGGCTGACAGTGACCATTTAATAAATGGGAACAACTTTGCTACAACAGCTATAAGCATTTAAATGTGAACTGCTCTTCTTTTTCACGAATCCAAATTTATTTCTCTGGAACAAGGTCTTAGCTCATCATACCTTTAATGCCATTCTAGATGTGTGGTTATCCTCAAAAAATCACCCTGGTGGGAAATTAAAGGCAATCTATTAAAAAAAAATGCAAGAAAATGGAAAAGTTCATGAATAACAAGTCATGGGACAGAGTTAAAACTCTTTCTTTGGAATCTGTTAATTTGAATGTAAAAAAACCCCAGTTGTATTTTAATTGCAGTAAGCAATGTGTCTGAAAGTTGGGATAATTCATACATAACTGAATCTTTTTATTCTGCTGAATAAAACTATTCACCATTTCAAAGAAAAGAGAGAGCAGTTGATAATCCAGCCTACCTGGGAACCAAACTAATGAGCGTCTGTGTAAAATCAGTCTAGACAAGTAATAGTTTTGTAAGAGAAGGATTCAGCTGTGTGAACTGATTTGTTGCTGCTATTTATAAAGTTGAATTTGTGCTTAGCCCATTGTTGAGAAAGTTGTCATTAATGTTTGTATTAATTATTTTACTATGGCAGATTAAATTATGGCATTTGACCTTTGTTGAGGGTAGGAAGGGTCCTCTGGAGTTATGTTGTGCTGTTTGAAATCAGAGAGCTACTGCCCTAATTAAACTCGCAGGAAGTATCTTTCCAATCTCATTTAGAGTTGTTATTTCAGTGTCCCCCTTAACCCATAGGATAATTAATTAGCATTAGAAGCCATATGCTCGTATTGTTCGTTCAGCCCTCTGAACAACGCCTATGCTTTTTTGTGGGGCTTAGCAGCGCTGTATCATATCCAGGTGTCTGGGGGTAAATTAGTCCAGGGTAAGTAATTGCAATGAGAAATGCAGTTATAACCCTTTGTAGGTAAGAAAAGAAGAGGTTAACAGGGTAGGGGAAGGAGAAGTGGGACAAATAACAACTTAAAGCTTTTATGGGTGGGCAGGACAGACTGGTGTGGGTCTGGCATTGGAAAAGCAGTGCTGAGCGATGTGGTTTTTGTCAGAAAACAGGGCTGAAAGGGTAGAGTTTGGGGACAGAAGGAATGGTATGAGTGTAGAGAAGGCAAAAAGCATGCTGTCCTGCAAAAAAATAGTATAGGAGCTGCTGCCTTGTGATCACAGAGGCTTGCACAGAACAGTTCAGCCTGTTGGAGACCTGAGAAGTGTCCCAGTGGGGTGGTCCTCTCACCGTTGATTGCAAAAGGAAATTTGGGCTACCAGGGTCCTAATTTAGACCTCTCATGCAAATGTTGAAAACTGCAAGGGTTTTGGGGTGGAGTCTTGCTCTTTCTGGTTTTGCTGCTGCTTTGCACAATATGGCACCAGGCTGGGTTCCTAAACTGTGATTACTGTTGTAAATATAAATAATAATAATGATTCCTGCTGTTATTTAAAATATATTGCAAACAAACTAAGGGCTACGGATTTTTCCTGATAGGAAAACATGAGCATTAAAGTAATCCCCTGCATAGGAGCAGAAAACCAAACTTACTTTTTAAAAAGAGATTAACCTACATTTAAAATAAACCATGCTGTACCCCAGCAAATTTTGGATAACTGCGGAAGCAAGGTATCTGGGCACTTGTGGCATATTTTTGATTTTCCTTTATTACAAATTTTCAGTTTAATAACGGCCGTCAGTGCTAAATAAGTGCAGTGCCATTAGGTCGTGGTTATATTCATTATTAGCTGCATGTATTGCTACTGTTCTTTTCAGATTTGATTGTGAGTGGGCACCTCCTGGGACAGACGGCTTGGTATCGGCTAGCGCTGACTCCAGAGGAATTAAAGATTTCCACATCCAACCTGGTGAAAGCCCACACTTTGTTTTGGCTTGCTTAAATTCCCTGCTTGCATTTTTGCCTGGGATTCTTGTCAGGAGCAAGTGCTTAGATCAGCATCCAGATCTCGCCCTCAGCGCCTTCGCCTGCGGCCCCCACGCTGTCACCTTTGGCTGTTCCCAGGAGTGCAACCCCGGTAGGGTCAACCGGGAGCACATCCAAGCCTGGCACGGCTCGCTGCCCTCAGCCCTGCTCGGCGGGGCGGGAAGGGAAGGGATGGAGCGGGACGGCTGCTAGCTTCCTTGCGTCGCAGTATTCCCCTGAACTATCACAGCTCGTAAAAACTACTTTCTTTTCGTGCCTTTTAACACAGAAGATTAGCATTAATTTGGGCAGTTAAGGCCTGGTGTTCTTGTGGGCTTTTAAGGAATATTCACTTAAACGTGCATTCATTTTCAGACATATAGTGAGGTTGAATATTAGTGCGTATCACTGTATGTAAGTGCATTATGTTTATCGGTCGTCAGAATACTTGCATTTTAGAATATCTGAACTTCTGCTCTAAAAGAAATTAATTCTTCTCCTTCCCTCAGAAAAGGAAAAAAAGGGAAGAAAATAAAGATAAAAGACGAGGATATCTAGGATTACTCTGCGTGGGGGATTTTGCTATTATGTATAAAAAGTAAATTTAATCTTTGATAGGTGAGAAAATTTTTAATACATCAAAAATTCTCCAATTACCCAAGAAGAAAACATGATTTTATATGTAATGAATGCATGAATTAATATTTGATCAGTTATAATTAAAATATAGAAACGTCTTTTGAAATTAATCTACTTTAAATATGAATAAAAAAGTCTTGACTGGATAGAACAGTTGACACATGACAATGGTTTATCTGATCTATTGTATCTGTCTACTCCAAACTGCACCTTATGATATTTTAGCCTTGGACTACTGTTTAAAGATCTCCAGGGAGGCGAAGGTCTCCATCCGCTCTGTTGCAATTTGTTTCTGTGTTTTTCTAGAGGCCTACCGACAATCATGTTCTCCTCCACCTTGCTGTTTTAGAGAAGGTGATGGAAAACATTGATTTATTTGGGAGGGGAGATGTAGGGAAACACACGGGTGCGCACAGTAATCCATGCCCCAGCTGACTCGGTGATGGGATTACTCTGTCATCCTCGTAATTTCCTTCTGACTGTAAATTGCTATCCTATCCAATTTTAGACAATAATATGGTACTCTATACATGATCAGCTAGTGCCAAAGTTAAGCTCCGGAATAAAATGCAGAAGCAGTACCCACAGTATGGCTTTCTGCCGCCGCACTCTGCTACTCACCAGTGTATGTGGACATGGCTCTCTTAGTCACAGTATGCACTCTCCTATGTGCACATCCATATTGACTGCACATGTCCTGTCATACCCAAAGCCAAAAGAAAAGAGAACTGGCCTTAATAAACTTTAACATTGCAATTTTCCTTTTCTAGGTGCTTTACTCCAAGACCCCAGCTTTGCCAGCCCAGTTGGATGCTTGTTAATCTATAGAAGATTTTTACGGTGCTCTTTGATGAGAGAGAGAGAGAGAGATCTAGAGCAAGGGGAACTCAGGTCTTTGTCCGATGGCAGCTGTAAACGTAGCACAATTCTGAAACTGATAAATGCGATAAAGCATTTAAGTGATACTAGGCATTGGTCAAGAATGCCTGTGACTTTTTAAACTTTTACTTTTTAATTCACACTGGGGTGTTCCCTTGCTTAGATATACTGTCTCATGCTCTTTACTTAAATATATTTCTTATGAAACATAATAGGAAGAGAGATAGCACTGTTTTACAAAAGAAGATCTGAGAAACAGCTTAGATTACTTTGTTTGCCACGAGAAAAGTTTAATTCATAGTTGAAGGGATGGGAGGTTTGGTCCAGTATGAAAAGAACAGTGTGCTGCCACATACCATAGCAATCTTTCCCAGCTCAATCTCAACCCACTATTTATGTAGAGCAGGGTTTGCCGAAGTTTCTAAAAAGCAGGGCCTTTCTGCTTTCTCGGTTGTGATGAACCATAAGGTATTAGACTCAAAGGTGACTATCTGAGCAGGGCAAGCGCAGCTCCACTGCCCCTGGAAAGAAGAGCTGCTCCCTCCCTGCAGCAGCCGGGCTGCAGCGTGGGGGGCTGCGGTGCTTGCACCCCCTCGCTGCCTCCTGTCGCACCTTTCTGCAGGTCTTGAGGGTTTCTGGAGAGAAGCCCCAGTGTTGCACAGCTAACTGCAATAGCTGCCTTGTGAGCTTTCGTGTGAGAGGATACAGAGGCAGAAAATAAGGCTTTATGTGTTTTGTGCTCCTGGTATATCTGTAACCATCAGAGATTTTTTCTGGTAAACCTAACTCCTATATTGTTGTTTAAAATTTTTGAATTTACATAAAAGCAAATCCTAAAATGGAAAAAATCTATGAACTACTACTAAAAATCAGTATTTGTTTGTTATTTTCTTGGAAACAGTTGAACCAAGCACCAGTTATGGCCTTTCTTGTGTGGCTACTATTTCAAACAAGAGCATCTACTCACAAATAACCACAACTGCTACCAGGGATGATTCTAGAAGTCCCTTCTTGCCTTAAAATCTATTCATTGGAATAATCAGCATATGGGCCCTTGTAAGCCTGTAGGATTGCTGCAGCAATTTGCATATTTTAAAAATGTTGATAATATGTACTGTGGTACGAAGATACCAAAGACTTGGATTAACCATTTTAAAAGGTTTTGTATTGTTTGAACACTGCAAGCTTCTCTAAGTATTCTTCAAATTAGGGCACTCTGCTGTGTAGGATAAGGTGGCAACATCATTATATCTCAGGCTCTGGGCTGAACTAAAGCATGTATCCTAAAACAGGTCACCTCCAACAGTGAATATAAACTAACTCTTAAATTGTTCATTATAGACCTGACAGTCTGATTTGTGTTTATCATGTACTTGTTAATCTGTGTCCTTAAATGAAAGCCGTGTATGGCTTTGAGTAAAATGTGTTGCAGCTAATGACAGGGATTCATTTCTAAAAATCCTCCTCTAAATCATGGGTTCAGCTACAAACTGGCCAAGTCTTAAGATCCGTTTGCGTCTCAGCTGCTTGTTTGTAAACTGCCCGTTCTTGTTTCACATGTTGTGAGAATGAAGCCTTAAGGGATTAGAAATCATGCAGGTACTTCAGTGATAAAAGCTATATAAGTATGTAGATAGATTAGCATATGGAGTAAAACGACATCTGCTATGACAGTGATAGGAGTTAAGAGCCAAAATCTGACAAGGTTTTTGTGCTTATTAAAGTATTTCTACCATTATCTTAATGCAAGCCTACAGGCAACATCTGCTTACAGTTTGTGTTTTATTCGGTCTATATAATTCTCTGTTTTCTGAAGCAGCCACATGGCAGTGTTATTTTATTTACATATAGGTTATCCAGACTTTGTGTCTGGAAGTCTTTATAGGTACAGCATAAGAGCTTGTTCATTATTCTCTCAGACTGGTATGCAGTCTGCTCTACAATTTGGTGTGTGGGATTGTTGGCGGTTTTTTCCATGGAAAGTGGAATCGTTGTTTTAAAAACTCGGTCATGTCATTTTACAGTGCTGTCCGTACTTTGATGTATAGTAAATATCTCTTGTAAGGGATAATTGCTAATGCTGACAAGTTAGCAGCATGCCACATTGTAACTATTAAATTCTGGTTGGCGTGGATATTGATCAAGGTTTCTGCTAATTTCACTTGTGCTTACTTTGGAAAGGAGAAGCCTAGGGACTCACCTAGAATTGCCTACTTGTTGCCTCATATTTGATGAGCAAAATCCTCTTCCTCATGGAAAACAGAAGTTTTGAGGGTTTTTTTTATGCATCATGAGCATGGGAACAGAGATGAAAATCTCATCTACAGTATGTAGGTCTCCCCTTCAAGTAGATACTTCACAGGTCCCATCCGTGGACTTGTCTGAAAGTGTGCCAAGCCCCAGGTCTGACTCCTGGTGCAAGGGAACATGTTTCTTTCTTCTCAGTCTAAGACCAACACCTGAATTTGGCTCCCACATACAAACCCAAGTTAGAAGTCCTTCCCTGCTCCTCTGCTCAGCAAACAGGTACTGTGGCAGTAGGAGCTCTCTCACCACATCTGGGCTCAGATTTGTGAGGACCCATCGATGAGGAAGTTTAAGATGATGTTAAAAACATTGCATCAAGAAACCCCGTGGAGCTGTGGTCTGCTCATGAATAGTCCATGGACCAGATAAAGCCCTGTTATCCGTTGCAGTTCATTTCCTGAACTCTATTAATCATAAACGTAATTTCGGTTTATAATTTAATGATCTGATTTGCTCTAGATTATTAGGGTTTGAAGGTCAAACCAGGTGTCATTTGAAAGTAGTTTTCCCTTGATTTGCAATCGGATTTCCAAATTGACCTGCAACCTTGCTGACATATAATGTTAATGAACTACACATGGCTTGCATATAGAGAGATGCAAATATAGAGGTTTTTACAATTTTGCTAGAATCAATATTTTATCTTTAATTCTTTTTGACATTTAACTTTGACGAGTCTTACATGCATATACATGTGGGGGAAATTAGATCTCTTCATTTATAAATATCTCTAATCATGGAACATCTCTCATTTGAGAATGATAAAAAAACCAGAGGAATAAGTAAGCAACTGAACCAATGCACTACTGAGAAATGTGTTACCTGTATTTTCTTAGTCCTGTGCCAACTGCTTGAGGTAGATAGCATTGGGTCTCTGTCATTTGACGTCATTATAGTGAAGAAAGGTATTTTAGTGAAGAAACCCAGTGCAAGATTAAAAACGCTTAAGTACTCTGCCTACTTATAGAAATGCATTTAATAAATAGTTGCTTTTAAAAAAAAATAAAGATCATCATCACTCATGGATATCATAGGATCAGTCGTGAAATCATACAGTCTTTCAATGAACTGTAAAAGGAACGGAGGTGTTATTGAGGAACGCTATTATAATTCAAACTTACTGCATGTAATCAAAATGTATATGTGAATTCTCCAGGTCTATAAGTCTATAAAGAATTATTGGCAAAGCTAATAATTGTTTCCTATAGTTCTTAAATTCTATTTTTCTACTTTTTTAAATTACTTAAAGTTGCAGAAGATGTATTTAAACTCCCCCCACCCTCTGCCAGCTGCACAAAGAGGTCAGAAATAGTATATAATTATTGCTGAGCTAATTGCTGGCTGCTAACATACATACAGACATACAGTATTCAATTCAGACATTATCACAATAGTGGACAATTAGGGCAAATTCAGTGACAGATAAAATGCAAATAGAATTTTTAAACATAGTACTCTACTGGCTTTTTAATTTTTTAATAGTCTTAGAAAAATTGTTACTTCTATCTTTAGCCTTACAGATGTATTCTAAAAGGGTGGCCAAGTCAGAAGTCAGAATAACAGTTGCAAATTCCTTTTGAAAGACTATGCTTATACTCAAAACTATTTATTGTGAAATCAAGAGATTGTATTTTCCTTCCATTATTTCTGAAGGTATAAAATGAAAAGTAGATCCACAACAAATACACATTATGTAAATAAAGTAACTCATACTGTAGGTGTAACGTATTTCTCGATATCAGCCTGGGTTAGTCCCCATTGAATTTTATTAAATTAATCCGCTTTCATTTTTTCATAAGTGTTTTTAGGCAAAGACAATTTTTTTTTCCCTAATGTTTGGATTTTTTTGTGAAACACAAAGATGAGCTTAGAGAGCAGAAGTTTACTTTGGAGAATGTGTTCTGCTGTTTAGTTCCTGACTTCAAACTATCCTCCTGAAATACTGATTTTAGTAAAATACAGGATCCTTTAATAAAAATTATGTCTTTTGATATTTTGGGGAAAGAATATTAATTTCAGAATTATTTATTTTGCTGTCCAGTTATTTTAAGAGAGGAGGACATATGAGAAGATAACATAATTCAAAGAAATCTATAGCAACAGTCTGTGCACTTCATGAAGCTTAAGGATATGATGTCTCCTCTCAAACTTCAAAAAATTACTGTAGCAACACATCAGTGGTTTGAAATGCCAATAGGCTGACTGTACTTTTTATTTATGAATGTTGTTAAAGAGTTGTCAGGACGATGGAAAATCATTCTCTCTGTGCATATTTCGATAGAGGTTTCTGATGGTCTCATGTTCCAAACTTCGGGGTTTTGATGTAGGAGGAGCACTGGCCAGTGATGCTTACGTTTAAAAGACATTACTGCTCCCATTGGGGGGATTAATTATGCATGTTGGAGGTTACTTAGAGCTTTAAAGTCAAAGAACTCAGAGGCAGCTAAAATCACTCGAAAACTATTTCCATGGTGTATGTATATTAAGGAGAAAGAAATCCTTTTAATTTTAATTTGCAGAGAAGAAACAGAAAAGTCAGAAAAATAAAAGTTGAGATTCTATTTAAAAGTCAAAGATAAGTAAGCATAGACTTTGCTTCCTCAGGACACATCTGTATGTGCATTTAAGCACAAGAACCTTACTGGGACCTATTTAAGAGCCCTTTGGTATATGCAGACACAAACCCCTTCCCAACACTTGATTTTCCATTACTTTACAAATCAGAGACAATACCTCTTAAAAGTCTTTTACAAACTTCTGGTTGTTTTTCGAAGTTTATGATTTATTTTGCACTCAATACCATGGATGTGATTTATTGCCTGTTTCACAGAGGGAATGAGACTTAAATTGCTAAAGGCAGATGTGGGGAAGCTGGGAGCAAGTGTTTGACGATTGATTTCAGGGATATAGGGAAGCTTTATGGGGGCCATATCTGATAAAGCTAACTCTGCTTGGACAAGAAAACCCCTTTTTTTCAATATGAGCTCAGATGGATGGACTTTGAATTGTTCAATTAGTAGCGAAAATGACACTGAGTTTTAAGCTGAAGGTTGTGAGATTGATCTAAATTTCATGGAAGTCAGTGAGTATATGCCACTTGCTTTCATAGATTTCAGGTGGTTTTCAAGGCTGTCAGCCAGGACAATGATTTGGGGCTCCTGGCAGAGCGGGAGGGGAGAGGTTGGAGAAAGAATAAATAGGTGAAATTTGCCTAGCCTCTCAGAGGAAGAGCAGGGCCTGCCTCTGCCTAAATCTGAAATCAGATCACCTGTACGTCTGTTTCCATTAAATGCTCATGCAGGTACGACTTGATGATTTTGACTGACTGGAAACTTTAGAAGAGTTTCAGCTCAGCATTTCTGACTGTACCACAGTTCATAATACAACATAAAAGGGTGAAGCGTGCTGGCGCGGTATTGTAGGGTCTGGTGCCAAATTTGAGCATCCTTTGCATCCTGTTGCACAACGGAGAGCTCGTACAGGTGTCAGGACTCAGCTCGCAGTGTAAAATCGCTCCGATTCACCTCAGTGCATGTGCGATGAAAGGTCTGCTCGTGTCGGCATCCATGCATTTTTGCGTGGGTTTGGTTGGTGGCTGTCGGGACTGGCGTGTATCCACAGAAGGCATGGGCTTTGGGTCATAACCTCGGTATTGTAACTTGGAGAGGCCTCTAGTACTCGGGAACAGGGCTGCAGCGAAAGCTCACTTCCCGAGTGCAAGAATGATAACTTCTAGTCACTGGTGCTGTACATGTTAGGGCGCTGCATCTCTCACCTTAAGGCAGTTTTATTCCTGTTAGGTATATCTGTAGTGCCTTGTGAAGCCAGAGCGACCGCTTCTGCATAGGGCAGAGTTTTCCGTGCTGACAGAAAGAGCAGAATTATTAGCTGTTAAACATACAGGTGCTGATCTTATTAAAGTCAGTGTACCAGGAAAAGGTACTGAAGCGCATTGCATTACTCACATAATTCAGGTGTCTTAACAAAATATTTACGTGTATGCAAATTCCCAGCTTTTTCATTCAACGTCTGCGCAAAGCATTTTCAGCATGGATTTGACACACAGTTGTATGTGTGCAAATGCAGGCACACTTGTTGGAACACCTGGGCCTTGGTGACCAGCTTGTTCTGCTTCCTTGGGTGCTGGTCCGCTGCTGTGCCAGCTTGTCTTCTGAAGCTGCCGTGCGTTACGGTGCCATGATAAATTATAGCCCTCGCTGATTATCCACTGTCATCTGGCCTCTGGTCGCCGGAGTGAAACCAATGAAAGATCACATTTCTTCCTACTGTGCTTCTATAACACAACCTTACAATGCTGTAGACAGAAACCTTATTATAAATTGTTTTATTCAGCCATGCTTATAATGCCTCCTTTACTGAGCCTGCAGCACAGGACATCCAGGTAGAGCAGAATAACCCAACTTCAATTTTGCTCCAACAGTGTTTTGTCTCCTTGTTTGATGTTTTGTTTTGTTTAACAGGCACTGGTTTTGTACAACTTGTCTGAAAGCCGCTTTCAGTCAAACGTTTATGTAGTTGTTTAGTAGTGATAATTGTTTAAATGGAAAATCATTCTTACGTGCTGAATGAGAGTGGAAGGCAGTTAACTATAATGACAAAAGCCATCATAAGAAGAGATTATGCTTTTGTTACAGAATCATGCTTGAAGTGTGGCCTGGGTCCAAAGTGGGATATTCTGACAGTGGTGTGGAAGGGTGGGGTTGGGGATAAGCTTTATCTCGGAAGGACTTGCATATAAATTTTTCTCAATTCATGAATAATAAGCCATATTTTCTAACATCAGACGGAACAGACTGAGGCTAGGATTATAGCCTTGCTAAGTTCTTTTGCCTTGTGAATCGGCACCATTAACAAAGATTTCTGTAAGTCAGATGATGACTGATAACTGTAAGTCATTTATACCTTTGCAACATCGTTGTGTGTGCCCTCTGGCCTTGGTTATAGTCCAGTGGGGTTGGCCCTGGCATTGGAATGTAATTATCAAACAGCACCTGATGTGTGAGCTACATTCGAATGCAGTCCAGTTTGTTTTGCTAATGTGGGCTCTGTAGTGCTAATAGAAGTAAAAAAAATAAATCATTGAACGAATGAGTTCAGGATTGCCAGTGATGGCTGTGGCAGATGACATGTCTTGCGGTAGCTGTGTCCGCGTTTCATCTATGAACCTTTGATCCAGTTCTGCTGCCCAGCGCAGAAGCTCCCTGCCTGGCAGGCTGTCTCTCAACAAAAGCAACACCAGACCCAAAATACGTAGGTACTGTGGATAGTCAGTTTGGGTTTGTTTCCTACTGTAACACAGCTGGGCAGATGTAGCGTTTGAATACTGGATTGTAAATATTTTACAACAGCAAAACACTGTACAACAGGCTTTTTGGCCTTATTTTAGAGAATATAGATATATGTCTCAATATCAATCTCTAATAAAAATGGAAAAAAAAAGAATGAATGCAGAACTTGAACATATCCTTAATCAGCAATTGGTTTTGCATTGTGTAAACAAAAATAATTTGAAAATATAATTTGCAATTAAACTCAAATGCATTTTAAATGCAACAGCAATATTTGCTTAGCAGGAGTCTGTGTCGTGTTTGTCTCGGTATTTCAGACAAATGCTGATTATACAACACTTGCTGTCTCTGAAAGACACTCACAGATCCTTAGAGTCAGAGAAATCCTCTGTTTTGGCTTTCTGTTCAGAAAATCTAACAAAGGATGGAAGCAGGTGTGTCACAATTGTCATTTTCTTTTCTGCCATGTAGACATTTGTTGTGAACTTGAATGTGGCAGAGCAAACAACCCAACCAAGCCAGCCAAACCCCCTTCATTCTTTTGCAAATGAATTGCTAATCTGGGGCTCTGCAGAAAAATTACTCCAGTATTTAAAGCTGCAGGTGAATGAGCAGTGCGGTGTTTTGGCACGGCTTTCCTACTGACACATTACACCCATGTCTGGTAATTGTTGGTACTTTTGATTTGTATCTGGAATCCCAGCTGACAAATGGGATTCTTCACTTGAGCACAGAAGTCGAAGGGAGAAATGTAGCATCACCACTAAATCTTTTGTCTTGAATGTGTCCTCAGGGAAACTTCAATACGGCATAAAAGAAAAAACAAAATATTATCTTTAATAACTGTAATTAGCCAGGGTTTCACTGTTGCAAGTCACCTGAAACGTGACACCTTCAGCAACACTGGAGGCATCCCAAACGTAAAACCGACTGGATCAATATTTGTTCAGAGAAAGCAGATGTATCTCTTGTCACCAGCAGTATTTCCTGAATGATCGCTGCTACGTCTTGGTTCTCCTTTCTTTCTGATCTGAAATGTCAGATCCTGTCTAATTCTGTTTTCCAATAAAACTTGTCTTCTCCCAGCATCTTTATTACATGGAGATGCCAAATAGTCTATGATTCATCCTGGTTTTCCATGTTTAATTTCTGTAGATTACGTCCAAAGATGCTTAATTGACTGATGTTAGTCGATTCTTCCTAATGGGGCTACTGGGCATTGCAGTGCCAAAGCGCTTCAAAAATTAATTGGAAGCAGGAGGAGAGGAACAGCTTAGTACTCCGTGGCTTCAAAGTTGTGCATAGTAAAATTTAAAGTGAATGGGTGTAAAATAATTCCAAAGAAGGCAAAAACCTGGGAAACACACAAAATGCTTTGAGGGTCTCAGATTTAAAGATCTATTTTAAAAGGAAATGTAAGCCTGACTTATTTTTTCCTGTGAGCGATAACCAGAATTTGTTTATTGACAAATCAAAGCCTTTAAGTCATGGTAGGCAGGTTATGATTCCCATATGAATGAACTGATACTTTTCAGCTTTGCTCTCTCCTCTTCATAGCCATTAGAAATAGGCCCACAGAAAAAAAGAGGTTGTTTTGGTATGATAGTTCAGGTATTTTCAAAGTATAACTATTGCTCTACTTACACTTTGTGAAAATATATCCTGGTATCTTCTCTACCTGCAAGTTGCTTTGCCCTCAATTATTCTATTTTATTTTTTTTCCCCTCCAGTTGGAGAGGTAGTGTGTGCCAATTTTTCCATGTAATTTCGTAGTTGTGTCTTAGATAAATGTTTGGTTTCTGGATAGGAAATAGAACAAAATAGGATATAGTAAGCTAGCAAATATATTAGGATTTTTTCCATACTAGAAAAGAGGTAATTAAGGTGAGAATTGTTTGGTTTTCTTTTTCTTTCTCTCTTGTCAAAAACACAGAAATGTATTTTCATTGTATAGTGGAAAACACAGTGAAATGTCTCATTAGTGTTTTTACCTCCTCTTGTGATTTATGACTTCGTGTAGTATTTTTCTTACCAAAGCTGCTTCTTGGGAAACAACATATGTATGTTGTTTAACAATTGGCCTTATTGTTAAATACATAATATTTATTACATATTATTACATATAATTATATATATTTTAATATATTACTGTTTAACTGTATGTATCGTTTGTTACATATAGACAGCAATAAAATTATTAGATGCTGTTTAGAAATTATATTTCAAAGTAACAGTATAGCATATTATCAGTGCTGAAAGACTTCAGAATCTTTGCGTATAATGTAGTGGATAAGATTATTCAATTTAATTACTTTATTAAAAATATTAAAAAAATGAGAAGTTGGGTTTCTCACATTGTTTATCAAATATTTTAAGCAGTTCATGGTTGCCTATGAACTCCATCAAGCAAATGTATACTTTTTGAACTGAAACAATGTACAATTAAAGACTGGAATAATTGGTAAATTCAAAGTGAATTATTATCATTCTTACTATACTTAAATGTAATCCTCAGATAAATCCTGATTTATGAGTACAAAATAGTATGACATAACTTTTGTGCACTTCTTCGTTCTACATAATATAATCTGCAGAGCATAAGAAAGACCTTAGACCGCTAACCATAAACATGAGAAAAACCTCGGTGTAGAAAGTTGAGTCTTAGCCTTACTGTCCTTCTTTTATTGATGTGTTTCTTCTGCTGCACTAAAACTGGTATATCGCTACACATCAAGCTTTCATGTTGTCTTATACAAAAAACAGCTACTAATTAGTTATGATGAAGAGAGACCCGTTTGTGGGTCTCTATTACCAGTGGAAGCCAAAATGAACGTGGTATTTGGGGACCAGCATGCAATAATTGTCAGAACTTCATCCTCTTTGGTTATATTCATGAAGACGAAATATAAATGGTTTTTCGGAACACCTGCAATGGAAGAGCAGATTGCACACTGGGCAAGCACTGGTTTCTTAATCCTTGGAAATCGCGTGAACTGGAAGGAATTTCAAATAGATTTTTGGTTTAAGAGGGCTATGTATTTATTTGGCAATGTATTGTATTACAAGTATCCAAAAATGTTGTTCCCATTGGTGTCTGTGGCTAACAGAAATCCCCAGGAGGTTTCCACAGATATTTAGAATGCCCTAAGCTGAAAGTATTTAAAATCAAAACAATTTTCATGCCTAAAAAGAACTGAATTAATTATGGCTTAGAGCAACTTGGGCCTCTGTATATGGTGAGGCAGACAGTGGAAAAATATTCTTCATGCCTACAATGTGGGATGCGATATTTCCATCTTGTAGTGTTTAGTGTTAATAATATTCCTTTTGCAAAGTTAATTTAGTCATGAGCGTTTTCATGCTGCCAAATGCTGTCTGTATGGCATCTTTGGGAGAATAGGAGAGGTAGGACAAAATAAAATATTTGTAACTTTTTGGGGGAGGGGGTAGGCATTTCAGGTTCTGTTTCCATGCCTTCTCATCTTAAGCATGACTCTCTAAACAGTCATTTCTATCTTTTCCTGCAATCTTTTTAATTTTTTGTTTTGACTGCCCGCTGTTCTGAAATGGGAAGAGTGAAGGCTGTGATTCTTTCTGAGCTTTTCCGTATGTTAAGACAATGCTACAATTAAAGTGCCAGGAAATGCAAGCATGAAAAATGCCTGTGCTACTGAATGCTGAGTTTGATCCAAGTGTGACTCCTTGCAATTACTGAAGGATCTTCTGAAAGTCTGTAACCTTCACTGTAGTGAAATGGGATCTGGATGGCAAATACAACCGGCTAGAGAGAGCATGTCAGCAAGTAAGCAGTCAAGGCTTCTGTCTAGACCTTCTATAGTCTGTGATCAGCAGGCTGCTCCAAGATACCGCCCTTAAAAGAGCATGGTGCTCAGGGGCTCTGATATTTAAGCTTCCGTGAAGTTATCATTGCTATTTATTCAAGCTTGAGGGTTTTAACCAAGTACTTATACCAGTAGTCCTTTGTGCCAGATAGCGATTAGTAAAAAGAAGGAAAATACGGAAAGGAAGGGTGACCAAATAACTGGATACAAGAATGGCAGATTAAACTAACTTGGACATATTTTTTTCTGAGTATTTCACTGGTATTTTGTTATTTAGGTTGCTGATGTATGCTTCCACTGAGTAAACATCTTAAAATTCTGTTAATTATAAAGAACCTCTGTATCCATTAACGTTGTAGGCATTTATAAACATAACTCCAGCTTAATGGTAGCTGCTGCCCTTTGGCTTCAGAAGCAGAATGAGGGAGAGAATATGCAATTGATAATTCATCTTAAATAATGCAGGCTTTTCTTTTGACTTCATCTCATAAACACTAAATTAGAACTGGATATACTTAAGATGAAGGCAGCAAGGACGTTTGTGAATATGGAACATCTTTGGTCTGAGAAAAGACTAGGGTAGGACTTTTCGTACTGGAGGAAGTTATATGAAGGCAGGGTATCTGGGAAGCCACGATATGAGGAAAGGTGAACAGGAATATTTTTTTTCCATGATGGAAAACCAAAATTTTCTCAATAAAATTATGAAGTATACTTTTCAAAGAAACAGGAGGAAGTATGTTTTTCAGGCTGCAAGTAATTAAACCTGTGGAACTCATTGCCAGAGAACATGGGGGTGGAGAAAAGCATAAATGAATCAAAAAAGAAACTAGACAAAGTCAAGAGGTATAGGTCTGTCACTCTCTAATCAAACTTGATAGCTGTGATAGAGTCTTTAGTCAAGAAGTCTCAAAGCCTTTCACAAGCAGAGACTGGCAGGCTGGGCAAATGGTAAGCTCCAGTAATGCTTTCTTATCATTCTTTTGCTTTTCTCATAAGCCTCTGATGTTGACCGCTACTGACAATGTGATGCTAGCCAAGACAGGCATTTGGTCTGTCTTAATATATGAATTCTTCTGTGCTTAGAAAGTATTAAATAGTCTCATACTCATGAGGGGTGTGAGCTGTTGTGAAGGTCCTTGGGTGGGTGTAAGAGATCCTGGCAAGGACTGGTGGGATGTCAGGGACATTTAGCTGTCATGGGATTGGTTTGTAGCTCTTGTAGCTCTCACAGGAGTTTTTCTTGTAATAGTAACAGACATAAAGGTAGACGAGACTGACTGCTTTTTTCTGTTCCCAGTATTGTACATTCAAAGCATGAAATAGAATTATAAATCAGTTCTTCTATATCTCTAAAATGTGATGTTGACTTAAAATTCATGATACTTGAAGGAGAAATAAATGTTGGGTTTCTTTTATTTGTCTTTCTGATGTTTCAACCTATAACATTTGTATAATCTTCCTTGAAACTATATCTTTCCTCTGGAGGCATTTCAACTCTGGAAAATTGAAATTCTTATGAACCTAGAAACGAGGACATTAAAAACCCCACTAAATTTCATAAGAAGTGACAACACTTTTTCTGTGTTTCCCTGAAGGTCTGCCTGCTCACCCTTAATATATACAAAGTGGATTTAATAACTTACCTTTTGCAAAATAACCCAGAAAACCATCAGCAGAGTGGAAGTCTGGGCTCTCTACGCATTAAACTGAACCAAACACGCCCACGACCATGATGGTTTCCCTTTTGCTCTTGTATCGGGTGGTCCTTCCCTTCTCCTGCCACATTGCTTGAGCTGCTGCTGGAGCAGTACCTGATCCTGCTGAGGCTGCTGGAGGCACATGTCAGAGCTAGCAGAAAGCTGACAGAAACTCATAATGCTTTCCAATAGTGGCTGCTGTCATTAATGCTGAAAATACAAGGTGTCCAGGCTGAAGAAGTTGAATTCTTCTGCAGTATAGGAACCACGGAGGTATTTTTAAGGATGCCTGCCACGACTGGAAACATGTTTCCCCACAGCAGCTGGCTTCCACATGGGCAGGGGTGGAAAGAGGGTAGCAAACTTTCAGAGGGTTATAAAATTTGAAAGCAAGACAGAGAGTGAAGAAAGGATGTGGGAGGCAGAAGTAACATAAAGCTGCAGAGATAGCCAAGAGAATGATCCCATTAGGATTTCTGAAGCATGACTGATACTGTCACGTGTTTTGGACAGTGGAGGTGTTCACTTTCTTATTCAAAACTCTTAAGTTAGTGAATTTGCATAGTGGTACCTGAGGGTTGTGGTGGTGGTGGTGGTGGTGGTGGTGGTGGTTGTTTTAGTTTAAGGTCATTTTATTATCTGGACATAAAAAGTTTGAAACCTAGCAATGTGAACTTGTAATTTTTTGGATGCTTCATTATGGCAGTATGGTGCTAGTTTCAGAGGAGTCTTACAAAGGCAATCAAAATGAACACGTGTCTGCCTCATTTCAGTAACAGTTGGGAGAGAAATAGAAGAAATGGTATTTTAATTATTAGCAATGAGACTGGTGATTAAGAATGGCTTGATGGAGAAATTTAACGTAAGAAGCCACAGCTTAGTGACTCTGCGTGATAGATACTGACCTAATTTTTGGCAACTAAGAGCCATAAACATCAGCCTTGATATATCAAACCCAGCATCTGGTAAGATGTCTTACAACTTTTAAAAATTAATGCACAGAGGGATGAAAAACTACTGTATATCAGCATGCATTTGTTTTCCGTCTAAATGCAAATGTTACATCTTCTAACCAGCCCATAAATATATTTTAGAACTTAAAAAGAAAATAAAAAATCTTTCATAGTTGATGTGTTGGTGGCATCCCAATATTTCCTTGTTTGTGATGTTACATGCAGTTTGTTTAAAAAATTCCTGTACATATATTAGATGTTCATGATTGTCTCCACCAGTCAAAATATCATTCTTTATTCAGACGAATAAGCAAAGCTTCAGATTTATTAATATCATCTTCTTAATGTTGCACTGAAAAGGGCATCATGTCCCTGGTTGAAAACGTGATAACTTCAGGGAATTTGTGACCATCGTTGCTTTGTCATTCTAAGGACATTGATTTTTTTTATTTATATAAATCCACAGCACAAGGTTTGTGGCTCATTGATTTGAGCACTGAATGCTTGTATGGAAACAACTAAATGCCAAACTGTAGATGAATGTAAGCTACTGGGCTTACTTAAGTAAGCACTAGGCATCTCAAGACTGAGAAGTCCGAATGTCGTGAATCTTTCTCTGAGCACCCTTTGTGAAAATCCAGAATTTTGAGCAGAAAGTCTTGTGTTTACTGATCCAGCTTCAGCATTCTTAAATACGGACATCTGGAGACACAGGTAGCTATATTATTTCTGTGGCAGTAACAACTACAAAATGAAAAACTGTGACTGCAATCTTATTTTGAAAATACCTGTACTTCTGAACATCTCCTTTCTCTTTCCCTCTTCTTCCACCCCCTACCCCTGTCCCCCAGATTTAGGAGATCCTAAGGACAGACAGCGTGAAAATATAAAATGCATAGCTGCTCTGTGCAGTGAAAAGATTACTGCTACTGCTAAGGATTTGTTCTTCCTCTTTGCTACTTAAAAAAAAAAAAAAGAAAGGCAAATGCATGCAGGATTTTTCCCATACAATAATTACTTCAGAATGCTCTAAGTAATTAGTGTGTCGAAGCTTGCATTTTAGTTTAAGGTATGAACTAAAGCCTTAATAAAATGCAGTCGAAAGTCCTGAGCAGTTGCACACTGTAAAGCAGGAAATCTCCTCCACACAATAGAGATTAAGTGCTCCCTGTGCATACTGTATTCTGCTCAGCCCTCTGCGTTCGGAGCTGGGACCGTGGCAGTCGTTATCTCTAGCAGGTTCCTTGGTGATTTTCAAGCCCTGCACTACCTACCCAAGTGGCAGTGACACCAGCTTTCACTGAAGCCTTATTACTCTTAAAAGAGCAATTTGGTTGGTTGCACAGCTATTAGGATCAGACAGTCAGGCTTAAAGCTGTCAGTACAACTGCTTCTCATCTTTTTTCACAATCCTGACATCTTTTCTCTTTTCTGCTGGACACAAGCATTACTGTTTTTATCATTTTCAATCAAGCTCACGCTGCAAGCTGAGGAATATATTCCCACAGAAACCAAAGTGAGGAGCAGAAATTATTTTATAGCTACTGTAGTAGCAGCAGTGCAGGCTGCATGTTGTGTGGGAGAAACCGGATCAGTGAGAAATGTGGCTTTCCTCAGGGCTACATCATTGAGATATTACTTCAGCATCTAAGGAGAGCAAAGCTACTCCTTGCTCATTTTTCAATGATTACTCCTTAAGCAAAGAGAAAGTGGGGGAGAAGATGTGAGAGAATTTTATTTTTTTTTTAAATAACTTGTGGAAATGTTATCATCAGTGAAACGGGGGGAAATCACTATGCTTGAACTTCTTTTCATTTTGATGTTGCTCTTCTCTGGACCAGCCCTCAGCAAGCTTAGCAGGACCAAAGGCAAACACTGGAAGGGGGGTAAGTGGAAAGAAAAAGTTTTGTAATGGATGTTTGGGTAAGATTAAAAAGCTGTATTAAAGGTGGTCTGAGGAGAATACCTATGCTGTTTTGAGTGACTCAGATTTCAGGTTGCCATGTGGGCTTGCAAGAGGATGCTAAAAAGAGAGCATGGAGTTTAATTTTTCTTGTTGGTTTGCTTGACTGACTTTGCAAGGAATGTATGCCTTACAGGAATTTAACTTTGCATTGTATTATTAGCAGCATAACATTTAAGGCCTTTATACAAATAAATGTATGCCATTTAGAAACTGCTGGATTTTTGGACTGTGAGAATTCAGATTGCTCTTTTCATTATGGAGACTCTGGGACAGATGCTTGTGGCTTTATTGCAAGAGATGTTACCCCCCATCGTAGGGGGTTATAGTGCTGGAAAAGAGGAGGAAGGAAGGAAGAAAAGAGAAAGAAAGCATGCAGCCTATTTTGAGTGCAGAATTGTTAGTGTATGGGGTAAAAATGACTAGACAGACATTTCTTTAGAGTACATGAATGTTGTGAAATGCACTGCCAGCAGCACTAATTGGCTGACTGGCTATGTCAGTGTTGATGTGTTAATAAAGATAAATTGCATTAACTTTATCGAAAAAAATGCTGTGCTGAGAAAACATTTATGATTTTTGAAGGCAGCAATCCATTTTCCTCTTCTGTTAAAAACTGATGAGAAGATTTACCCTATACGTGCTGTAAACAGTTCACTAAATGTGCCTTTTCATAAAGTTCACTTTGTTTTGCTTCCTTGCATGACATTTGTTTATGGAAAACACGGGTTATCGAGGTCTCATAATCAAATAGCTCAGTGAGCATAAATGGTATCTCATAAATATTTGGACTGAGGGACTGTGGATTGTAGATAGCTTGATATTTTCTCCCTGGTTGTTTCTTGATGTCACTGATTGGAGGCACCCCAGGATTTTTTTTTTCTTTTTTTTTTTTTTCTTTCCCTTACAAGCTTTGCCACAGCATGGTGTGTTTGTCACAGCTTTAATAGCACTTTCAGTTTTCCTCTGCTGTCAGTATTGTGATCTGAGGTTAAAGAGTAGCATCAACATTAAAAAGAAGTTTTAATAATTTATCACAACATCTCAGCAGGAGACTCGTCCCTCCCCCCTCTGTATTTCCTTTTGTTGCATTTAAAGATATCACAAATCTTCCACCTGCTTGTACCTTCAAGGGAAAAGTTGCAGCACACACTTAACCTGGACTGTTAATGCAGCACAGTATATCTAAAAATTATTTCCTGGTCCTGTAAATCACATTATCGCGTGTATTTCACAGTGCTGCTGGTGGATATCCTCGTTGCAAATTACAGGCTGTTATTTACTCTGGGCAGCACGACCTCTTCTCAGAGGCATGTGAGTTAGGAATATATGTCACTGTCAAGTTCCTGGGATTTAAAAATTCTGTTAACTTTTTTTCCCTTTCTCCCATTTTCAGTTAATCCTGGTAAATGAGAGGTTTATTGCTTCCGTCTCTTACATACTCTCTGACAGAGACTAAGAGATCTACTAAAGAATTTTTTTTAAGGGTAGAAAATAATCCCTGAATCCAACTGCAGAAAAAAATACCTTGTTACGGGGTTTTGTTTGTCTTAGAAGCGTTCTTTGCAGTTGAAACAAAATGTAAGGAAGGTACCTGTTTCAAGGAGACTAAGGAGCAATTTGTCTTGTTTACTGACAGCTCTTGGATCGGCCAAAAGCTGGCATACCTGCTGTACAGTAGTTTTTTCGTATGTAGATGTTATTGCGAGAGTTGCGTGACTTGAAGATGATGCACGCTTTCCAGTGAAAGTTTCCAGTTCAGGATGTGTAAAAATCTGTGTGTTGTAGTGTCACATAGCCTGGGCGTTTCTGATCTCCAAAACGTTATATGAACCTCCCTTTCTATTATACATTAAGGATCAGCTTTTGCTTGTATATCAGTGATGCGAGTTCTTTTTTGTTGGTGTGCACGTGGAATTCATGGTGTCACTGGGTGAAATTTCAGCATGCAAACTTCTGCGCTGGAGCATGCTGGAAAGCCCATTCCAAAATCGAAACAGAGGTGGGTTTTTTGGTTGTGTTTTTTATTTTTTTTTTTTTTATTTTTTTATTTAAGAGGCTCAGGAGAGCCAGGCTCCTCCACACCCACTTCCATCTGTATTGATCAGAGGAGAAAGATGATGCTGGATGCATGCTTCTGGAAATGTGTTGTATGAATCACAGTATAGCTATACTGAAGTCAGTTTCCACAGTAGACAGCAATAGTCGATTTACACCATCCTCTAAAGTTTTCCTGTACCACATTTTGTTTCAAGAGTGCTGCAAAGTACAAACATCTTTGAATAGCGCTGTTCTCCTGTCTCTCTGTAGGCCCTGATCATGATCAGACCAAGTGCAGGCTAATGAATCTGGAAATTCTTCTGGTATAATTTAAAAAAAACTTCTTTGCTGAAGTTACAGGCTCTGATAAATCATTTTCTGTGGCCTAGCTGTGTAGTTCTCTATAATTACTCATGAGAAAAACAACCCTATTCACCTCCATTTTTCTCCTTGGAATTTACTCTAAAAAAAAATGGCCACCCATACACAACCAAAATAAATTGCATTATGGGTAGAAATCACCTCCCGATTTGGTTGCACTGTCAGTTGTCAGGGAGTGAAATGAGTCCCATACATGGGTCTGGAAAAATGTAAAGACACCATTTTATTTTCTAGCTGTTTTTAAGTCTGCACTCCAGAAAACCTTTCAGAATAATTCATTGGAATGCAGGCTCTAAATGTGCCTTATACCGGGATTTATAAACTAATGATCAAGACAAACTGGAGTCTAAAAGCAGAACCTGAAAGTACAAATCAACTGGATTTTCTTTTTCCTTTTGAGCCAAAATAACACACCATGGTTCAAGTTTTTAAGAAGGATTTATAATATGGAGAATAAAAAACTGGGAAAAGAAGATTAAGTACTCTTTTGAGTTTACCTTAAATCTGAAAGCAGATTTCAAGCGTTGCTAATGCCTGTCCCCTCCTGAATTTGTCTCCACTGTGTTTTTACTCCATCACATATTATGGGGGTGGGGAGGAAATAAGTTTTGAGTGTATCCATCCATATGCACGTGGATGTGCTTTGTGTCTGTTCAGCGGAGAATTTGGAGACTGGGAAGACAGCTGTCCATTTGTGTTGTGCCTGGGAAACTTCCCAACGCTTCGCTCATACTGATAATGTGGCGATAGTAATTCCTGACCAAGGAAAATTGTGGCGTGGGACCGGGGAACACCATTGTCCAGGCTGTTGCCCAAGGACCCGTTGCTGCTGGGAGCTCAGCCTTGTTGAGGAGGTGGCAAGGGCAAGCTAGTGCCTGTAGGCAGAAACCCCCGTGTGTAGTGGCTGGGTGTTCCTTCAGCTGGCAAACAGCAAAATGTATGGGGCGAAGAAAATCACACACGATGCTTGTCTCCTGGTAGACATCAGTGTCTTTTACAACTCTCTGTGAAGGCTGTGTGACAGAAAGGGTCCAGGGGAGAAGAGGAAGAGCATTAGGACAATCACTGCACCTGGTAGACATTAACCCTTTACTCATCTTTGAAACAACTCATGCGTTTGGTCTGGGAGATGGCTGTGCACTCCCAGGCTGTCAGGCACTTTTTAAGAGCCTGACCCTTTATGCGGTGGCCTTCGTAACAGGACCGGGTCCATCGGACGGGCCAGCACCCACCCCAGCCAAAAGACTGTAGGCTGAGCCACTGCTGGACAGTCCTCGGGGGTGAGACGAACCTCAGTGAGGGAGCGCAGAAGGGGCTCTTCGCGTGCCCCAGGGTGCCTCTGCATAAAAGCGATACACCGACGGTGCCAGCAGCACCTCACAAGGGAACAAAAGGCCTCCAGGGTTGGGGAGAGGAGTCAGAGATAAAAAGACTTCAGAGGGAAGGGACCAGACCTGGCGTTGGGAAATGCAAATTAAGTATGCCTTTTCCCCAAAGGGCTGTTTGCTGGGGTCTCCCTTGTGCTTCCCCAGAACAATTTCCATTATCAGAACTAAAAGTGTGATCACATTTACTTATGATCAAATCGGAGAAATACAAATAAAATGCAACCACAGTGCCACAGAACTAGATTAGGATGGTGCCTGTCCTTTCTGTCTACATAGAAGTGAAGCAATAATGTCTTTAATGACTAAATCAAAGTTTATTACGCAAGTGATCCAGCCTTATATTTCAGTTCCAATTTCAGCTCTATGGCAGTTTAATCATTTTTATGGCAAAAGGTACCTGCGTGGGAAGTCTTCAGTGTCACTGGCGAGGTATTACTGGTAAGGGTGATACAAAGCTGTGTGCATGAGATTATGTCAGCGTCCCTGCAGATTGTCCAGCACTTATTTAGGATGCATGTAATCCATCAACACTAGTTTAAGTGTTTTTAAAAGCATAATTCAAAGATTAGCTCAGAAGAGAAAATTTCTATAAACTTCATTCCATACACAAAGCAGCTCAGACCTTCCAAACTGGGAGGTGAAGTATTAGATTATCAGAGTAACGGCTGGAGTATTAGAGTTGGAGGTATGTTACTGGACTGCTGCTAGGTGCCTGGTAGCTCTGGGTGCTCAGATGTCTCAGGTACATGGACATCTGCGCTCAGAACAACAACTTTGCGGTGCATACACACTGAGTTTGGTGAAAACAGGGCCTTGAGATTTTCTGCATTTGTAACAAAGAGTCTCTGCATGGTCACAAAGTCCCACAAATCAAGAGCACTGTGAATTGTTATAGACGTTTAGATGTCTTCTTGGCAGCTGCTCAACAACACTATTCACTTCCCCCATGGGGAAATGCACAAAGCTTTTTGCACCAAGAGGAACTTGTTTTCATTTGCCTCACAGCTGCTGGGTGGTGAGGATAAAGGGATGGAGGCTGGGACCTTTGAAGAAGGCAAAGTAGAGAGGAGGCATTTGCATGGACCAAGGTAGCCTGGGCTTCACTGCGAATTATCATGAGGCATGAGGGGTCCGGTTGGACGTGACGAGGTGGAGCTTTTGATGTGGCGGTTGAATTGCAACACTTGGAAAGCACAGTCAGTTGTGCTGGTATGAGTCACTGTGTAGTTTAAGTGATTTTGGGGGTATCGCTTTATATAGTTTGCCATTTATCTAATTTAAGTAACTTATGTTATAGAATTTCAAGGATAAACTGAATGAATTCTTTTTGAATACATTATCATGTTGTGTGATTAACAGTATTTCTTAAATTGTGAGACATTAAATATGCTGCTATGCACTTGTACATTGGAAAAGCTTATGAAAAGCTGACCAAAAGTTTCAGGGTCCTAAATTTATTTCCTTACATTTCATAGAAGCAACCTGATTTTGAGTAGTAAAAAATTCACAAATTTTTGTAACTTTACAGGAAGCTCAATATCTTTGAGGAGAGGTGGCTTGTGCATAGATAAGGATCTAAAACCCTAATTTTAGAAACTGAGGACTGTGAGGATCTGCAGTTCTAATTTGACTGCAAGTGTATAAAGTGACTACACACAGTATGTGACTTAATGTACTGAAGATTTTCTAATAGTTTTGCTTTGAATATACTTAAAAGGGAACAGAGTATTTATTTGGATACTGAGTGACTGTGAAATTAACTGGTTTTTATTCAGTCTTCTGTTTTCTTTAAAGTCTAGATTTAGCCCCTATCCCCCTACGATAACAGGCAAATTTTTGTGCCTTCCTTTACACCACCTTCTTCAGAGTGAAATTAAAAGGACTCTGCTGATGTGTGAAGCTTCCCGTACATATTTTGTTGGAGCATACAGCCTTTGCTTGTCTATTTTTCATCATTTTTAAGACATTTGAAATACCATATACAAGTCTGGCAAGCTGTATTCAAAGTCATACAGGCAGAGACAACGAAGACGAGGGCAATGGAAAACCAAGTTTGTGAGAGTTTTCTTCCTAGCTGGAAAGGAGGGAAAATGATGGGGTTATTCCAGTCGTGAGGGAGCAAATATGGGGAAGATGTAACATCTACTTAAGAACATACCAGTGTTGGCACAAAACCAAACAGTAAGGCATAAATGCAAGCTGGACGCTAGAAGAGTGTTTCCAACCATCATTGAGAAGGGGCTGCCATCCTTTGGCAGATGAAGTCAGCCTGAGCCAGGTTTCCACAGTCTCCTTCAACCTCCACCAGTCCTGGCTGCAGGGTCTCCCTCCACCTCCTCCACTGGTGCTAGCGTTTGTGCACATCTGCCCCTTGGGCAGCTGATCCAGCTAGCAATTAGCCATATAAAAGAGAGGATAGTAAAAAAGAGGGCAGCATTCATCTAGCTGATGGGATCCCTTCATTTGCACACTCTCAGGTCACGGGGGAAACTAGTATGTAAGACAGCTATGGCCACAAGGCAAGAGAAGAGATTGCAATCATGGCTTGATTTAGGGCTAGTTCAAGCTGATACGTAACTTCACCCTGCAGCTCTGGATTATCCAGAAGAAAAAAGAAGAATAGAAGAAAAAAGATTTAATAAGGTGGTGCCTTCCTTTGAATCCTGTGTCCACATCCTGTACTTGGAGCCTGCTTGAAATGTTTGCGATCATATTAAAAAGTATGTTGATCAAATAGTTATAAACCAGAAGGAATATTTAAATGCTCTTCACCTGCCCCCCCCCATACATACACATCCCTCTTATTTCATTATTTGCTTTTTTTTTTTTTTTTTAAAACAGATTTAGAAACCACCATAAAGCATCACTGACATTAGAAAACTAGCAAGCACAAGCAAACCCTCTTACTTTGGTCCGCAAATAAAATGAACTGGTGTAAATTGCCTGCTAGGTGTTTAAAGAGCACAGATCACATGTGCTCTTTCAAAATGATGAACAGGCTTAAACACGTACCAGAACGTCTGAGAAAAAGTTGTTCTGGCTTTCCCTTTCTAGCAAATTTGAAAGACCATGTTCATCAGTTAAACACTATTGATCTTTTTACTTCAAAGCATCTAAAGAGTACTTAGAGTACATTAATTTTTTCAAGAGCCATTATTAAATACCTCCATGAAAACTTCTTTGTTTAGTACATGCAAAATTGGTGGGGGGCGGCGGGGTCTGGAATATATGGTGGTTTTACAGATGATTTAGTTTTGGTAAATGACACTTAAATTGCCAACAATGGAAAGATTTTGATGTTTTAGAGCTGCTGTTCAATAATGACAGCGCCTCCAACAGAAAGGACGTTTTCAGTCATCTCTGAATCATAAAATCTTGTTCTTGGCTAAATTGTGTCATATTAGCTCTCATCCTAGCACTGGATTTCCTCCTACTAGTTTTGAAACTTCATCCTCTTATGCTACTTGAATAGTAAACCAAATTCGTGGTTGCATATGTGTATTTCACAGAGAAGTGAACCACAGTAATTCAGAAACATCAAAAAGTTTTTCTTTTTTCTAAGGTTTTCCCTCAAAACTGGTGTTTTTCATTACTGCATTTCCTTGCATAAGGAAACTTAAAGGAAGTAATGGAAAAAACAAGAAAGAGGCAAAATCCAGTTTTGTTTCCAGAGTTGCTGATCTCTCAGCAGAAGCTGCCGGAGATAAAGATTCTCATCCTTCACAAAAATCAAGGTTTTGATACGACTAAGTGTATAGCTCCTCTTTCCTCTGGGCTCCTGTATCCTCTGAATACCAACTGTCTTCGCAGCCTCACCATTTCCTTTCAGGCGTGGGCACACGTGCGGTTTCTGTGCTCGCATAATTTGTGATGAGACTTCACCAGTACAGTTCCTGCTGCGGTTCCAAGCACGGGCAGGGCTACGGTGGCACAAAGGAGCAGCAAACTCTTACTCGGCACTGTCTTTCCCATGGAGGATGCTGGATAAGGACAGGTAACAGTGCTCACATTAACGCCACATGTCACTTTAGTTTAACAATTAACTTTCCACCAGCTGGATTTTGTGTGTTCTTTGAAAGTGTGTTTGGTCATTTTTGAAAGTTTCGAGAGAGAAACTCACAGGTTTACGCCACTGCCCAAGATTGCTGCCTCTGTCTTGGTAATTTAACCTAGCTATAAGGTCCATTGTACTGACAGGGGAAAAACAGACAAAAAGGATCCTTAGCTCTGTAAATAGGAGTAAAGGAGCAAATGGTTTTCTCATGGCATACTGCCTTACTGAGAGAAGAAACGGAAGAGTGTGTAATATTTGATACAGAAAACTTGGAGGAAATGAGAGAAAGTCACAAAATTTTTTCTGAAAACTAGAGAAAATGTTTTTGAGAGGCTGAAGGATTTAGTCTGTTCAATGATGGAAAATTTGAGAGATGGCTTTCATGCAATTTAAGCGTGTCACTAAATTTCTTCTCCCGTGAAGGTAAAGGGTCCTTAAAACTATTACAGAAAGGTATTGCAGGAATGGATGAGTGAAAACTCATGTCAGACACATCCAGGTAAAGACAGTAAACAAGCTTTAGACTGAGTATTTCAAAAAGCATTCTTCAATTATATTTTTAAAGCTTACTGACATGTTGGAAATTTGCATTCCATTGTCATACTTAGTGTAATTAGTGCTTACTTTGAGACACCACAGATACTGTTCTGAATTTCTTTTATATCCTGAAAAGATGCAACGAGAGCCCATTCTTCACTTGTTACGTTCAGCATTCCTTCTGGAAAGCAGTTGGGATACCAAATCTGCTGCTTCTGGTTTAAAAATTATCATGCCATACAGAATATAGCCCTTGGGGAATGCCCCAGGTTAAGTGTCTTTTGGAAATACAAGATTGTGTCTTATTTCTTGTACTTGCTTGAGAAGAACTGCTGTGTTGTGCTATATATCGGGGTGTGCCTGATAGTAGTAACTGGAATGTACTCAGCGTCTTTCTTACAGTTGTTAAAGGCAGGAGTAATTCCACTCAAGTTTATGGAGTTACGCCACCTAGAGAGTAGAGGAGAATCTACTTTTGAGCCTTAGCTGTAATATTTGATAATCAATCATGACACTTCTCACCAGGTAATGCTTGTCTAATAACAGATCTAGGCAGCTGGGGAAAGACTGATCTGAAGATGAGAGCACGGAAAAGTCCTGAGGCTGATGAAAAATGGTGACGCTGATGCAGTTCCCGCTGCTGTAGAGTATTTCCCACTAGTTAAGGTGGTTTCATAGTGCTAGGGATTCTGGTAAAGCTTGAGAATTTGTCTGCAGTCCTTACTTGCTCTCCATCGTTCTGTGACGACTCTAAATGAGCTATTGTTATCCATCTGTTTGACTATCCATGGACTTGATATGGGTTCATACACTAGGCCAGAACATGTTTTAATGAATTACTGTCTGCTCTAGTGTCAAGAATCACTTAATTCAATAGTTTTCAATTTATGTATAAAGTCATTTCAAGGATATCATAAAACTTAGATTAGTAATATGTGTTTAATAAAAAAAACCTAATACATACTTAAAATAATTTAAGGTTACACAGCACGGTGAAGGGTAGAGAGTTCATTAAAAATCTGGACAACAGTCAGTTTTCACATTTTCAGTTTTTATTTTCTCTACTGCTAGATGCTGGTTTCCGCTTTAAAAAAGTGACAGTCTTGAAATGTGAATAATGTTCTTGCTGTTGGTAGTCACTGTGGAAAAAAAATGAAGAATGACCCTGTGCTTCACAGAAATTTTATTTGCTTTTTTCAAGTTGGAAGCTTCTTCAGCTTTTGCATGTTGAAGGGCAGCAGGAGGGGAATAGGAGAAAGAAAGAAATCAACCTTGCTTAATTAATTCCTTCATACTGTTGAACTGTGTGTTTTGAAGGAAAAATATCTTTTAAAGAAGAGGGTTGTGGGAGTTGTAGAATGGAGTTGCAGTAGAGTTATGAAGGTAACTTCTCTAACGTTGCTAGTGGAGCCTCCTGGCACAGCGTGTGAAGACAGAGATGCTCCACAGTGTGTCAGGGCAAAGACACAGGTTTTTTATAATCTGAGGAAAAAAAGCATCTTGGGATAATATTTACATAGAACTTAATTTCAACCTCTTTGTGTTTTAGGAGGAACATCTACTGTTTCTGCTTCCAACTTTTTTAAAAATTAATTTGTTGATGCATAGGTTTTATTATTGTGAGGAGGCGAAATTCTCTGTTTACCATGGTCTCGCTTTACTCTTTCTACAGCAGCCTAGCATAGGTTATATTTCAAAATCCAGATTAATGGAATTTTACTCCTTGAGCTGTCTTAAGAGCCTGTTCTGCATTACAGCTCCTGGGCACCAGTGACTGCCATTTTTATATCTGCATGTTGGCTGTGCTCTTATCTTCTCCTTCTTTGATTTTCATGTTCAGTGCACAGTTTCTTCTGCTTGTCAATTGTCTTCTCATTTTTAAAAGAACTTTTACAAATGGTTATCTATGGAGGTTATTTATCAGAGAGTTCTTAATTTATTTCAAGCAGCTTTAATAGCTTTTTCACTGTATTTAAATAAAAAAATATTACTATTAAGAAACGTTACCTTGAATTACTCCTATAGAGTTAGATACAATATTGCAGACCATGAGGAATGTGTAGACACATATTTTTTTATCCTGGCAACATGTTTTGCTTGATTTATGTTCTTTGGAAAATATGGCTCAGTATCTTGACTAATTTCCTTTCTGGTGCCCTTTGACAGTATATTATTGCTCTTTGATCTAAAAGGAACACAGTAATTGGTAAGAGTTTTGTATCCTTCAAATTACAAAAGATGCATTGTCTTCTATGTGTTCTCTGGCATTTATAGCTACATCATAAACTTGCTTAAAGCCTAGTTTAAACAAAAGCTATGTTATGAAAGCTTGTATGTGCCCTAAAAAAGTACAGCCCATGTAGAGAAAGTGAGATGTGTTGAGAACACAGGATAATATAATGTGTTATGCATGCAAATTTACTTGATCTGTATTGGTCTTTTCAATTCCCTTTCCAAACAATGAACACGATAATTTCATTTTACAGATAATGTAGTTTGAGGTCCTAAATCAGTTTAGCAGTACACATTTTTGATGCATGGCAAGGGCAGTTGCTAGCTTTAAATGTATCTGTTCATAATCTCTTCAGCAGAAATACAGCAGTGACTGATACGTTTCATGGCACTTACATTGTCTTTGTGTATTGGGAAAGATCACAAGATGATCTATACAATTCACTGATCACCAGAAAAGCTGTAGGCAGTCACCACAGGGTGAAATTTTGCTATGCGTTTAGAAAGAAAAATAATTTGAAGAATCCTTTTCTGACATTCTGTGACCACCGTCTTCCACAGACGTTGTGATTTGGGGTTATGTTATTGTATTACTTTTATGTTATTTTTAATGTGGGCATGTGCATGTGTATAATGTTATGTTGCGTTCCAGTTTTGCGTTGTGGTATAAACAATGGCTGGAAGCAAAAAGCTTCCTATGAACATTCCTGGTTTATTCCTCTATTGCCCTGCATATGTAAGTTGTGCATAGACTGATGACCAACTTGGAGATTGGTGCTTTTTGCTGTTTGGTCTGCAGGACGAATTTGCACCAATCCACACAACTGCTAATAAGCAGCTTGTCGTCCTTTAGTAAATTATCCTGTCAGTTTTCAAAACCCCTGTAGATAGAGGCTTTTATAACAGTGTTAAAGGTGCAGCGAGAACTGTCAGTTAACTGGCTCAAAATGCAAAGGAGATGCCATTTATATTGATTGCTATAGATTTTTGTCTTGTCTAATGGGATTTATATTTTTTCTATGAACTCGTATTGAAAAAAGTGAAAACAAATAATGGCCAGACAGAGCTAAGACATTCTAAGTTCAAAAATAACTCAAAACTTTGAATTTCTCATGCATGCCATTGCATCCCTGGTTTCTAAGGCATCCAATCACGTCTGTCTTTGTGCCAAGACAGCGATGCTAAAACGGGCTGAAAACGGCATCCTTTCACTTTGCATTAAAACACACAGACCAGCACTCAGCTTTGTGCATTTTGAACTCACTGCAATAAAAGTTTTAAGAGATAAGAAGCTTTTTGTATTTCAGGGTTGCCATTAGCCTGAATAATACATAAACATGGGAAAAGGTCTGAAGTCCTTTTGAGGATCACAGTATAGCTTCAATTAAATTATACATCATTATCACAGCTGCCAAGCCTAATGTGGGATTTTAGCCCACTATTTCACTAAATGTTCTATGTAGCTGTCTTGTCCAATTCTTTCTTTTTTTTTTTTTTTTCCTAAGCAACAATAGCACTCTTTGAAAAACCTAGTTTAAGGAATAAAGTGGAGGATGAGGTTTGGTTAATCAAGAAAGGACATTGAGATGTCAACAGTCAAGCAGCAAGGGAGGAAAGAGGTCAACTCTCTAGCCTTAAAAAACACTAGGGAGAAATCAAACACTATTAAGTCATGACATATTATGTTCCTTTTGAACCAGGGCTGTGTGCACTCCCTCTGTCTGCTGAGGGGTTTGCAGTGCAGCTCCAAGTTGATCATGAAACCCATTGTTAAAGCAGAATTGCTAGGGCTACCCACTGGGGCTGCTTTCAGTAAATGTCCACATAGCCGGCAATGACTTTGAAACGCAATCTGGACAGACTCTTTGTTTGTCCATCTATGGTTCTTTCAGGCTTTACAACCCTAAATTGGCTTGTCATATTGCAGATGAGAGTTTTCTTGGATCTCAATATGATACAGAATTATTCAGTCGTCATAATAGATGTCAGCTACTTATTACTTCTGTGGTGGCTTTGGCATAAATCTAGGATATACAGAGCTATTACTGCATACTTAGGAAAATCATAATGGCTTGCCTTTTTTATTTGTTCCTATAATATCCTCTAAAAGTGTTAGAAGTGTTTTGATTAATTAATTACACTATTCACACCACCAATGCCACTGCACTTGCCATTAATTTTATCGGTTTGCTTGTCGTCTTTGTACTAGTATTGTATTAACAAATTCTTTCTTGAGTAGCCACATATGAAGGACTGAAATCAGGGTGGCATTGTAGAGTTTTGCATGTAGAATACTTATTTATGATTGTACCCCACCATTTATTTTTTATGCTGAACAGGCCCTCGATTTCAATGGATGCTTAACATGCAGATCAATGACATATTTATAGTGCTTCAATGGTAACGTTTGATATTTAAAACTGAATGGGCCAGGGGTATCACTGAGTTTCAAGCAGGACTGAAAAAATCTGATAAAAATCCAAACTTCCTTAAAATTTCAGACAGTTACAAGACATGGTTCAGGGGAAACAGCTGATAAGGAATGTGTGAAGAATTGTTTTTAAAGTGCAAAATGAGAATTAGCAGGAAAACGTCTGGGTTGGAAGTTGTTTGTAATATATATATATATATTTGTTGCACAATAGCTCTGGTACTGACTTAGCAAACCTTTGCATGTTGACTCGTAGCCATGTTGACTCCAGCACAGCGACCTGCCGACACGCATCCCTTACAGTTTTGTTGGTTACGATGTGTTCTGTGTGGGCATGCTTTCCTGGTACAGTAGCAGTTTGCAGAGTGGCAAAAGAGTACTTAGTGTATACTGGGGAGAAATCAGACCATATAGCTCATTATCCCAGCATCCTGAATTTATGGAATGGAGTTGGAGATCCCTTAGGACATTTTACATTAGACTTTACATGAACCTTATGCTTTCCGGTCCTGTTTGAGGGACAAGGAGAGATGTTTGACTAGGAAATGTGTTATGGATTTTTGCAAGTCTATTAAACAACGAGACTCTAATTTCTTAATCCCCAACTTGGCCCAGTTTTATTCTGACGCAGGTTTCTTAACAACTGGTTGAAATCCATGTATGTTCTGAACTTGACTGTATTTGCATCTTCCAGATATTTTTCTTAGGCTCAGTTTGTGATTTCTGCAGCATTTGTACCACTAGAAGGGCATCGAGTTGGAGGATGAAGCGTTCATTTTTGGTGGTTTGTACTGTGTTTGATTAACCCTCAGACGGGAAAAGAATTTTTTTTTTTATATCAGCTGTGCTTTAGTACACACCTTAAAAAGAAATGCAGAAGCTTTAAGCCTGTTCAGGCTGTCAGACCAAATATACAGAGAGTTAATTTTTTGCTGTTCTGGTGCAGAACTATTTTATAAGCATTTCTGCTGATATTGAAAGAGAAGTAGTAGAAGCACCTTCCTCAATCACTTCTTCAAAATGACTTGAAAAATCTGTTCTTCAGCATGTAACATATGCCCTTTAAAACTGCTACTGTGCTGCTGCCTTCTCTTATCAGTATGGGCCATAAATTTTGCATGGGTACAGAGGGAACTGCAGCTCGACTATTTGAAACAGTTAGCAAGATGCTGCTAAAGTATACAGACAAAGTACATTGGCAAATGGGTCTTTATAGACAGGCATCATTGCCAAGATCCATGTGTACCGAGTTGTGTAAGCCTGAGGAGCACTAAAGGCCAGTGCTTGCAGGAACCTAATTTTGGATGAATAGAGTCCTTGGATTCATTGTGATATCGCACGTAAATGAAAATACCAAATGTCATTGACTTGTCAGTGAAAAAGTAGCCTAGGCTTTGTAACAAATGGATCAGTGATGTATATTTGGAAGTTCCATGACATATTAAAGTAGTTTATAAGGCACAATTTGTTTTGGTGGTCTGCTCTGATTGATGGTGTGCTATCTGCCACCGCTTCAGCTGTTGTGGTATGTTTGTAATAAATGTTCGTTGTGAGACAGTGCTAAATGTGTTCCATCTAAATCATTCGTTACTTATAACAAGTTTCAGTGTATATGAATCAAAGGTTGTTTATACTCGCCTTTGAAAGAATTTATCATGTTGAAGCAACTCTATCAGCTCCGATGGGGCAACTGCACGCCTAAGCGCTCAGGCCCTTTCAGCAGTGCCTACCGGAAACAGTACAGACAGTTAAGCAGCAAGCAGTGCTACGTTAAATATTACTTTTAAAAAAGTATGTTGTCTTTTCCAGTCTAGCGCTCCTGTTTGTTTTTCTTTTTTACTTTTTCCTTTTTTTGGTTTTGCAAACAGAATACCAGAAACTATCAGAAATGAGCACTGAGGGACGAGCAGGCAACGTTCGTGCGAGAACTGCGACATGTCAGAGGAAGCACATCAGTGCGTGGGATTTTTGCTGATGTTTTATACCAGTGTATTGCTAGTTCATCAGAAAACCATAAAAAATGTATGCACTACCCACAGGGGATTTCTCTTTCTTGAAAGTGCAGAATGCACCGTCCTTAAGCAAACGGCATAATTCGTTTCTGTTTGATTGGTAGGAGATGGGATGCTTTTTCCCCATGGGCCTTGTCTGTGTCCTTCTTCCAAAATTCAAGTGGAAGAGGAAAAAACCTAAGGACTAGCATTTCAGGGTGATTAGTGTGGAAATACTTCTTCTCTTTTTATTGTATGAACACTGATTTTCATTTCTGTGTGACATCTGAAAGGATGAGAGCTTATTTTTTTCTCTTTCAGTAGCCACTAGGAAGTAAGAAGTATAGAAAGACGTAGCCAAAGTAACACGGAGGTGATTAAAGTAATCTTGAATTCTTAACAGAACAAAAATTTGAGTACCTATTAATTTAATATTTGTGTGCTGTTGCTTTTTGAGTATTCTTTGAAGGCAATTTTGTTCATGTAATATACTGATACACACTATAATGTAGATCCAGAAAATAAGATATGACTTTGGCTATTAGCAATTACATTTGAATCATAACAGATAAGTGAATCTCTGGATGAGAACATTTCTTCAGTGTCCTTGGTCCCTTATAACATTAAAAGAAGCAGACCTTGGTACCAAACAGTTTGTAAAACAGACAAACAAGTTTGACAAAGAATGGAAAGGGGAAACAGTACAATGACTTGCCCAAGCAGTCCAGTTTTGATGCAGGGAAAGTATTTCTGACTCCTGGTTGTCGATTCATATTTTGTTTTGGTTTTTTTTTTTTAATTTTGTATGCAATAGAGAGGTAAACATGCAAATTCTATGCTGGCATTTGGAACGAAGCATTTGGGTGCTTTTTTGGTAACTTTCAGAAAGAAAGAAAAAAGCACAGTATTACAGAGATAAGGTGTAATGGTGGGTTGAGGCTGTACAGCTGCAGCAACATCAAACAGTAGAAGGCAGCTGCGTGGCATAAGGTAGTCTCTTCATTCCCCCAGCGTTGCATATCCGTGCCTGTGGTAAGTTCATAATTTATTTTTTTTTTTAAACATATAACCTTTTTAGCTGTGGATTGATCCTATTTCTTTGTTTCTGTTGATGCTCTCTTTCCAGAAGTTCTTAGCATGTTAATAGCATCTTGTAAGCAGCGCATTCAAGAGTGTTTATCAGAACCTGGAAAGTTTTACAACTAGCCCCTTAGGAGAAAAACAATATCAAATACAGGAAAAAAAATACAGAAATTTGTAGCATCAGCAGCTCATAAGACAAATGAGTTCAACATTTGCTGTTTCCTAAAGTTAATGAACAATTATGTGGCAGTAGATAGAAATCAAATCTTCACTTTGTTTAAGATCTGTCTTATCTACCTCTAACCACTTTCCTGCCTTTTTAATTGCAATTCTTTGCCTCTGCATATTCACATTTCTTTCTCCTCTGTGGATATCTTTACCGCCTCATAAGCAACCGGTTGTTGAATTCTAGGAAGTCTCTTACAGAGCCTCAATGGAAGATGGAGCCTTTTTGGGTATGTTTCTTTATAAAACTGATAATCCCATCAGTTCATAGAAACTATACCCATCCATGGGTAAAACATGGCTTTTACAGATTGCCTACTTGTTTTGCGCTTTGGTATGTGGAAAGATAATGTATGCTCATGTATGACGTATATATGGCATATATGTCATACGTATGATATGTGTGTATACACACACAAGATCTGAGGTTCTAAATGTTTTTATATGTAAGCCTTGTAACTCAAAAAATGACACATGCTCACCTCTGGGGAAAAAACCCCAAACACAGAGAGGCGTTTGCACCATCTGATCAAATCATTGCTGAGACTGTAGCAATGTTAGTTACTGTTCCTGGCTCCAGATGCCAGCAGCTGTGAAATCTGGTGGCGAGAGGCTTCCATTTCTGTTTTCTTGCTTTCAGAAAGTAGGAAAGGTCTAAGAGGAAGGCAAGATGCAGACCCCAAGTTGTCTTGATTTTTCGTTTTGCTCTTTACCTTGTGCTTAGGATGAGAAGAAAGAATGAAAAAGAAGGAAAAAGGAGGCACTGGGAATCACCGTGATTTGGCTGTGAGCACGCAGCCGCTCAGATCAGGAGCAAGCATGGCGGTCTCAAGACTCCTGCCTTGCACTGGTGGCTGCGTGAGGAAGCAGTGCCTTAGTTATTACACCTTGTCATCCCGCTTCTTCCTTACTTACTATTTCCACTGTTTCTCAGTTGCAGAAAGTATTGCGAAGTACAGCTGCTACCCCCATCGGCAAGCCCGGCTGATTTCCAAGTTTGCTGGCAATAGCTGGTGTTGCTGCGTAACCAGCCATCTTTCTTTTATATAGTAACTTTCCACACAAGTTTTGCACTCAAGAATTTCATGAAAGCAGTACAGACACAGGGGATTTATACTACCAAGACAAGGTCTTTTATTCAGGCTTTTTGACAATGATGCATAATACTCACCGTGTCTGGGAGGAAGCGACACATTTGTCTTTTTATCCAGTTCAATAACCTCTACTGCCTGTGCTTACTGCTACAGAGGAAAGACTAAGCTGGGGATCAGGGCTTTAATTTTTAACTCCCACTTGCTGATGGAATCTGTTTGACCGTGTCTTTTATAAATTTAGCTTTGTTGAAAGGCAGCAAAAAACACTGGTCTGCAAACTTTTCTACCAGCTTTGATGGAACCTACTGTCCAGACTCATCTGTGATATTTTTCAGTTGTCCTACTTACAGGGGGGTCTGCCCTTCCCAGCAGCAATCAATACAATCTTTTCTTCTTCCCTCTTCTGCAAAAGTAAATTTAACCTCACAGTCCTCTTGCCTGGGGAGAGTTTTATCTAGTAACCACATAGAGAACTGAGGAATACAGATATTAGATGATCTGCCAAATTGTACTGCCTTCGTCTCTTACAGCACAATAATAAAAAGATCTCCCCTATAATGGCTCTTCATTGCCAGTTCCCTAGCTCTTCACCAAAGTACAATTAATTACGAAAGGGGCTTCCCATACAGAGAATTGTTGATGGAGCAGCTGAAAAAAAGCAGTAGAGTGTAAACCCCTGGAAACACACTACAAGGGGGAAAAAAAATGTCTTTCCCACCCCAGGCTATGCCCTTTGTTCCTCTTATTTGCATTCTGAGGCTTTTGGTGTTTGGGTTGCTTGCTGGGTGTTCCCCCCCCCCCACCCCCCCCACACTTCTTGTTTCTGTCTTCCTTGATACTTTGACTCTACTGCCATTATCTGTTCTTCATTTATGAGCAGGTTAAAAATGGTGAAGGAGTTGTGTGCATGTTAGACGATGTGAGTCTGCAGTGTTAGCTCTAGGCTCCCACTGCCCACTTTTAAAATGACAGGCCTCCCTCCTCTGCTTACTCCAGAGGCCTGAATTTGCTTGCTAATGTAGATTTTTATTATTATTGTGCTTTAATTCAGAGATTAAGGATAAAATAAAGAGCTGAGCTTCTGAATGTTTAGGGACTGCTGAAAATAGGACTGAAATGCTACTGTCCCTAATGGTTTATTAGGGAAAAGACACAGTTTGCCAATATTTTCTTTAAATAAATGTGAACTCAATCTTGCAGAAGTTGTAAAAATCAATTTCACTAGTAATTAGAATTATAGAATTTTCTGCCAGTAAATATGCTAAATATAAGGAGGCATTGGACTCCACAAGGTCAATATGTTTGCCTTCAAAATATATCCTAATATCTGTTAATGTAATCCACCAATTAAAAAGTCTATAAATAAGTATTTACTCAATAGATTATAATGTCTCCAAAGGGAGCAATTAGGCTTTTAAGGAGAACTCTTAAACATTCCCATGAAGGTTTTAGTATTTTCTTTAACGCTTTGTCTTACACAAATGCACTTTTCATGTTTGAAAAATTAGTAATGCATGGTAAACTTGTACTTTGCGCTGTGATGATAAATGGTCCTGAAATGAGTGTTGATAATGTATGTATAATAATATTTATTTTAGTATGTAAATGATAAAAACAAGGAGGGAAGTTTTCTTTCCTGCTGTAGTGTTGTATACTTTGCTACATACTGCAACCTTTGGTGTAATTAGCGATCACGTAAGAACAGGTTTTGTCCCACAAAGCTCTTTTATGTATTTTATATACTGGAGATAAAGAGATTTTAAATACTGAGGCAGACTCTTGACTTGATGTAAATATTAGTGAGCTGGGCTGATTTAAATTAGCTGAGCATCTGGCCCATTCTCTTTGAAAACTGATAATTGGCTTCAGTAATTGACTGAGATTTGTGGGTTTCATTTCTTTCATTTTATATTTAATTGTATAAAATAGTGGCATGCAAATATAGCCAGGATTATTAAAATTATTGATCACCTATGCTATCCAATCAGCTACAAACTATGCACAGTTATAAGCCATTAGTTTTAAGTTATATTAGAAATTCATCCAATTAGAAAAAATAATAATAATTAAGAGGATCAGGGATGTGTGTCAAAATATAATTGTGCATTCCAGAGCTAGAAAACTGTTAACAGTAGGACTGGCAGTCATTCTTATAAGAGAGGGCAGGGGCAAATGGTGAAAAATTCAAATATGAGTGAAATGCCAGTAAATGTCATACTAATAATAGTATACATTACAACATGCTGTGATTTTTCTCTCCCATGGGTCATAGCTTTTTCCTCTTTTCTTCCAAGGTACCATGACCATGGAAGAAAGCTCTTTCTCAAATCTCTGGCCCCTTTTCTCAATGCAATTTTTTTCTTTTCACTTAATTGATCAAATTAATAGCTTCTATAATTAATCTACAACCTTCTGTAATATGAGAGCTATAAATCAGAGACAGGCAAAAATAAAATAAATCTGCTTACTTTGAAATCACATTGTTTGTTTTACGTAATTCCCTTTAGAAAATAACGGTTTACCCATAGCAGAGCAAGATTCACCATGTTTTCTCTGCACACTTTTAAAACTATACATGTTGTACAGTTATCAGTATAGCAGACTGTAAATCTTTTTATGTCATATAGTAAGCAATGGCAAAAGTGACAAAAAGTGGCTTTGCATCAGTGATTACAAATATAAACACAAGCTGATGAATTAAGTGATTTCCTCTTAAACTGTATCTGAAAGAAAGGCAATATCACCCCTGAGATGCCACTGAAAATGGCAACTTCTAGCAGTCACAGCTCATTTTTCTATTGGGAATCTTCTCATTCCCACAACAGGTTTTTTTTCTTATCCTTGGGAAATGTCAGCATTTTGGGTATTTTAGGGAACGCCTCAGATTCTCAGCAGTATATGGAGTCCTCCATGCTTACTCAGTGCTTCACACTCACCTGCCACGAAAGGAATTTCTGCCTAAAAAGAAGTTTCAGTGTTGTGTGGTTGACACACTGAGAAGCACCTAAATAATTTAGGATCAGTAGAAAATAAGCTGCTACATTAGAGCTATTAAATAAATAAAGTAATTTTTAGTGGCTGCTTTAAATATAGAAGTAAAAATGGGTTCAGAATTACCTTCCTAAGGTAACTGAGCTGCAGCCTCTCCAGTTCTTCTCTGGACAGGGACCACATTCACAACCAAAACCATTAGCAGAGCATTTGGAAGAATTATAACAGCCAAAGAAGGCCTTTTAATGTTGAGTACTCTCAATGACTAAAATTACTGGAAAGTGTCCATTTCCCTTAAGGTATTTAAGTGCCCAAAGTGGCAAATGGGTGCAATTTTCAGAAGTATATAGATGAATAATTCTCATTGATTTGAATCACAGAGAAATTACCAGGTTCACCTATGAAATCCCACTTTGCACTCATCTGCATTTTCAGGTGTCTGCATATTGCGAATATTTCCTTTGGGCACCAAATCAAGAAACCATCTTTGTTTATTTAAACTCCTGCTTAACTGTGGGTACATGCTTAAAATTAAGCATGTGCTTATGTGCGTTTCTTAATAAACATAACTCAAGCATGTGAGGGTCCTTCTGATTCAAAGTACGTGGCAGGGGTAGGCATCATTGCTAGCTAGCGGTTGCATTGCTTCCTCCCAACTTCCACAGTTTTAAAACTTTGGCATTGTGAGTTAGATGTAGTATCTTTTTGTCTTGAACCCAGAGGGAATTTGAAATCTAATCTGTTAGTATGGAATAGAAAATAGATGGGGTAGAGGCTGAGGGTGCTCATTGAAAGAAGAAAATGAAGACTTAGAAAAATAATCCTCATTTAAATCCCTTAGGCAGCATTTTGAAAATCTCTGCCTCGAGCATCAACTGTGCCAGGGATTGATACCAAACGATGGGGGGTGGGGGGAAACAGTATTTTGGATAGTCAGAAAGTATTTGGTGCTCAAATAAATAAAAAGGGCCATAGAGTCTATCGTTTTACAACAAGGCTCTTCAGTCTTAGTTAAAAAAAGGAAAATTGAAACTTGTGATCTATAAAACATATAAGCACACGAGAGGGCAGAATTAGTTACTAAATGAAGGGCTTATTTGAGAGACGTATTTTTCTTCTGGGAGTGTGGGGGGAAATGCTATTTTTGCACCATTCCATTTGGTTTGGAATTATAAATTTCCTAGTGTGTTTTGGCCACTAGAGCAACAGCAAATTGAGTTTACAGGCTATGGAGGTTGGAGGAAAGCAATAGTGGCCTCCAGGCTTCATTTCTGCTCCTCCCTCCCCAGCTGGGAAACGTGAAGCTGGATCTCAAGGTGCTGCCTGCTGGGCCAGTGGATTAGTTGTTAGGTCGTCTTGGATGGTGCAGATCAGCAGTATTTTACCAAGATGTTTGTGAGGGCAGGAAGGTGATACAGACTGGGGTTTCAGCCTGACATAATTTTGGAGGAGGGGAAGGAGCATGGGGCTGAGAGAGAGAGGGAGACAGGTGAGGGCAGAGCTGCTCTTGGGCAGGTTTTGTTGGACAAATTAGAGAGGAGCTGTGATTTCTAATTGCCAGGTCTACTGAGCTGGTCCAATCTGCCTCTAACGTAGCCCCGGATCCAGAGGGTTTTCTGTCTTTCTTGAGGTCTTGCCCATATGAGAGAGAAAAAAGAGTAGAAATAATCTATGGAGAGCGGGGTGTCCGCCGGTGAGGAGTCGGAGGAGGATGGAGACCCGCGGTCCTTGCAGGCTGAGATGCCCTGTGGCCTCCTGTCCCATGGCAGGGAGCATTAGTCGTATTCAGAAATGAGCCCTGCAGTTAGGCCAAATACTATTTAATTTGAAATATTCACTGTGAGCTGGGAGGTCACTAGCCTGTAAGTGGATGTGATTGGGTCTCCGCTGACTGCACAAACTAGACCCACTGTGGGTTTTAAATCCCTCTCCACATCATCCCTTGGCCTAGGTGTCCTAACCCACAGCCTTTTGCTTTTTTACTGGTAATGATTGTACACCATTTTAAACTATTTTTGGAATAGCATCAAAATGGCTAGAGTCCAGACAATCATATTTTGGCATGGTTTCTGAAGAGATAATAGGTCTTAATATACTTTTACGCTGTAAAGGAATGTTTCTACACAGCCGTTACCTCTTACAGCAAGTAAGGAAACATAATTATTGGAAACCCAAGCTGTGGGGTAAGCTGAATGTATTTCTAGTGAAAGAAGAAACAGGATTGTGCTTTTATTATAGAGTGGATGACCTTATACTGAAGCACAACACTTCTGTGTTCACTTACTTAAGCAGAAAATTTCCTGCCTGAAAGCCAGCTATATCAGCTCTATATTTGTTACTTTAGGCAAAAATTAAATGGTATAAAACCACACCACCATTTCAGCATAATTTTTTTTGTAAATATTTACCACTGCTTACAAATTACGTATAATTATTTTGTGAAATGCCAGGTACTTCAGTTTATGTTTACATATATGATAGAATTTGGTAATCAACTTGTTAAATGTCTTTATATACTTATGCTACTAGATTCATTTATATGTGGATATTTCCCACAGTTTAGTAGAAGGCTTGTGTCATTTCTTAACTTTCAAAAGTGTGTAACTGTACTCCTCAAGTTAATAGGAGAGTAAAAAATTCAGTATATTCAATGTATTGTTTGGAATTGATCTAACTTACCTAACTTCTCATACTACGGCTTATTGATCCAAATGAGCTAGCCATGTTGCAGTTTCTGCAAAGCATGTTGTATTTTTTGCATATACACCATCTATCTTAAAGAACATCATCATAATAGCCTCATATTTTGAAACTTTTCTCAGGCTAGTTAAACACAGTGGTTAGTGAGTCTAGTAATGACGCTTATTTTAAACTGAAGTTTGAATAATGTTAAGAATGCGCAATATAAATAAAATAGCATCATGTACATGTGTTAAAAAAAAATAATGAAAATCTTCCTTGCCCTCTATTTAGTCCTCTAAAAAGGACTTTGTTTTACTGTGCTTCCTATATATCACTGAACTGGAGAAGTTAGGTCAACTTAAGCATGAGGTTTCAAAGCAAGAAACCAACCTTTAGTTAATCAATCTGAAAAACTGGAGTACAATTTGTTTTCTCCAAGTAGCATAGCTTGCTTTTACATTGTTTTCCTACAGGATAACATATTTCTTCATGAAATGTCTTATGTATATATTATATACCTTACTTGGTTCCACACACACTACAGTCAAGGACATTATCCTGATCTGGAACAAGCCCCAAAGGATTTTCATCCCTTAAATGACAAGATTTTGTCAGTCTGCTCCATAGATAATCTTGCTTCCCAAAACTATGAAGTATTCGACAGGAAACTTTCCAGATCTCTACATCATTCTGAGCTTTAAAAAAGCACATATCAGTCTGAGTAAGTATGGAAATTTGAGATACCTTTTCATATTAATAGTCTAGTGTACAATTTGCAATCTGCCTGTTTATTTTCAGTCTATATATTATTGTAGTTAATATAGGGTGTGTTTGTTTTTGCGGTTGATGTTTGTGTTTCAGTAATGGAAAAGCAATCCATCTGAGAGTTTTTCTTAAAAGTCCTCTCACTAAATAAATGGCAAGTCTGTTATAAATTCCATCATTTTAAACTGGGCTGTAAATTTATATCTCCGGGTCTCTCTGTGTAAGTTTTTCCTGCAGGGAGATTGACTTAGTCCATAGTAGCAGGATTTTTTACTAGTAAATCGATGCAGTTATTCTACTCCTCTGCAGATGGATGTTGCTTACTGTGTTCTGTCTTGCTGCTGCAAGATTAGAAGGCTGGCGTCGAAGAGGTTGAAGTGAAAGCTTTATTAGTTTTAGCTTCAATTTTGCAAAGCACAGTAGTAATGGGAAGTATAAGATGTTCATGAAAAATGGTAGGGCTGAAAATAATATGAAACTCAATGGGAATAAAAGGAAAATATTAATCTGAGAAAAAACAGAGTAAGAAAAGGTTACGGTTCTCTTTGTTACCAGCCTTTTTCCAGTATATATTTCTGAGGTAAGAGCATTAGATGACAAAATTGTAAAATCTCAGTGGTATTGTGTATAAACATTGCCTCCTTTGAAGCTCCAGGAAGAGGCTGGAATCGGAGCTGTCGACGCTGTGTGCATGTTGGACACAGCCTTCCTTTGCTTGTAAGAGCGAGTAAATAGTGTAGATGCTGGTACTTGCAATCCTGTATGCGTGTGTTTGGGGCAGAGGCGACACTTCTCTTCCTCCTGGAAGAGGGCAGAAGTTGTGCAGGTTGGAAAGAGAATTTTTTTTCCTTTCTACACTTTGTAATAAGTTTTAAATAATGTATATCAGAAATAAGTTTTGTTCGAGATGGAAGCTCCTCAAGTGAAAGGTTAAAATATCAACATCCTTACAGTCTTTGTGATCTGTGCCTGCTACCTGTAACTTCATAATAAAGAAGTCTGTAGCAGTCCTACTTCCAAAATGCCGAGTGACCACAAAAGCAAATATACTTTCCAAGGAGCTTACTGGGGAATGCTCTTGGGTCTTTCATTATCGATTTTGGTGTGGCATTGCCCCAGGTCCTTTGCTTGAGCACCTTCTCTTATCCTATGTTTCCCACTCATTGGAGCCCTTTAGTTTCCCAAAAAGGATGGATTTATTATTATATTTTCACAGTTAGAAGGTAGATGAGTATTGTTGACAGTAAGGGTCTCTGTCCTGTGGGTTAAACTCCCAAGGAGAGTGATAGACTCTCTGTCACCTCGACAGAGCAGAAAAAGTGAAACATTGGTACACTCACCACAGGATGGTCAGGTCATGCTTTGCATTCTTTCGGTTGTGTGAAGAAGTCCATATAATATGGAAACCAATTTCTTGTGAATAACATGAAACAATAAAACTGTTGCCTGTTTAATCTCGCTCATGTATACAGAAATGATTTAGTAGATCTAGTGCTGCATGATTAATGATGATGATGTGTTTTAAATTTCTGGTTCCATTATTAAGTTTGTGGCTTGTGTAAAATAAGATTAACTCCTTCAACATATGGTATCAATAATAAGTTAAAGAACAAGGTGCATTTTTTTCTGTGTCCACAGCATCTTGAAAAATTCAGCTGCACACCATTTACATCTTTTAAAAACAGGCTTTTTTAGAGGATCAACACTTTGTCACTTTTTACAAATCATACCTTAAGTAGAAATAAAGTCTTCTAGAGATGTAGATAGCAATTATTTACTACATAAAGGGAGTTTATATTTTGGTTTATGTTGATTTATTTTTAGAAAATTATTTTATGTACAGGACTGAATAGATTTATATACACGCACACCTTAAATTTCCTATAGAATTATTTGCATCTTAGGTAGGTTGATAGTGTGATGATAACTAAATACTGGTGGAAAATATGTACGCATTTTTTAAAAAATAATTGTAACTTGTTACCTAAACAGTAGTGCTTCAAGTTTCTTGTGCTAGTGTTCATATAGGTAAAAACAAGTTAAAAAAACTGAGAAAATTAATCTTACAGTATCTTTCTGCAGATTTCAGAAAATTGTTCAGGTGATCTCAGTTTGGTACGCTGTGAGTGGTATATCTGATATATCAGTGGTTTCTGTAGAGCTAGCCTGTTTTTTCAGGTGGATAAGCAATGCATTCCTGCATTTCTGCCGCTTTTTTATCTCAGTTGGCTCACCTAGAGCCCAGCTGCATGATGCTGCAAAGGAAACTCTAAAAGTAGCGCATAGATGAAGCTATGACAGTGCAGAAAATCGAAAGGAGGGATTATCCGGTGTAATTACCTGCGTAGAACTCCAAGGTTTTCTACTGGCAGACTGAGCGCGGTTCTGTAATGGTGTTCAGCCCATGCAAAAACCCACTGAACTGAGAGCAGGGATTTGAGCGTTGGCTCAGTCTCTGGCCACTTCCAACCAGAGCGATGTTCAGCCCTGCAGGTCATGCTGCTAAAGCCATGTCCCGTTGACCATGTTCAGTTTTGAAATCTGCAGCTCAGTTCTAGCTAACTTAAAAGACAGCAATAGCAGAGTTTGATCTAGACTCAAGGAAATGTTTAGGTCTTGGCTCTTGCCATCCTGCATCGATTTATCTTTCAATGAAAAAATACTTCAGCTGAACAGAAATCAGTGGTATCTTGTTAACATTAATAAGCTCTGTAGGAAATGTAAAGGTAAGATACATGATGAAATTATAGTTATTAAGTTCTGGTAAAATTAATTAGGTGCATTTTTCTTCTTTTTATAAAGAAGGTACTTTTGTTATACCTTAGATGGACACACATGATCTAAATGCTCAGATATTTCTATGCTGTCTTTAGGGCTCAGGGCTCTTAGTATGGTGTTAGTCACTGGATCAGATTCTCATTCCCTTCTTCACATTAAACACAGCTGTGAATCCCACTGGGGTTGATAGGAGTATTTCGTTCATTAAGGTGCTACTCAACATAAAAGGAGGTAATGGAATCTCGTCCTTCACAAGTTAAGATGTTCTAGCTTAATATTGCAACAACAATGTTTTCTTCTAACATTGCACCGGGGTGTGCTCTGCAGTCTCTACTGTCTAATTTACAAAGCTCTGTAGTACAGTTTTGGTAATCAGTACTACTTACTTTTGATCAAGACTGGCCAGAAGGAAGGCTTATATATTGGAAAAAGCATGAAACAACTTGAGAAGTATGTTTCACTATAAAGACTGTAAAGACTGTAAGACTTATGTTTATGTAATTTAGAATCTGTAGAAGGCTTTTCTGTGAATAAGAATGCCAGATATTCTCATGTGAAAAACAGAACACGAAGTGGAATGCATGTGTTTTAATTTTTTGTAACTTCATATCTCCTCTTACCAACTTGTATTTCTCTCCTGCTTTTTTAAACTTTTTCTGTCTTCTAAGGTTCTTAGAGTTCATTCTTTGCTAACAGCTATACTTTTTTTATCTCTATCCCTTTCAGCAATTTTTTTCTTTTTTCCATTGTATCTTTTCACATTTTCTGTCACCACACTTTTTTCCCCTTTATTAATTTTAGGAATGTATTTATAAACATAATTGATGGTGATCTTTCCTCTTCAGTTTAATCCTCCACATAATTCGTTCTTATTGTTTTAGTTCTAGTACAAATTGTTAAAATGTCTTGCAATAGAGATGGTACAGCAGAGACTTAGAAAGCAAGCTGAAGAAAATCAGTGTTATTTAGAAAGAAATGACACACCAAGACTTGGAGAATCTTTTCACTTGCATAGCTGTTTGTGAGTTTTTGTGCTTGCTCCTACATGTCATGATACTGGTTCAGAACATGGGATTCTGATTCTTCTTAACCACCCCACATCGCCCTACCCTTCCCCAGAAGAAAAACTCCATTAAAAAAAAAAAAAAGTTGCCTGGGAGAAACTGAAGTCAGTATGTATCTCATAAACCATATATTTGCAATTTTTGAAGAATTTTCATGTTAATAGGGCATACTTTTATAGGGGATTTCAAAAAGTGACTAGGTAGGCAGGTCACTGGTCTAAATCCTTTTCAGATTTTCGTACTTCGTGGCGCAAGAACCTAGGTTTAAGTTGTGCCTGACAGATCAGTTTGTTCTGAGCAGCAGGCCTCACTTTTCAGGTAAAAATGTATCTAGTATTTCAGGTAATTAGGTATTTCAGGTATCTAGTTTGCAGGCAGTTTTATAATTTACTGTAAGTTGAAAGTAGTTTGTTTTTATGAGTGTGATCTGTAACACCAGAGCAACTCTAGAGATAGGAACTTTCAAGTTTATAGGTCAAATTAATTCCCTAATTCCAGTGAGGAAACAGGTTGTTTGTTAAGGATAAACTTACAACTTTGGTATTTCTGCAATGTGCTTCTGGAAGAAACACATAGAGGTCCACAGAAGGCCATTTCAAGTGTCGTTACAAAATGAATCTGAAGTGGGGTTTGCTAGCTTCAAAATTTGGCAAACATTGCACTTTCCAGTATGGCGTATGATTATCTCCAAATTTCTGCTATTACTTTCTAATTTAAGAACCGTTAATGTCCTTATTCTAAACCATGTATAGACAGTGATTGCATCAAATTCCTTAAAATTTTTAATATTTGTCTAAACAGTTTTCACAATGCCATTACATACGGAAGTGTATCTAATACTTGAATGGGCTAGCCACTGCAAGATGCTGCATAGTCTGAAAGATTTCTAAAAGCTTGGAAAATTGTTTCCTGCCAGGTTTAATAATTTTATAGGATGTCATATTAATTCATTGAGAAAATCCTCATTCTGTGGCCAAATATATCAGTTATTTCCCTCTGCATGGATTTTTCAGCTGCGTTGTTTTCTGGTATATGTAGTGTCAAATATCTTAGGTGCAAATATTGGTGAAATAAAAGAGTGGTTTTGAGTTCATATTTATTCAGAAGATTACAACTGCTGATTGCAATCTCGAGATCTTAATAAGAGACATCATCTCTTCGCTCTTTCTTCTCTAATAGAGAAAAATGCTACAGCTGTTACTAGAAGGCACATCACAACCTGTTTCATACTGAAATCCATCCTCTTTAGTCTATTTGTAAATACAAATTTAAACACCTAACTTTAGACACATGGGATAGGATTTATCTTTTCTGCCTTTAGTATCTATAGCAGAGAAGCCTACATCTGAACTCGTAACCCTGGATTCCCTTTGGAGTCAGTAGGAAGCACTAGGCATTTTTAACACATTTGACAAAATAGGTGGATGAGTTGCACCCTAGAAATGCCTGTTTCTCTCGAATGACTGTAGCCTAAAGCTAGGTGAGATAAATCTCTACTGCAATTTTAAAAATCCATAATATACTCATTAGTATGGGCAGATACTTCAATTATTTGAAATCTACCCAAATATTCAGGTTGAGCATGAGACTTGGGATGAGAATTTGCAGGTTTGGACATTGGTTTTTAGGAACTTCAGGAGCAACATAAGGTGGAAGACAGAGATTAAATCTCTTTTCAAGTTTTGTTCCCCCAGTATTTTGTGGCTGTCATGTTGCTTCATGTCTTGGGTCTGGGGCCACTTTGCAGTGCTCAAAAACTATGTAATAAGGGCTGCTAACATGTTTTTGTTACCTTTCTAATACTCTCAGGACCTTTTATTTTAGATGAAAACATTCCCCTTTATCTTCCTTGTGGTGCTGCTTACGTAAATATTTGGGATACAGAAAATAATGAATGGAAAGATAAATTGGCACCGTATCTTGTAATTCTTTATTGCACCTGCTCATACTTCCTAATCCACTGTCATCTCGACCTTTTGTGTGAAGATAATTCCAGCATTGGTAATGAAGGCTTTCTCTTAAATTTCATGGACTCTTATGTGTAAGCAGATGCCCGTACCACAGGCCTCCATTCGTCTGAGTGACATTTCATCTGATCCCAGAATGGGTCAACTTTACTGAGCCTGGTTGTATTTTGCACTAACCAGACTGACGGCCTTCCACAGCCGCTGGCTAACGCTGCTGGCTGCTTTCCGCAAGGTGCAGGTGACAGGAAAAAAAGCAAAACAAGGCAGCATGAGGGGATGTGGTTTAGGTCCTCCTGCTGCTCTGGGAAGTGGGCAGGGACCCCCCCTAAGGAAAATACCCAGCCAATGCCCACCTGTTAATGCCCACCTGTTAAAGCACAGGCATTATCATATACATTAACAAAGCCAGCCATGCACATGTCTGAAAAACAGTATCGGTGCGGTACCTGTACATCGCTTGGCCTACGCAGCAGACAGTGTTATTACCAGCAGGCCTTACAATTTCTCTCATCCTTGAAATGCATGTACTGTACAAAGTACCACTAAGCAGTATGAGAATTATCTTCTTTTTTTGTCCTCTTTCTTCCTCTTTTGGTATGCAAGCTTCTCTTTACGGGGGTTTGAAAAGGAAATCCTGAATCTGTTCTTTAACATATAATTTTGGTATCTAAAAACAGCACTTGGGATTAGTAGGCTTGTCAGAAAAACAAGAATTTAGATGTTCAAAAAAACTCAACAATCCACCCCCAGCTTTTCAACTGTGTCAGGCATTATTTGGCTGTACACAGCTGCTGCAAGATGAAGAGAGAGGAAATGCAATGAAAGGAAAAGGTGTTATTTTAAGGACATGATCTGAGAATAATGGAATCGCCCAAACCGCTTCATATAAAGTGGCTTACATGCTCTGCAAAGAGATGAAAATGCACAGTGATCTCACATTTGGGCAAGTGTTAATTATAGACTCACTCAACAAGATCGAGTCTCTTAGAACTTGTTTCTTTCTTTTGGTTTTCTCTAAAAAACCAAAGAAACTTTGACTTATATTAATCCTCTTTTTCCTCTCCTCTCTGCGCACAGATACTAGTCTGCTTTGTAAATCAGGAATGAAATGAGATACAGCCAGTTGACGCTAATAAATGATTTTATGAGGCATGGAGACTGCTATCATTACTCCTGACAATAGATAAGAAGTTGTCTTCTCCCTGATTCCATTCTTCCAAAAACATTTCTGTCTGCCCATATTTACTAGTCATGTCAGATCTAGCTCTTGGGTCAGATTTTTTTGCTGTTCAACTTGGTTTGCTGTTCAACCTCTGGCAACATTTTGCTCCAGTGAAGCTACAAAAGAAAGGCTAAGCTTTTAGAATTTAAATTGTTTTCTCATCATGGTGTATAGATTTACTTCAAGTGCTTTGGTTGTGAGTGCCTAATAAGGCCCTTTAATAACTCTGGCAGTTTTTTTAATACCTGCTGGTCATGAAGGCTTCATTTTAAAATACCTTAAGAAAAATAACATACAAAATAACAAATTGCAAAACTGACCTCTAGGTTTTGACAAAGCTTGAAGTATTACTTTAGTTTTCCAAACACAATTTGCATTTTGTTCTGCTTCTCCTCCTAGTTTTCTACTCGTACTTTTAGTGCTACCGACAGAAGAGTTTCCTCATCTTCCATTGAGCTTTCATTGCTCAGGAGACCATCATTGACCTTCTTCAGCCACAGTCATCTTGGATACCCTCATCTTCTAGCTCAGCTTCAACCACTAACCGTAGGGTGTCTCCCTGCTCCAGGGCATCTCCTGGAATCTCCTCAATGGCAAACGGTCTTCATGTATGTGTAGCCATCAGCCCAGACTCTAGAAAGATAAATGAATCTTTTATACCTCCTAAACTCTCTTCTTGTTTCTTCTGTGGGGATTGCTTTTTATAACCTCCTACCCTATCTGTTATTCTGATGTACTAGTACTATAATACTGTTGTTCCCTTCTTTTCTCCATTTCTAGATGTACAGCTAAACTGGATACGAATGCACATAAATACACACAAACATTAATTGGAGTGTTGGGGAGAGTTATGGGAACAGAAACAAAAAGAACATTAGCCTCTGAAGTACATTTAAGTTTTAAAACTGAACACTCGGGACCTGAGTTGAAATTCAGTGCTTGCACATATATCATAATTAAGAACGGTGTTTTCCTACACTGTGTGTGGATTTGATTTGCATTTTCAACATGAGACCTGCTCAGAAACTCAAGGCGCAGGGATCATCCTTTCTTCTTCCCTCCTCGCCTCCCCAGAGAAATAATATTATAAACATGCCCAGAAAACAAACGAAGCCGCCTGTGATTACTCAACCCAAAACTTTCTGACCCTTCATATGTAAAAGCAAAATACTTTATTAGAAGAATGTCAGGATTTCAAGTATGCGTGCTTGCTGAGCACCTAAAGGAGTTTACCAGAGAATCTGGCACTCCCTCTGGTAAATGTGCTATGATACAACCTCCAGCTGACCCATCACTGTATTCTTAATCAGAGGCCGCCATTTTCAGTGAACGGTTCAGTTAACGAATGATAGATTGCAGGAAGAATAAAGCATTGGAATAGCCGAGAAGGTGGAGATTCCTACTGCAGTCATATGCTGGGCGAGATAATCCTAACATGAACAAATTAAATCTCTACCTGCCACGCTAGTTACGTCATCTCCTTGGTTTCTCTGGAACCCCCACTGTTTCTTTTGCTATGCATATCACGTGTATCAGGTGGGGATTCACAAGGGCATCTCGCGCCTTTGTGAGGTACCGCACGATGCAGTAGGGAAGCAGCGGTGCCTCTCATCTCTCTTTGCTAGTGTACTCTGCAAGATGGTAGAAGAAAAATACGGGAAAACGTGGCTTACTGAGAAGAGGAGGACATTTGTAGTCCTCCAAGGAAAAATGTCCTTGTGAAATGTGCTCCTTGTGCTCTGGTGGCGGCTGGGGAGAGGCTGAGGAGGAGGCAGGAGCCCCCCAAGCTAAGTACCACACACTTCAGCCTCCTAGGTAGTCCCCAACAGTGTCACTGTGGAGTACGTTTTTAATCTTTCTTTTGCCGTGTTGATTAGTACAATCCAATCTTTAAGTGGCTGTAGTGAAATGTGTTGGTAATAACTTGACATCTTTTTGTTTTTCTGAAGGGAGCCTGTAGTTCTAGGTGTAATATCTAAATTAAATATTTATACAGAATCTGCACATGTGATATAAAAACATTGTTTATATGAATAAAACAATTATAGTACATACAGAGTAGCAAAAGCTAACATTTGCATCTTGGCTCCCAAAATTTCAAATTTGTCACTGAAACAATTGGTTAAAATTCGAAAGAAAGGCTGACATTTGTCCCCTAGTATTTTACATATAAATATCCTTTTCATGACAGCAATCCTTTTCCTCAGATACTTTGTTACTTATTTATCTGAGTTTCATGTGCTGTAAAAACTCTGTGACACTGAAAATGTTCACATACTGTTCAGCAGTAACAGAAAAGAATGAGTGTATAGGTATTTAAAAAACAAAGTAATTCACTCAAAAATTGAAAATTCCTTCCACTCCCTTTCCGAATAACACAAATAAATGGATGTTTGCAGTGTTTTGTTTATGAAAATGAGAAATACGCAAAATATGGAAGCAACAAAATGAAATCATGTAGTTGGATATATTTGCATTTCAGGTTTCTGTGTGAAAATGCAAAATGCCTCCCACATCTGCCTTAACTGCTTATAGATTATTTCCTTCATCTGTTGCAAAAGTTGTCAAATACAAAAGAGAAGTACCCAGGTTTCTCATAATGTTCACGTTTTGATTAGTTCTTGACCTTTTGGAATTCACGTGTGTCTGATCTTCCTAGAGTATTATAGTGGTGCCAAATACTACCTCACAACCTTACATATTTCAGAACTGCATTTATGTAGGAAGTAATAGCTGGTAAATTGTAGGCCTTTCTGCCTCTTGGAAATATCGTGGGATTTGCTTCCCTGAATTTTAAAGCCTTTCCTTGTATCTGCAACGTTGTTAAGCATGTGCCATAAGAACACCATGTGTTAGATTGGTGGGGCTTATTTATATAAACTGCAGCAATACAGATACACATATAAACTGCAGCAACACAGATGCACATATAAATTGCAGCAATATAGATGCACATGCAGTTCTACAGCATATGAAGGGAGGGAGACAGAAATCTCATAAAATGTATAGTTTAAAAAATGTGAGTTGGCATTTTGTCTTCAAAGACTATCAAGTGCTGTGTTCCTTAATTTCTGGAAGGGGAAAAATTGAAACATCCAACTACTAACTTCGTATTTCAGCTTCAAAGTTTGGAATCAAATTTGTGGGGGGAACTAAGCAAAGGCATAGAGTAACATGAAAAAATGCAATATAGACTTACAAAATAAGTCACGATAAATGAGGTTTTTGATAAACAAGGATTTAGAGAATAAGTCATGATAAAGGAAGTTTTTTAAAAAAAGAAGAAAGCTGATGGGCTTGGATATTGAAAGGTTCTATATATTCTTGCTCCTCTTTCTTATCATAGAAACTGTGTGCTTTATTATGCTTTAGCACGTTGGGTATGATGGGTACGTTGTAGCTGTGGTCTGACAGGTTTGTTCATCATTGTTCATTTCACAGTTTGTGAGCGCCATTTGTTTTTCCTTCTATCGGTAGATGAAGTTGCTGACATACAGCGCAGGTATTATTTCAAGACAATGACAGGTGAAGCCATCCCAAGCATTCTCTCTTGCTAAAAACTAATGCTAAAGCAGGTTTGTGACCTGCTTACTTTTTACCTGGGTTTAGTTTATTTGAAAGCTGCCAGTGCTGGTGCAGGCTGGTTCAGAGAAAGCGTTAAGTATCAAAGACACTTAGATAAGTGCTACGGGATGGTGTCACAGAATAGTGCTACTGGTAGCCCAGGTAAGGCGGCAGCAGCAGAGGAGGGTGCAGGCTGCCCCAGCTGGAGCTGGGCTGCCCCGAGTTCATCCTCCCTTAGTTACAGACCAGCCCTCACCGGGGGAGCGTGTGCTGTAGGGAGATCTCGTTTCTAGCCATGGATTTTATTTATTATTTTGTATTGTAGACCTTGCAGGAGCTCAGCAGTATGGAAAAGACTGTGTGTGACTCTAGGCAAAGTCTTGTTCTAACTCTGGAAATGTTTGTTATAGCCTGGAAATATATCGTCTTATAATTGCTCTGAAAATTTTTGTAACGTAAGCTATTCCAAATCCTATCAGATTTAAAAGTAACGGGTACATTTTTTTCCTTCTGTTTTCATCCTTCTGTTTATTTTTCTTTGCAATATTTCAGTCCACCATCTACAATGTGTACAACAATAAGAGAAGTGATTGGTTATCTGTATGAATATATAAATCCCAAACACAGGCAAGGCTGCAGAAGAAGAAGGGAAACGCAGGTGATAAAATTTAAATAATCTCAAGAAGAATGTGTTCATATTTGGGTGATAAGACATAATGTACTGCCTGGCAAAAAAGAAGGGAATATGTAGCAGTTGTTTGTGAAGTTATATAAATGTAATTTAAATTCAGCTGTACTTCTGCCCTCAAAAGAGTTGTATTTCCTAAAATGCAATATCTCTTATGAATATTTGTGTGTGTAGCACTGCAGATAAAGGAATCCACTCTTGAATAACAAGTATTATAGAGATATTTGGAGTGTTTACATGTGTGTACATGTTTTCAAATTGGGAATTACTGTGGGAAGTCTTTGTCAACTCTCTAGAGCGGTTTCCAGAGCTGTGCGTTTGCTGTAGCAAGCGTGGCATGGCATGGCATGTAATGAGTAACTCAAGGCAGGGGCACAGTGACTTGTAATGGGTTTTGGACATCAGGTGAACTGCACAGTTGTGAATACCAAGTCGCTGTCTTTGCATTTCTTGCAAGACAGCAGGCTGTGCTTATCACTGTTCAAAAGCTTCTCTGTAGAAGAGAAAAATCTTTAAGGCGCGTTGCTATGCATTTCTTTATTTCAGCAAACGCTCCTTGAAACGGATGAGAAATGTACACAAGAGAATCTGTTCACAGCGACCCTCAGTAACTTCCTGTTGTTAATCAAACACCCGCACGAGTGGTTCTAAGTGCGTAAGTTTCCTCGCTTGAAGCATTTTTTTCCTTTCACTCTTAATATTGGTGCTGTGACAACTGGATTTTTTTCAGGCGAGTATCACTTTCAGCGCTGGAGTGCTGCAGACATAAGGAGAGCGTAAAGCGTCAAATGTATCAAATGACTATTGAACGCTATCTTGGGAAATTTAGCGCAATCTAAGAGGGATAATGAATGAAGGGATGTTAACGCTAGTTACTTTTGTTCTTAATCCCCTCTCTTCTCATCCTGTAGCTTCCCTAGCATTTTTTGAAGTTCTTTTTATTTTATTTTTGCACTAAATGATGTTCTCCTGGACCATAATAGAGAACAGATGAGCTAAGTCAAATGTTTCTGTTGATTTTACTGGGATTTGGGTCAGGATCTATGCTTATTGTTATTAAAGAATCCCACCAGGATGCACAAATGTATGTCAAAGCTTAAATGATGAAACTCAGAGTGTCTGTAATTTACTAATGCACGAACTCTGAGGGCGGTTGTGCATATGCACACATTTCTGAAGATGTTGAAATGTACTGATACACCACTGGTAATTGTTAGCTGCACACGGTTTAGGATCTGCCAGCTGGTGAGTTTCTGCAAGCCTCCACGTCTGAAGTGAGTAGATGTAGATTCAAAGCTCCTTTTGATTTTATTTATGTTATAGATAGAAAAAAGGCAGAGTTGGAACAATAATTCTGGCACAAATGACACCTGAGAAATGAGAGAAGAACCAAAATCATTCATCGAAGATGAAAAGAACATGCACCAGAGAGAGGGAGAGAGAAGCTAAATTCCCCATATGGATAGCTTAATATGTCTACTTTTATTCTTATATAAATGAATTCGGAGTCCCAACTATAGAAAAACAACGTTGTATAACCATGTTGATAAATTTTCCTTCATTTTTCACACAAACTTGCATATAAGCTTAATTTAAAGATAGTTGAGTCCCCACGCTTAGGAATAGTATGCAGCTGATTGTGGGAGGCACACAGCCGCTATGGTATGGCACTTTGTGAGCGCTAGATTGCATTGTGGTTTCTGGAGTATGGTCCATAGTTTAGTTTAGGATGTGTATCCTTCTCTTTTGTTTTTCAGTGTTATATTTTGCAAACGAGTCACATATTACAAATTGATGGACTGTCAAATGGCTTTCTAATGCAATCTTGTGAAAATTCCAAGCAAAGTATTTATTTGATTATAAAAGCAAATGTTAGATGTAAGAGTACATATTAGGAACGTGTAATTCACAACAGTCTTCCAAACAAAAGAAAAAACACTGGACTGATATTTACACCTGCAGCAGAAAGCTGAGCACATAAATGAGACTATCTTGTAACTACTACCTTTTAATTTTTAGAGGTTTTTTTTAAATGCTTCAGGATTTTGAAAAATGGGGAAATTTTGCTTTAATATTTCACTTCAGATTTCAAGGGTTTTTTTTCAGTTATGTCAATAACTCAGAAACAGAGAAACATAGATCCCTCTGGAAGTCAAGAGAGTATGTAATGCTAAGTGAGAGTTATGCCCTATGAAACCTGTGCTAAAGTCACTCAATTAAAAAAAGAACACCACAAAATATTTTGAAGAAAAAAGTCATTATATGCAGTTGCTGTTTCTCCAGTGTTGATAACTCCTTTATCTATAACAAGTCACAAAGCTCCAGTTTTATTGAAGATACTTAAAACTTCTCATGGAAAATGTGGTAGATATGAATATTTTACCCAAAATTTATGATTTAATGAAATCAGGATTTGGGGGAAATGCTGATTTTTCACTGAACAAATCTCATCGTTACTTTCAAAAACCAGCGCTGCATGTCAGCGACAGACACATCTTTTCTTTCTTAACCATGATTGTGGAAGATTTTAGGACATACACATATGACTGTTTATAAATCAGTAGTGTATGATGCAGCACACTTCAAGTTCCCAAATGAAATTATTCTACCTTAGTCCATCTTCATGGTTTTTACAGTAGCACAGATTATTGGTTACTGGTCCTTAAAAGACTAATTGTTTCAAGCTGGGAACAGTTCTTGAGGAGGCTTGGTCATTAGTGACTCTGAAGAATCGTGTGCAAAAGCTCTGTTTATATAAGAAGTTTACTCATGTTTATTTTGACATTTTCCATTAAAGATGAATAAGAAGTATTCTTGTATATCTCTAGTAATCCTACATTAATAGCTCCGTGGGGAGTTGAATAACATTTCTGCCTGTATTTCATTCGTGCTAATTCTTGAAGGCTTATCAGTGTAGTACAGCATCATATAACTTGAAATCTCAATATATTTTCTTTTTAGCTTTTAAACTGTAAGATACTATCTTTTACCTCAGTTCAACCTAGTATTCCCAGCAGAAAAGTCTATTAGTGATTTATTCAGTTGTTCCATAACCAGTAAAGTTAAAGGAAAGCATTGGTGCAGAACAGTTCATAGGGTGAGACCTTAAAATGCCTGTGCTCAACCAGTATTTCTGTTTAGAGCTCTGCTTTGGTCAGTAAATGAGTCTTCTAGGTGAGATGTGAGTGCTTTCTATATACATATGTCTTCATCTTTACCTGTGTTGTTTTGCTTCAATTTCCTTTCAAGTTTTAGGTGAACATTTTAAATTTGGGGGTATTTGAAATTAGGCACTTACATCCTTGTTCAGGCATATATGAGTGGATTATATTTCTGAGCACCTGAGCAGTTGCAGCTGCTGTTGACTGTGACTGAAAGTGATTTTTCAGTCTGAAAATCGGCTCACTTGTATTTTGATGGATAAAAATATGTATAACTACCTAACTTCAGGTAGTTGAGTTTGCACATATAGATTTTTGAGAGAGCCGTCTCCTTATGATGTATGTAAAGCCCCAAAACTTCTGTAATTTTTATATACCTTATGCACATAAATGACAATCATCGTTTATCCTTGCAATAAAACCTGTGCATATTGTTCCTTGCTGAACCAAGCTGAGTTCCCAGGATCTGGTCCTGCACTTTCAGAATTCAATAAGCAAATCTTCCCCCCTGACTGCAGGAGCAGATCATGACATCGCCAACCTCTCAAGACAGCGTTTTGGTCATTTGTTCTGGGAAACTTGTACAGCACCAGATAGAAGTCTAGCAGTGAGTAATAGCAGTAAGATGAAGTGTTGAGCATCGGGATTCCCTGTGTTGAAGTACCTTGGTTCAACAACTTTTCATATTGAAGTCTATATAGGGATGGACGTGTGCACATATATATATACACACACACATATATATTTTAAGTGTATGTGTACTTTCTCATCAGGACAAAGATCTTAGGATGGCTCTGTGCTGGTATTTTACTTGGAACTGGGAATGTGTTCTTGCACCCTCAGGTGCAAGGTCCTTCAGCAGCTGGCGCTCAACGCGCGTATGCTGCGCACCTCAGCCCAGCCATCAGTGCACGCTTCGCTGGTTGCCGCAAGCTGTGGACAGTGTCCCAGCACCAGAGCACCATGCAGTAAAACTGAACCCAGTAGTGTAAATTCATCTGAACTGGATTCCTTGTTGATGAAACTAAACAAGAATACGTCTTACAGGAGCACAGCTAATCTTGTGAAGATTAAGAACAGAAGGCTCCGGGGAGACCTCACTGCAGCCTTCCAGTGCTTAAAGGGAGCCTATAAAAGGAGGGGAGCGACTTTTTACACGGGCAGATAGTGATAGGACGAGGGGGAATGGTTTTAAACTAAAAGAGGGGAGATTTAGGTTAGACGTTAGGAGGAAATTCTTTACTCAGAGGGTGGTGAGGCACTGGAACAGGCTGCCCAGAGAGGCTGCGGATGCCCCATCCCTGGAGGTGTTCAAGGCCAGGTTGGATGGGGCCCTGGGCAGCCTGATCTAGTGGGTGGCCCGTGGCGGGGGGGTTGGACTAGATGACCTTTAAGGTCCCTTCCAACCCAAACCTTTCTATGATTTTATGATTTTATTTTCTTTTCTTAAAACACCCTGTACCAGACCTGTGGGCTTATCTGTTGCAACACTTGATTCAGGTGCTAACATTAACAGCCATACCTGCAAAATCAAGCAGGATGTGGGTCAGGCTAGCTCCATCAGCAGACCTGCCAAATCACACATACTGGGAATGAGACGTGAGCAGTTGATTTGCTCCCATGCTCCCTTCCAGGCCTGAATCTTGCTGCAGGGATGCCTGGCTCCTGCTCTGTACGTCTGTCTGGAAGGTGTAGGTGGTTACCCTGATCCATCAGCCACTTGCTCCAGGGCAGGGGTGACAGAGGGTAGGCAAGCTGCAGCCATGCTGAGCTCCCCTATGAAGAAGAGGTGGCACTTTTCCTGCTGGATTTTGGCACCAAGTCCCTCACTGAGGAGGACTGGCCAGATGATTGCTGCACCCTGTGCTGGTGGTGGTTAGTGCCCTGCTTGCCTCACTTGGAGCTTCATGAGATGCTTTGGGCTGTGGCTGAATGGAATGGTCACAACTGAGTAAGTTACCCCAGGTCAACTGAGCCTCACTAACCAGGTGTGAACTTGCTCTTAGTCCATCAACAAGATGAAGTGAAGCACAGTCACATAAATTTATTTCATTAAGGATATAAGATAACATACTTCACCTCAGGCTGTGGGCTAAAAGCACTCACAGGGACAGTCCTGGTACTCAGTAGGTATAGAGTAATGACTTACATGTCAGTAACTTGACTTTGGGGGGAGAAGGGAATGGAAAGGGGAGGCTGCCTCCGGAACTGTGATCTGTGGAAAGAGAGATGGATGCTTTGCCTCTTCGCAAACACCCCACTTTTTTTCTGGATTCCCTCCACCAATCTTGATCTTTTTTCATGGTATTATCAAACTCCTTCCCCTCTCACTTCCCCACAAAGTACATGAGCTTTTGTTTCACACCTTGCATACCAGTTCTCTAGAGAAACTTTTTTTACCTCTTACGCTCACCAGTGGGATCATTTTTACTTCTATCACACGTACTATCTTGTGTGTTTTCTGTCTCCTTTGCCTTGCTGCTGCCACAGAAAGCAGAGGTTGAGCAAAATGCAACAAAACTTTTCCCTCCAACACCTCCACAATCTTCTAAAAGTTCTACTGAGCCACAGACAGTAAACTGGAGAGGAGTCTCACTCCAGGAGCAGCAAAACTCTGAAAACTAGATAAAGGCCTGATAGTTTACAGCAAGTATTTTTTTTTTTAATATATGTACAAACTGGTGAAGAGAAATGTTAGTATTATGCTCCTCTAGTTTGGGAAGTGAAAGTTGACAAAAATCTTTGAAACATCTTTGGGTTCAAACACCCCTATAAACCTAAATAATAATACCTAAACCCCTAAAAATTAGCACCCTCAAGTACCATACACACACAAATGCATTAGGTTAAGAAAACAAAGTTTTAAAGACAAGGGAAGGTAGAATTAATGTTATCTGTGATACCTGAATCTCACCCTTATGCATGTATGTTTTATGATGCAGTTTTAATGATGCAACTTTAATATTTACCACATTTTCTCTACTGAATGTCTGTCTCATTCAGTACAAAGGATGAATCTGAATGGAGGTGTCACAGCCTGCAAATAAACTGTTTGAACTCCTGCTCTTCTGGTGCACCAGTTGATATCTATCCGTATTCTTGCTCGTGCAACTGTCGTCTGATGTGTAAAATAACATACTATCCCCATTTTGCAAATGAAGCCTGAGGCAGACAAGTTAAGTGATTTGTCTAATATCACACAAGAGGTCTGTAGAAGTGCAGGGAATTGAATCTGCATTATCTACATCCTTAATCACTGGATCATGATTCACAGAGTTAAGGAAGCTATGCTGCTGTGAAGGACTGGAATAAGGATTTCTTTTGTCATTATAGTTCAGTGAAATGCTAAGAAATTGCGTTAAAACTTATTTACTTTGCAGTTGATCACTGACTGCACATAATCCTCTGTTTCTGACCCTGTGGTTAGATGTGCAGAAAATGTGAGCGAATATAGCTGCAAGCGAAGTTTTGGGAGTTTGACATCAAGGCTTTCAGGCTGAAAAATCTGAATAATATCCTGCCTATCTTAAAATGGCCATCAGAATTAACTGATTTTGCCCTTTTTCACCTGTACGCATCTTGCTGTAGGATGAGAGCTGTCATCTGCATTTATCTGAGAAGGACTGTCTTGTGAGCTGTCTAACACACCAGTCCCCTGTCGTAACTGAGGCCGCATGTATTGCTGTACTGCCATGCTGATTAATTTTTAGGGGAGTTACGTGGAAGCAAGGATGATCTGTGAGGAAGGAAATCTAGGTATTAAAACACCTACACAATCCACAACTAAATATAGAAACCCTCAAAATATCTGCAAAAATTTGTCTCATGATCTTAAACTATCTGAACTCTTGATTTTCCCACTTCCCACGCACTGTTTGTCGTCATTTCTTGTGGTGTTCTATCAAACGTAAGTTGTAAGCAGAAGTGAATGAGAAGTTTCATGTCATTTAACCTAATTAGTTTCATCCTTTCATGCAAAATATTCAGCCAGATTTCTTCAAATGGATTGGAGTGTAGCCACTTCCAGCAAGAATTACGTTCAAGTTTCCAATTTGCTTTGCTCATGTATTAGGGAAGGTGAACATCTTCAATCAATTAAATGTCTACAGAAAGTCAGTCCAGAGATTTCATTACCATAGGTGAATTGCTTTCAAAATAAAAAAGAATACTCAGATACAAATAATTGTCCAGTTCTTTCTGAAAAGCCCTGGTCTTTGTCTTCTAATGATCTGTGCATATATCTGAAAGTATTTAAATAGCAGAATTAGAGCTTTGTCCACTGCATGTCCATTGTTCCACTTTCAGTCTTATTTTTCAGGCCCTATTCTTGTTCATTTTACCCACAATTATTTTTTCAAAGCTGGATGAAAACCCAGTATTCAAATTAAATTTTCATTTTCTAAAAAGAAGTTTGAAATTATGCAAGACATACCCTGCTTTTGGAGAATGTCACAATAGAAGTACTTCTTTTACTGGGCTTTGAAACACATTCATTATTACAATAATAATGCAGCAGCCCTGGAAATCTTAATGCCTTTCTGGCACTGAAAATCCTCGCTCTTCCATTTATGCCATTGCTGAGCACTGATACCATGTGACTTTTCCTACATTTCTATGTGAGGGAGATGAGGAAAACAGAACCACTTTCTCCTGATTTATGAAAGGCTTATTTCACAGCTAGGCTTTACAGGAACACTTCAAAGCATACAAAAATGGCTCACCAAAGAGCATAACTAGCTCAATCTACGCTCACAAAACAAGCAAGCAAACATAATCAGCTCCTGAGCCAGCACAGAACTTCCAGAAAATTAATGTTCCCTAAAGGAAAAGTCATTTGAATTAGCTAGGGAAGAAGACAAGGAATATCAGGCATTGTTGTACGCACTGCTACCTACCACCTGCGTATTCTTATAACTTAAGGTTCGTAAGGGTCCTTGAGTCACCTTAGGTTGTGGCTTCCTTACCAAAGTCTTAGCTTCAAAATCCTTACCAATTTAGTCATGTAGGTACCCCGTTAATTTCAACTTCATCGGGGACGCTGAAGAAATCTGAAGCTAAGCTTGTTTGTTCTCCTGAATGAAGATGAGCACACACAGAAGGTACACTGAGCTATCGCAAGCACGGTGAAGATGAAACATTTTGACTACAAATGGGAAGCTTGTCACCAACTCAATAAGCAGAAGATCAGGCCAAAGTTTAGTCTTCAAAAGTGAACCTATGCAGAAGTAAAACTGCATTACTTTGTGTAAGGAGATAAATTTCACTTAAGAAGTTGCAGTCTTAGGTAGGCAGGTCCCAAGGCGCCTGATGGCTTCATTGGTCAAAGCATTCCTGCCAGCATCAGGAGCTAATGCCTTAGCACAACACAGGGTGAAAACACAGCTTGTATTAGCTGATACATTCAGCAGGAGCACTGCTCAAGCAGATTAATGTATCCTTTTTTTTTTGCTTTGTGTGGTCTATAGGAAGAAATGATAGCTTTTACAATTTTTTTTAATATAAAAAAACAAGAAGAAAAATGTCAATTATAAAATACTGGAATGACAGCAGATCCACAGAAAGATAATGTTATCACAGCATAGGTATATAAAGCAGACAATACAATCTGTTTCTTTTGGTATGCAAAAGTGCATCATTTTGGCAATTCTGAAGGATGCTAAAAGGAAGTTGTCCTTTCGTCAGACAGTTTGTTATCAACAGCTGCACTAGTTTAATTATATTTTGACTCTTAATCATGTTTCATGAAGCAGGTAGCATTCCTTTTTTCTATTAAGAATTCATATGCCATTTACAAAGAATAAGTATATGAAATGCACAATTTTCCCTGCACTTTCAGCAATTATATTCCCCTTCATATTACATTCATGACAGTAATCCAAAATAACCTTTCATTTCTCTCTCTAGCTGTAGCTCTGCAGTACCTAACAGCTATGTTAGAAGCAAACCCATGAAATCTGCTAAGGTGAATTGAAACATTCTTCTACACGTATCTGTAACCATATTAAAGATGTTGTGGTATTTAAAAATATCTTTTAATGCAAATAAATTCACTTAATTATCATTCTGCCTTATATATACTAGCAAGTACTAGCAATCCAACTTTACAGAACAGTCCAGCAATGTTTGGAGGGAAAAGTTTGGAATTGTTAAGCTTTTTAGTAGAGTTAGGTACACGTGCCTCTAAGATTAATGGAAAATGTGACATAATTCCCTATATAGCTATGAAAATTCTAGTAAGGTGTTAAAAATATAAAATAGGACAAGAGTTACCATAGTGAAGAGCGGCATCAGATTTTTCATATTTTTTTAAAACCTGCTTTGAGACTGCATGGTCAAAGTCACCACAGATGAAGACACTAAATTTCTAAATTTTTCACACTATGATGCAGATAGTAGCAAAAATCACTGCAGGCTGCAGAATGGCAGTGGCAGATATTTGCTATCAGCACAGTGCAACGGTGCAGCTCTAGTGAGGCTGGACACCCTCCTAGGGCTCCTCTCTTCCAAGGACAAAGCTTGAGAGATGAAGCCTTGCACTTTAAGAGGTGATTTTCTTTCACTTTTTGTATTTAACCGAAGCAAGCCATACAATATTTACCAATTTCCTGATGTAATAGTTTCTTAAATAAAGCTCCCTGTGACAGGAGACAAAGTGAGACTCTACAGACACTGAAGCATCAGGAAAATGAGTGCTCCTAAGTTCACTAGCATTGGTATCTTTTTGGCTGAGTCCGTATTTTGCTTGGTATTTCCAGGAAAAGTAAACACTGAAAATTCAGTCATGGATCTTGACTTTTCCCCAGTTCTAAAATCAAAGCCATTCAGATTTCACCAGCATTTGACTACAACAGACATGCATAAATATATCTCAATCCCCACCCCCTCACAAGGCTTAAAATTCAAAATAAGCTTACACAAGGTTCAGGGACAGGGTTTGAACTGGGAAACAGTGACTGCTTTTGAATTTAACCATGTGCTAGATTTAGCTGTAGCACTGTTCCTTTTTGTCTATCAGCTTGTGTATCTTTGAAGACTCTGTATTTTGGGGAGCATGGGGGAGTTTCTAGCTCTCTCTTTACCCTGCAAGAGAGGTCCTGAGTACACAGGGTGAAGGGCTGAGCTGGTGGACTGATGGGGCTAGAATGTTATAAAAAGCAACAGGAAACCTGTCGGGGGGCTTGTAAATGAAGATACGATAAGATGAAAGAGAAGCAGCTGGGGACAGTTTCATGTCTTAGAAAACAAATCCTGTTTTCATGTCTCAGCCACAGCTTATCACCTGAATACCCACCATCATGGTCTTGACTGCTTTGTTTACTGCTACCCTTTCAGCTGGTCTTCAACTCTTCCCTGGGCAAAGGCTTTTGGCCTCAGCTTGGGTACAGCTAAGCAGGACTTCCTAATACCAGCAGAAAACAGATTTATACTTGGTGAGGATCTGGCTTCCTACCTTGTCATTGAAATAGGGACAAGTAAGAGCTACAGCTTTTAAAAGGACCACTTATTACTGACACTGAAGCAGCTAGAGTGACTGGAGCAGCTGAAAATTGGTGTCTCAGAAAAGCAATCTGGGGATTTCCAGGCATTCTTTTTAGTGCTGTATTCGTGCCAAACGAGGATTCAAAATGTAATCGAGAAAGCTCTTCTAAGGCATGTTCAGGTGTTTCTCAACAGGTGTCTCTCAAGAGAAAGACATTAGCTGAAGAAAGAAAAAAATGCAGAAAAACAGTCAAATTGCTTAAGAAAATTGAGCAGCCAGAAATTCCATTAAAGCCCACAACATTCTAGTGTGCGGGAGAAACTGCTGGCTGAAATGAAGTTGAAATCTTCCCACAGCTGTTTTCTAGACTCTGCAAATGGTCAAATGCAGTTTTCAGCTTTGAAGCACATTTTGCTAGAGAAGAGCAGTCTCCGTCATGTTTGTTCATTACCGGCCATCCATACTCTTCCTCCCCACTCCACTAACCTAGAGAACGATGATCAGTCACTGGTATCACAAGAGATCCAGTCACCTCTGTACACCTCAAGGCAATACACAGCACCTCTTTGAGAACCAAGATGATCAGGAGCAGCAGAGGCAGTACAGAGTGCAGGGTAAGAGCGATCATAGCAAGCAAGCAAGGCCATTATGGGGCAAGCAGGAACCAGAACCTATTAAGTAGAATATGTCAGGAAAGTTAGGAGAAGAAAATGTCCAAATTTAAAGCTGAAAAGCAGAGTGTTTCTTCAACAAACAAATGAGTGTCAAACTAGACATGTCTACTAGGGGTCAAAGGGAGATGCTGAGAAATGGCTTGTCTGGCAAGAAAGCAAGCCAGACCAGGAGGAAAGCAAAAAGTCACAAGGTCACTGAAATGGCAGAGAACCATGGCCATAATAGCAGGACTAACATAACCGTGATAAGATATTCCTGAGAGGAATATGGAGAGAATGAACACAGGTGTTGGCATAAAGTCACTTGCAGTCTCCCCAAACTTATTGTTCATTCCACCACAATGTAATGCATTCATATCCGATAGAAACCAATCCTTTGAATCTTTCTACTCTCCTCTTCAGCTGAAAATGGGAGAGAAAAGGCATCTTGCTCTGCAGCACCCTTAGATTTTTTCTTTCTCCTCACCAAAATCCCAGGTCTTCTCTAATCTTGGGAAATGACCCTCGTCTTTCATTCTCACTGAATACCAAACACAGGTTGCAGCAGATAAATATTCTTTTGCTATCAATGACTAAATCCTTCTTCTGTTATACCTAACCGTGCTTCTAAGATACTGCAAGAAGAGCTACTTCCAGTAGCTCTCTTCTGATTTGTCTCCAAGAGGAGATGTTGTCTCCTTTCCCTTTCCGGTAAAGATGCCTGTGTCATCCCACAAACACAGCTTCCATATTGCACAGTTATTGGGAGAGTGGATGGGTCAGCCAGTGAAGTAGCATGTTAAAGTGTTGAGGGAGAGGAGAAAGGGACTCATCAGCTTTTCTTTCTCTGTCTCAGGCCATCCAAGACCGTCTGGGCACCCTTTTGTCAAGAGAACCCCTCAGTTGTGACCCCCACTGTGTGCTCCACTCTGTGCCTCTTTCAGGGCCAGTCAAGCCCATCAAGATCCTGTACTTTCCAAGCTTCTGACTAGATTTTACATGCCTTATGTGAGGCTGCAAAAGTCATGCAATTGCACAGAAATTTGAGAAAAAGCAACAGAAGGCTGAAATGGCTTGTATAAAAGTCATATGGACATGGCACTTCTAAATATACTACTTTGTTAGGGTAGTGGAGATCTTAGCATACGAATAATAGAAGGGCAGCTTCCAGTAACCACAATTTAAAAAAAAGAGAGAAAAAACGTCTGAGACAAACAGCTGAACTCTTTTCTGCAGGGCTAAGCTTGAGGAATAAAAAGAAGTATAAAAACCAATAACCTTTCACATTAAGGTCAAGCGGTTGTTAAAGTGGTGTCTGGACAATCTTTTCTTCCATCCTCTGGCTGATTTTCAGCTGAATCATAACATTACAAACACTGGCCTGGATCACTCATTTCTATCCCCAATATACTTTGTGGTAATATGAAAATATGCAGCATAGTAGTTTTTTTATCCAGGCATATTTTTCTCTGTTTTTGCTGAAGTATTCAGTATTTTCTTCAATATATTCTTCCACTTTCTAAGGAAGAACTAGTTACAAATTACATCTTCTTAGGAGGAATATCAGTAACAATAATTTCACATGGCAATCTTGACAGACGAAAAAAAGCAATGCTCTGTGTTGCCTCTAGCAAAATTTTGACCAACCACTAATTATATTGTAAACAGCTGAACAATGCAGAAAAAAATTACCTATGTCTAAGTTAATTTTGCACAAAGTTGCTAACGGTGGCACCATGGCTATAAAATGGTAACGCAGCACACTCAGTTCTGTATTTAATTAAAGGACAGAAATATAGACTTCTAAAATGTTTCCATAACACATGAAGGTGGGCAGGATGGGTGAGATTTGAGTTGTCTGCAATGTCCCTGTCCGGGAGGCAGTCAGCTAACCCAGATGGTTATTGTGTGCTTAACTGGGGGAGGCTGAAGGGAGCGAAGCTGGAGGAGTTTGGTGAGCCTGTTGTAGCTGAAGATTGATGTGACTTTTGCAGTCTGTTCTCACAGTACTGGTTTAGGTGACCAGCTTGAATGATCTCTGTCAGCTTTTTTATTGTTTGAGGTGAAACAAACAATGGCAATATGAAACACCATCAGGGAGGCCATGTGAAGTGCTGAGGAGGAAGAAAGGAGTCAAGGGAAGAAACTGGAGGAAAGGAATTAGGATCGCTCATGTTCTGTCTCTCTAAACAGCAATCTACCGTGAAGAGATCCAGGTCTTTTTCCTCATGATTACACGAGAGCACTACTTAATTTACTGTCTGTAATTCAAGCTTTAATTACGGCTAGCCTCAATCAGTGTTGCACATGTTGCTGAGATGAGTCTGGATAATATGTGTCCAACCTAGATATTCGTCTGTCCCCCAAACCAGATCAGCCACAGTTTGCTGATGGAACAACGGAGTCTTGGATCTGAGTCTTCCATCTACCACTTTTGCCCATTTGCCTCAAGTCAGGACATACCAGCTAGCATTTCAGTAGCACATCTCAGGCTATCTCCTCCACATCATGCTACAGCAAAGACGATAGAGTAGTAGCCAAGCCAAGATCAGCCAAGAAAATGAAATGATACTTTACTCATAGAATCAGAAAGAGTATTATGGAATATATTGGTTTATAAGTAAATCAACATCAGAAAGAACATCTGCATCATCCCCAGTGTCTGATTCCCTCATAGCAGAACCACCAGTGTCAGCTCGTTTAATTCTTAAAAAGCAAAATTGAAAATCCAGTCTTTGTAATCTTCAATTGAGCCAGTTGGTAGAATGCAAATGCAAAGAATGAGATGTCTCGCCATTGCCTGTAATCTAAATCGAAAGACACTAAGCCCACAGAGATACATTAGAGTCAGGGCACCCATCAGGAAAGCAGATGGCAAAATAAACAATAATGCAGAAAAAAAAAGCACTAAACCTCTTGCTGGCACTTAATAGTAACATGGGTTGGACAAATCTCACCAGGGTAGAGAACGTTAACAGCCTGTTTGTGACAAAATGAAATAAAATTATTTGAATTGACACTTATGCTCTCATAAATCTGACTGACATCTATTATTACTATTTTGCCGTGGGACTTCAGCCTTAGCTGGGGATGCTGAAATTTGCTTTCATTAGGAGCAGGCACATGGTGGAGCCTAGCATCCCTGACACAATTCGGTTTCTACAGAGAGTCCTATTTACTGGCAGACAGGAGGACTCACCTGACAGAGCACAGTCTTTGTTCACAGATCCCAGCCTATTTCTGCCAACGCTCTGCCCTGAAGGTCTCTCTCCAGGGGCTCTCCCTGGGAGTTTGCAGTGCTGAGGCTGTCCAGGGTTTCACTTCTGCACCTTTCTCAGCTTTTTTTTAGGAGCAGGTTGCTTTCTCTCGCTTCTAATTACAGTTCCATCAATCAAAGCTTTAGCCTTTCTGTTTTCTACATCAAATCCCAGGCAAATCTTCTGAGCTACATTCAGCTAGATAAATCCCATGCTTCAGGTACTGCCTGTTGTTATGTCAGCTACTGTGTCATTGAATAGAAACTGAATGACTACCTCCATCTATTCAGAAATATGGTTGCTATATTGACCCACACATCTATGTGTGTGTACCTTTCCTAATGATATATGAGCACACGTTACAGAAAATGCTGTTTTCAGCAGGAGACTCTCTGATCTAAGGTTATGGTTGCTCAGGTCTCCATTTGAACACTCAGCTGGCAAGTTTCAGCATGTATCTTGCCTCCTGTGGTTTAGATGCACTTTGCTGGGATCTGGCCGTACTGCACAGCGAGAACTAGCTCTGTCCCTGGAGCACTGCAGAGGGAACGGGGCATAAAGGGAAAAGAGGCTACTCTTTACTTCTTCCCTGATACATTTCAGGCAACCAGTCACCCTCTGTGTGCTAACCACTATGTGGAGCGCCAGAAGACCTGCTGTGCCCATTGAGGAGAGGGAGAAAAGCCTCACTGCAGTGCCCATGTTACGTGTATCTCACCGACTCAAGTTTCTGTTGGTTTTGTTTTTCTAGTTTTAAATAGCCCTTTAAAAAAAGCCAGCAATTAAAATAGAAAAGCCTCCTCCAGATAGCTATCCAGAAAGATATTTTCAGACCAAGATTAAACTCTGCTCCTTTGTATCTGGCCCTAAAAACTTATTGCTGCCACAAAGGTAATTGCATAAATAGGCTCCACCAACCGAGCTGATCCAAGAAGGCAGAAACACCAATACCTCTTCAGCCCCTGACATTTGTCTAAATAACTCTAGTGTCCTTTACTAGCATTGCAGTGACCTCTAGGGGCCTGATCCAAGCCCATTGGCTTCATTGTCCCTTACTGACTTATCTCAGACTTCCAGAAAGTATTATAAACCTGGAAGGGTGAGTATTTAATGTACAGGTGAAAAAAACAGTGTGTCTGGTAAGAAACAGAATAGCCTAAAGCCTTCCATCTCAATGCTGCTGAGGCCTGCACGGTTAAAAGTGAGCTACCTAGAGCTACATGAACCCCTGGTGGTAGCCTGCATTCACATCCATTTACCTGAAATCTAAATTTGGTTTAATGCATTTCATAACCGCATAGAAGATGATAGCATCTCTTTAATGCTGAATCAGAGCAAAAAGTTTCCACTTTTTATGCATATCAGCACAAAAGACACCACTTCCACTCACCCAGGAGTACTGTAGATCCATATCAGTTAGGGAGTATGCGAGATGTGGCTGATGAGAAGAGCAAGTACAGTTTTCCCATTCTTCTATTTTTGAAATCAAGAAATCACAAGGACAGAGCTGGTTATCAGGAAATGGCTTCCAGTCACTCCACAAGTGAAATTCGGTTTCCGAATGGATTGAAATAGTTCCTAAGTTATTAAGTCTGGAAGTGTATGAGTGGCCCAGAGATGCAGAAAGAAAATCTGCCCTAGTCTCAGTCTCTTCTCTTCTCCTCACGTTGTCTTTCCAGGTCTTCTTTTCCTGAGGTTTTGTCAGTTTCATGCAAGAAGTTAGTGCTTCTTCATCGTCTTCAGGGAGATAAGCATCTTCTAATGTATCTTTAAAAATGCAAATACTTCTGTTATAATATGTTGCAATTCATAGAGAAAATAGCACGCTTTTTTTCTTAAATGCTGTCTGTTGCAGTCTACATAATGGAAAAGCCAAGGACTCCGTAAAAAACAAATGATAATTAGGGAGATGGAAAGGATTTTTGTACTGGGTCAGACATCTGAGCCAAAAGCAAGATTTATTCTCCATTTGGTAAATTTGTCTGGTTCCCACAAAAGCCTGAAAAATTGTGCTGGTTCTGCACTGAACATGAAAATTTGCTAACTGAATGTCATATTTCTGCATAGTTCTGGATAATTCCTCTCCCACCCATTCCTAGTATGTATGTTGTAGTTACAAAGTAGTTGCTGAAATCTAAATTTTCTCATGTGCTTCAGCCCAAGCAATGCTTCGGCTGGAGCAGTAGATCCTCAGAAAGTTTAAACTCATTTTGCTAGTATTGGTTTAAAAATAATCATATACAGAAATGCATTCATTGTACAACAAATGCACGCACTGTTAAATTAATGTTGGCATAACAAGTTCAGATGAAGAACTGCTGCACAGTCAGATCAGCGGTCTATAGGAGACTCCAGAAAATAACCTGAGCTCAGCATCAGTTTAGAATTCCTGGGTCTCATGGCCCCTGGCAATCAGGTATGATGAGAGGCTGACTTGCGTATCACACCGCATCTTTCTTGCACTCCCAGTCTTGCTACTGACTCATGGATTAACACTGAATGTTATCTTTGCATTTGTGAGTTTTGCCTTTCTGATCTGAAATGTGATACAAAACTAGGAACTACTCTAAAAACAAATTGTCCCTTGCATGAAGGCCCCACTGGTGTACAATTCTGTTTAGCTAAAACCACCATTTACAAGATATACTGTTAAAAAACTCAAGCTAGTGTGACAGGAAACAGGTTTTCACACTATTAGGAAGTCAGCACTAAAGTGGCATCACAGTAACATCTCAGTTGGGGTTTGAAAATCGTGGGTGGTGAATGACAGACCAGGACAGGATTGTTTACAGATATGTTCAACACAGTGTCATCTGCCAAATGTTGGAAAGAATGCTGGTACGATGCTTTACTTACTGAGGGGGAGCAAAACATGTTTGACATCCTCCAAGCTTTGTGTACTTGTTTTTTTTGTTCGGACTAATTTCTGCAATCGTTTTAATGTTCCCATGGACTCTGCTTTATCATCTGGTTCTGTACCCTGGCAAAAAAAACCCAAAGATATTAAAAGTATTCAAACGCTACAAATAAAAACTAAGGGTAACTTGGTGCTTATTTTGAGAATGACAAAGTCTCAGATTCAAAGAATTAATCATCTACACAGTGCTTTAAAAGTTAGGCACTTCCTTGCTTGGGACCAATAGATACAAAAAGGAAAAAGGCAAGTCACAAGAGGCATCAAACTTAGATCAGTGTTCAGATTGCTGTTTACATATTACTTTTCTTTAATACTCCAGTATTACTTCATACTTAATTCCAGATTAGTTCCAGAAAACATTTTAATATATGCATCCACTACATTATCCAGAAGCATTTTAGGTATGCACAGAAATCGCAGATGTGGTGAGCTACTGCATTTAAATGTGTATGGGAGTGTGTTTTGAAATGCTGATGTCTTCCTCTATTCAAGGCCTTATTTCCTTTCCTGGATTAAATGACAGTAACATAAATGACAATTCAAATCTGTTGTACATTCCAACAATGTCCTACTGGAGAAACTCAAGGTCTGGGTACTACAAGCTCCTAGAGCAGGGACTTTGTGAACATGCAGCCATCTCCAATGCTTTCACTTATGTTAAACCAGCTTCTATCTTGCAAATAAGTCCAGAAACACTTGAGTTCTCTTCCAGTCTGACTCTGAACTTCTCTGTGAGCTTCAGAGAGAAATTCTATACTCTGACAGGAAATAACCTCTCTTCCATAGTCATATGCTCTATTTCACGTAGAATATCTGCTTTTCGGTAGAAACCAGAAAAAGTATACATACTAGAAATTAGTAAAACTGTAATTCACCAACGGCTGCTTTTTGGAACAATACTGTCTGGCTTCTGTGGATGTTCACCTGTTTACACCGATAATGAACTTTGCCTACTGTGGCAATGCATCTTTGGTGATATTACAAGTGATTAAGTGCTAGTGCTGATGTTATCGGACAGTAGAAATGCAGAGACCTTTTTTGCACTCTCCCCAACAATTAGGTCACACATCATAGATCCTTTCTGCTTCCTCATATGCATAATCCTTTGAGACAAAGTCATCACGGAGTTAGCCAGCACAGTCTAACGTATAGTGGGAAGGCTGCTTAGGGATGGGTCTCAAGAGGTTCTGAACTCCTCAGCTTTCGAGTTAAACACTTTTTGCAAAGTCTGAGCGTGAAGCACGTCTGAAGCCCTGGCATTCACCTATTACAAGTTACATCCAACCCCTGTAGCAATGATAAGGGAGGTGTATGTTAATTTCAAATTTAAACAAAGACCACCTCTTGCTTGACAGATAACTGCTTATAAAGATGGTTGTGCTTCAAGTGCCAAAGCTTCAGATATTTTTCTTTGAAGACCTGAGGTTCTGTAAGCAGAAATAGAACTCCAAGATTTCTGTGCCTAGGCAAAGGACATTTTTATGTGTATTTAGTTAGTTTTGACTCAATAGACAATTGTGTTGAAATTATAAGAAGCTGAAGCAGAGAGTTAGTGAAAGTTACGCAAGAACAGGTGAGATGTTCCCCTGTATATTCAGATGTTTTGATTTCAAACTTTGAAGGGGTTTGTACCAAATGATTTGCACCAGTTCATCTTGGTCCACCTGTAAATTGGCACGAGGACTTAGCCTACAGAATCTGCTATATCCTCCTCACGTAAGACCTATGGACTAACAGAATATTAGAAATTGTCTTGAACCTAGAATGATTTAGTGAAATAAACACATACTCACGTTTTTAAAATTACACACAAAAAAATCGGAAACTATTTTATTCTTTCAGGTACTCTTCTGATGAAATATTCCTAGCTATATAAAACCTTATTATTAGCAGTCTATCTCTAGATACACAGATACATAATGGCTTTCTTTGTGGCTGACATAAATTAGCATGATTCCACTCATGCTGATGGAGCTATGCTGACTTCATTCCTTAAGGACAGGACCTTAGGAGTCCTCCTTTCACTAAACACAGTGAGTAATGCAGAAGTTCCCATGGTAGATAGCACTTGGGTTTAGACTCCCTTCTTCTCAGCAGCATGTTACGTTCCTTGAAGTCTGCAGACTGTCCTGGGAACTGGGACTCAACCACAGGAATGTAGTGGGAAGCCAGAGAGTTGAATGTAAACACTTTTTCATGTGTCCAGTGTCTTTTGTAAGTTATGGTCACATTAGGATTTTAGTTTTGATCAGAGGTGTATATTTGAAGTGAATTTCACAGCTATCCCTGTAAGCAGCGTTTTGGTCTCAAAGCGCAATTGTTGCAATTCATTATTGCAAATGTAATTCAGACGAAAGATGCTTTCCAGAAGTTCAACTGATGAACTCCAGCTACTATTGAATGTCCAACAGACAGGACCTGAACCCAGGTAGATCTTCCATAATGCATACAGTGTGGACATCAGTTCATCAGCACCAACTGTTCTACTGTGCTGATACTCACATATTACTCTGTGCTAGTTACTAATATAGACAAAACCTAAGTGCTTCCAATTTCTGCCATTTGAAGAATTAATTATTTTATTTTGTAGGTTAATAAAACCTAGCATTTTTTAGTTTAAAACCCTTTAGGTCTTCTTGAGGATCTTCACTGTAAGATAAGGTCTCAGCAGATTCACCTTAAAGCTCTAGTCATCTTAGGGACCTTTTACAGCTTGTGTCTGAGTATTCATGATCCACTATTGGCCAAATCCAAGCATCCTTAGATTAGTCATGTTCTGATTTGTATTTCAAGCCCCCTCTCCCCTCTTCCAGATTCAAGATAGTAGGGCTGCAGTTCTAGCTTAGCTAAAGAGAGAAACTGAGGTTTCATTTTTCAGTCTCATTGTGAGATGGCTTTGCAAAATAAATCACAGTGGGTTTAAAATGCTAATATTGTTCTAATATAAGATTTCTTGTAGTAGTAATTATTTGTTCACTTATGAGTAACGATACAAAAGCAATATGATGACCTTGAGTTATGATCTGGGATTTCCATCATGGAGACATCAAGATAAACAGAAGATATTCAGATAATTTTATTAATGGTAAACTCTAATCCTGTTTACCTTAAAACACGCATTTGGTAGAGGCTATTGTTAGTGAAATGTCACAAGTGCTTAAATAATATATACAGTTACACCCTTTTGTGGAGAAAAAAAGCTCATGCAGTATCAGTCAGTGGTGGGACAGCTTTTAGATTTACAGTATTTTGTTTTGGTTTACCTAAGCAGTCAAAGCCAGAAGTTTAGCTGCCTATCCAAACAGAGCTAAAACATTCTTTGATGTAGAAATGAGACAGACTATCAGATGAACTGACCATCCTGGTCCCACAGTTTTGGTGTATTGTCCTGTCAGCCCTCAGCCACAGCTTAGTGAAAGCATGCGTAAAAGTGAGAAAACCCCATTAAATCTTATGCTCTGGTTTCAGGCAATTTTCTTCTTGCTGTCTGTGTTATCTGGAATCTGGTATCTCTAGTTGCCGCTGTCCAGGATACGAGAGAAGGAAGTGCAGTGACAGAATGTGCGGCGCTACTGGGTGGACCAGCGACGGACACCAATTTGGCATATGCTACTTTCCAGTACCTTCCTTCTCTGTGGAAGGGGAAGGATGTTCCAAAAGGAACTACGGGGGAATATTGAAGACCAGTGCACAGAGCAGTAAGTCTCCACTCCTAAAAAGCTGTTCATTTAAAAGACTTTTAAATTTCTACCCCTGCCCCCGCCATGTTCTAGAGTCAGAGCATTTGCTCACATGAATATTACAGCTGTGCTTCTGTTTTGCCCAATCTATAAGCAAAGCTCTCTAAAAGGAAAGAATTTCCTCATGAACAGGAACATTCTTTATTTCCCTGCTTCACGGGTTTTAGTCATGAAAATCATGTCACACCACAAATAAAAATGAATTGTGTAAAGAAATAAATCACAGGCTGCCCTTTCGTTGCAAATAATTTGCATGAAGTATGCATGAATACTTATGGACAAAAAAATATACATTTAAAAATGGACTTATAAAAATGTATTACAGAAAAAAAGACCTAAATTGCGTCTGATAAACTGTTTCCGGTTTATCCTAAGATATTCTAAATACCTCAGAAATCTTTGCTCACTGAGATGTTATGAGGATTAACCTGGTGACAGAAATAAAGCAATTTGGAAGCTAAGTGTAAAACACTGTTGGTCAGATTCCAGCAATCTCAGTCCTGTTGAGCACTCTCTTTCCCGGGTGTAACTGCATTAATTTTGATAAAAGTACTTGCACAGCGTGTCACTTCTCAACATAAAGAATTTAGTCATGGCAGAGTCTAATCTCTGTGATTTTCCTGAACTTGTTTGCCTTTTCCAAAGAACTGCGATGATTTAATCATGATTACCTATGCACTTAAATTCAGAGTACAGTGTAATGGTGAGAAGACAAAAATTACTGTATGTTTACTGTGTCAATGGTGCTATCATTATTGTACCATAGAAATTTTTGGAATGTTTCAGTAATACCCTTGCTGTGCACAGTGAGTATTAAAATAGTGCATGATGATGGAGAACTTCCTACTGTATTTAAACAAAGAGTTAGTTCTGTAAAATGCACTGAATTTGGATAAATTTTATGTTAAAAAATTTCAGTAAAGCCATGGTCAACCAATATATAGACAAGCACTATACAAACTTCTTTCATGTGCTCCTGTCCATACATATCTAACCTTTAAATATTCCCATTATTTTACTCTGGTCGTCCAACTACTCAAAAATGACTGCAAACTCAAACTAAGCAGGCTAGGATTATAGGCAGATTTTCTCCTGGGAATCACAGAGCAATTATAAGATGTTTTATAAAAGAAAAAGAAATATAATGATTAATAGCAGAGCAATAATAAGGTATTCTATAAAAGATAAAGACATATCATGATTAATAACATGGGTATGGATAAAGATCTTTCAACTTTTGGGGAAGTAACACAGTAAAGGAAATCCTTCTAAAACAGCATGATCTTCCACCTAGCTGCTGATGAAAAAAAAATGAACAATTTTCATGGCAACTCACCATTTCACTGTCACCAGCCGCACTTGGATTGTGAACTCGTGGCGGAATCCACTGCTCGTAGTTTATCACCTAGATGGTACGAAAAGTAAAATAAAAAAATCCAATAATAACATGAATAAACATAATTAGTATTGTGTCATTGAATACAGATCGAGAGCTCAGCAGTCTTTCAATGCAGTACTGTGTACATGTAAAAGCAGTGGCTGATATATACCAGCTGATACCCGTTGAAATCAGTTTGAAATTGAGATGTCTTAATTTCCTTAGTTATTTGGAACTCAGTAACATCTTGGAGACATCACAGTGTATGTGGTCCAGCAGCAGAGCTATGCATTATATCATGGGATGCTTGGGTCTTGTCCTAGATCTTGGCTCTCCTTTCTCAATGAGCAGGAAAGTCACAGAAGACTTTCCTCAGCAGCAACCCCCGAGCTGAGGAGCAAGAGTCACTGACGCATTTCTAGAAAGGGTCTTGTTCAGTTCACCTCACCTTGCCTGGGATGTTGAGCCCCAAGGATGTGAGTCTGAACTGGATTAACAATGCAGAGAAAATGGGAGATCCGCAGAACTAAGCAAAGACAAGACTACGTACACTTTCATCATCTGCCCATAATCCATTTCTCGGTCACAATGTCCTCGTGATAGGGACGCCATGAGAATACACTTTCCCTGGGGCATTGATGCAGTCCCTAGTGGGCAAGCCTGACGGTGCTTATAGCTTATCAGTGAAAGTAATGAACACTAGCCTTTTTTCTTCATGAATATGAATGACACTTTGAAGGCTGAATGCAACCTAAGAATTTACGTGAGAAATGAGCCATGAAACATTTTTGAAAATGTATTACCCCAAAGACTGTATTACTTCATATTTTATGGCCTTCCCAATATGCTACAAAGGGTTTGAGCCATCAAGGGAGCCCTGCTAGACATGAACAAACAAGAACAAAGGTATGAAAAATAAATGCAGAAAGTAAAGCTATTTTTTATGGTAAGGTACAACTATTACAGTGTTGCTCATGCTGTGTCCCTTAACCTGTACTTCTGTTCCAAGCCCCTGTTTTCCAGAACTTACAGAATGAATGGAATGAAATGAACATCTGTTTAGGAAATGGAGAGGGATTAAGGTTTTTGTGGAGCACTCAGAGAAGCTTATTTGCTTTCTTTTTTACTTTTTTCTTTCTTTTTTCTTTTTTGAACGAGAGAGGAAAAAACCTAAAATGTTCATCTGTTCTATTTACTCTTGCTTGTAAATTTGGCTCTTCCATATCTCATAGAATCACAGACTCACACACACCAGCTGAGGCAGGAATGCACCTCTGGGGATTGCCTAGTCTGACTCCCTGCTTAGAGCAGGCCACCAGAGCAAGTTGCATAGGTTCGTGTCCTGACAGGTTTTGAGTATCTCCAAAGCCTCTTCCAGTGTTTGACTTCCCCTCATAGTAGAAAAGTGCTTTCTTTATGTTAAATGAAATTGCCTGTGTTTCAGTTTGTGCCCGTTGCCTCTTGTCCTGTCCCTGGGCACAACTGAGAAGAGTCTGATTCTGTCTTCTTTACTCCCCCCCATCAGGTGTTTGTACACATGTATCAGATTCTGCCCGAGTCTTCTTTGCTCCAGGCTGAACACTCCCAGCTCTCTCAGCGTCTTCTCGTATGACAGATGCTCCAGTCCCTTAATGACCTTCATGGCCCTTCACTGGACTTATTCCAGTATTTTCCCTGTTTGTCTCATACTGGAGAGACAATAACTGGACCCAGCACCCGTATGTGGTAGGTCAGTGTGCCACTGCTGAGCAGAGGGAAAGGATCACCTCCCACAACCTGCCGGCAATGCTCTGCCTAATGCAGCCTGAGGCTGTTGGCCGCCTTTCCTCCAAGGGCATGTTGCTTGCTCACGGTCAACTTGGTGTCCACCAGGACGCCCAGGACCTTTTCTGCAAAGCTGCTTTCCAGCCAGTTGGCCCCTAGTCTGTATTGGTGGAAGGGGTTATTCCTCCCCAGGTTCAGGACTTGCACTTCCCTTTGTTGAACTTCATGAGGCTCCTGTTTGGCCATTTCTTCAGTCTGTTGAAGGCCTTCTGACGGGCAAGCACAACTCTCTGGTGCATCAGCCACTCCTGCCAGTTTTGCACTGACTGCAAATTTGCTGAAGGTGCACTCTGTCCCATCATCCAGGTGATCAATTAAGATGATAAACAGTTCTGGACCCAGGATCAACCCGTGGGGTAGACCACTAGGGCCTGGTCTCCAGTGGGACTTTGAGTCATTAATCATGTTAGTTTGAGCCCAGCAGTTCAACCTGTTTTCAGTCCATCTCACTGTCCACTTTTCTAGTCCCTATTTCATTAGTTTATCCAGGAGGATGTTATGGGGGACAGTGTTGAAAGCCTTAGTAATGTCAAGATAAACAACATTCACTGCTTTCCCCTCTTCCACCAAGCCAGTCATTTCATTGTAGGGAGGCCCTCAGGCTGGTCAGGCATGATTTCCATTCCATAAATTCATGCTGACTACCTCCAGTCACCTTCTTGTCCTTCATATGTTTGGCAATAGTTTCCAGGAGGATTTGCTCCATCACACTCCTAGGGATTGAGGTAAGACTGACTGGCTTGTAGTTCCCTGGATCTTCTTTCTGGCCCTCCTGAAGACAGGAGTGACATCCACAGCAGTTTACACTCCAGCTGTGTGAGCTATCCCACCACATTTCTGTGATCCTAATGAGATCGCAGCCTTGCAACTGCTTGCAGACCTCTAATTCCTCTTGTTTGTTCCTCACGCTGTGTGCATCAGCATACAGGCACTTCATAAGGACGCTCATTTGTGCTGATTTCGCAGAGAAAGCGTGAGAGCTTCCCCCATAATGCTGTTCTCTCAGCATTTCCTTATTTGTGTGCATAATGCAGTACAGCAAATGAAAACAGACATAATCAGACTATTTTGGAAGCTTAAAAGGGCATCATCTCAATGTTATCTTAATGATAATGAAGGCCAGGGTAATAATCACTAAAACTCAAAATAATGTCATAAAAAATGAAATTTTTAAAAAGTTAGTTCAATAGGTCTTAAATTGGCACCAAAGCTTGGAGGTATCCAAGTCTGTACAGCTCATCAGTCACGTGTCCCAAAAAACATCTTCAAAAAATTAGAGAAGTCAAAAATAGAACTTTACTTTTAAAATGGGATGAAGGGTTCATGAGGAGATGCTTTAAGTAATTTTAAGGAAACTTATACTTAAAGCAAACATAGGTTTTATTCCCTGTTATTTCTTCTTCCCTTTTCCCCTCCATGCTCTATCATGTCTGGGGAATGGCCTCCAGGATGTTAAGCAGGGATCAGCCCAGCGGCTGCCATGGCAGGGTGGGGGCAGAGCCAGAGATCCCTCACGCTAAGGGAAGAACTGCTGTGGGAAACTGAAGAATAATCTGTCTTCTTAATACTTAGAAGGTGAGAGGAAGAGAATAGAGAAAGAGAATGAGAGATGCAGAAGAGATAAGAGCTCTTTTCTCCTTTCCTTCCTCCTCACCTGCTTTCTGGCAGTGGGAAGAGGAAGTAATCATGGGAACAAACTAACAATACAGAGACAGATAAAACCCCGAGGGAAAGCAGGAGAAACCTGGAACATACTGGCTTTCAAGGCAGCAGTTTCCAATACAGTCATCTGTCCCCTGATACACAGATCATTTGACTTTTCTTTTTAAGCCAGACCGTGTCTCTGGCACTGAGCACTGCCTGAAGTCTGGGTCTTCACAGCTCTCTGTCTTATCTCAGATGCCTTCAGGGTGATGCATGTATAGTTTTTTCTTGCTTTTAACCTGAAGATCCAAAAGGACTCCTGACATTGTATAGAAACAGCAGAGGAAACTCAGCTTGGAGCCTTTTATAAAGTTTAATGCTCACCTTCTGTAAAGGAAAATTTACCAGATTTTCAGCTTTTAAGTAATTTATTGTATTAATTCCTCATTTAGACTCACACACGCATATAGGTGTGTGTTACACATTTTTAGTCAGATTCCCAAACTGGGTAAACTGTTATGTCATGTGAAATCAGCAAAGCTAAGACAATTTGCAACAGATATGAAATGGCCCTTTAAGTAACATATTATCAGGGCAAACACTGGACTGGAAGTGAAATAAAAAGCAAATGCCAGTCATTCTAATTCCAGAGCTACAAGTCTTTCTCCTCACATCTCTGCTGCTCACCAGCTGATGGGTTGTTACCTACTTTTCAGTTATTATTATTATGCAAACCCAAGGGTCAGAATTCCTTAATAGCTCATGCTAGTGGGCTAACTAATGTAGTATTATGAAGAGGAGATATAGCGTATGTTTATAGAAATTCTGAAAGCATTAGGATACATACGCCTCTATGGATCATGGAAGACTGATCTAAACACTTAGCATAGATCCTGCTAGACACAATTCCAGCATATCAATATAACAGAAAGGTATTCAGTCAGGGAAAGAAAAAGTTTTCTAAGTATTAAAACCCATATGGTCTGCATAATGAAAATGGTGCACAACTTAGGTAGTTGCCAGAGTCTTCTTTTAAACTCAGCTTCTAAAACACACAGGCATACTGAGTATAAAGTTTAGGCTAGGCAAATATTGAATGGAAGAAAGAAATATGTTTTTTATTTGAATGAAATTTTAGATTCTGAAAGAAAAAGTAATTCTTTCACCTGGCATGTTGTTTCTTCTATCTTCTTTCCTTGCAGCAAATGTATCCCATCACCAATAATATTATCTTCTGTGAATTACGACAAAAAAAAGAAAACATGCTTTAGAATGCCATGTTCTAAGTTTTTCTGAGGAATACCATTTGAACTGCACTTGATGTTTTGAGCTGACATTTTGACTCTCTGGAATTAATCTCACATCATTTAAGCATGCATTTTATCTCAAACTGCTTTGAAGTAAGACTACAGAACAAATTGGCAAGCTGACTCACATAAAGAAAACTCATTCATGCTTACTTCCTCACCTGTACTTAGTCCACAGTTTACTAACTCAGAACCCCACCAAGCGCTTCCTCTTGACCTGTTAATTTACAGCAGAAAAGTGTAGAATATTCATACAAAAAATGAAGGGCAAAAATGATCTTTGCAATTGAGATCTGTTTATCTTAGATTAGATTAGAAACTGCTTTCAAAGGATGAACGTCCTCCCATTTCTTCCAGGAAATTAATGCTTTGCATGGGAAGAGTATTTACCTTCATTACAAGAATGAGCAATAATAAGTCAAACAACTCTTTGAAAAGTTAACTTTTAGTAAGTCTACTTGGAAAGATCTACTTCTGCTCCCAATCTTAAGGCAAAGCATCCACCATTATACTACTGTAGAAAGGCCCTAGCAGTTAGATTCCATCAACACAGATATCAGAGGCACTCAGTTACTTTGCGGGAAAAAACAGAATAAAAATTATCTGCTAATCACAGCACAAAGTGCTATCCTATTTGTCCAAAGTTACTAGAAACCGGTAGGAAGGTGTTGGGTTTTTTTGTCATGAATCCTCACTTGGCATCCTTATCGCTGTTGAGGAATACCTTACAACATCAGTAATACTCCTTTTTGAAAAAGGACGCTTAACATATAGATTCACAAAGGTGAGACTGATTGCATTGTTTTCTCTACAAGAGAAAAAGAAAGATTCATTCAGTGAATAATTCCAAGTGACTGAGATTCCTCAGTTATCACATGAAAAAAAAGTGTTTTAATATGATCACGAGAATTTATATTCTAAAAAGCAAGTAAGTCCCCAGTCCTCAAAATGCCTATGCTTATGTTGGAATTAAATGAGACTACAATGTGTATAAAGCCAGACAAAAAAACCCAACAACTTATGTGGTGAAACAATTAAAGGGCCACTGTACAGGCAAGTTAACGCATAGATTTTCATATGTTCTTTTTAAAGCAAATTCTCAATAAAGAGACATTTTTAGGATCGTTATTTTTTCCTAAAAGAAAATCCTCTCCAAACAAAAATTGTAACACAATAACAAATAGTCTTACTCATAGTTTTGCAACTTGGATGTTGTAAAACTGAGTTAAAATCCACAAATTACAATCCGGGCATCAGACAAAAAAGAGCAACAGTCTTTTCACATCCTAGTTCCACCTTGAAACCATACGTCAGCTGCATAGAAAACCCCATCAAACAATTTCCTTTATTTGCCATGTGCATCAACAGGAAGAGAAAAAATGAGTCACAGGAAGTTTTATTGCACAAATTTGCCTTTAGAAGCTTCTGTAGGAACTTCTATGAAAATAGGACGGTGTCTTTGTCCTACAGACTTGATGGTTACAATAAAACCAAAAGCTTTTCTGAAAAGTATTTTACATTCCAAAATCTAACCTGACTGACTAGATTTTAAGTTGTCTCAGGAACCTACAAATCTAGAAGTCACTAAGGGCCAGGTGTCTGACAGTCCAGTTGCTTATTTAAACATAGGGCTAGCTGGACTTCTAGAAGCAGCATAACTCATGTCAAGCAGTGCTGATGCAACACCAGGTCAACATAACTGGGTTGTTTCTGGTCCTCAGGCTAACTTGTTTTCATCTCCTGCAGGCATCCCTGCACACTGTAGCCCTGTGCTCTGTAGGCTTACTCTAAAAGTTAAGTCTCGCAGTGTTCAGTCCTGTGCCCACAAGTCCTCTCACTGTCTAGTCCAAAATAATATTATTTGGTAGCTGTTTGCAGCTGAATCACAAAGAACCGTGGGGCAACATAAAATTGCCTTAGCCTGAAAGACTACATACAATGACACTGCTTCTAACGTAATTTCATTAAGAACTAAACAAAAACCGGCAAGTTATTAAAGCAAAACTTAGTGGTCCCACCCAGCCATGATCTCTTTTGCTAGCCATAATAACATGCACCTGCAGTACTCTTAAATCTTGCTTAAATCGGCTCTCCAACCCACTGAAATATGGAATAAGGTATCTGGGTAAAAAAAAAAACCAAAACATGCAAAAGATATATGTAAGCTGCAGTGTTCTTTTCTTCCTAGTCTGGCAACGGGCACCAGTCACTTTACTGTGGAGTGAATTGGGAGCAGTGGAGAATTATGTCTGCTGACTCTGAGAGGTGTCAGTTCTTTTCTGTTTGTCTCCGCAATACTCTTTCATGGAAGCCCAGTGACTGTGACTTGCATAGTCAACTTTTTCAACGATGATGCTTTTAGGCTCACAAATCCGTTACTGATGACTTGGGTTTGGGCTTGTGAGCAAAGACAGGTATTCCCACTATTGTGTCTGTGGGATTTATCTGTTTTTACTGACTTACCAGTCTGGAAAAATGATTTTTGTAGAGGTAATACACACAGCAGCATTAAGGACCAACTCCAAAAGCTACCAGCATCAGTGGATATCTTTTCATTGATTTCAGTGAGATTTGGGTCAGGTCTGTGAATACAGCTCTGAAGTAAGCAGAGAAGTCTCTGCTGGCCACCACGCATGGCTTATTACATCTAACAGAAATTCATATTATGCAATAGACGTGCAGACCTCGAAGGATTATCTCTGTTAAGAGAAAGGTTTGATCAATAGTGACAAATTATCTTGATCAATAGTGCTGCACTGTAAATCTCCTTGCAATGGTTTTCACCACTGTGTGAAGGGGACTTCCCTTGAAATAATTTTACTGCAGTAGGGGAAAGGGAGATTTTTATTTAGCTGCCAGCTTTGCTTCCTGTTCCCTCTGGGCCCCTGCCCTTCAATTATAACACTTGTCAGCTTTTAAAATGTGCACTGCTTCTTTTGCATGCTTTGGATATTTAAGAGGATAAAAAAAGTCTTGAGTAGAAAAGACTCTGGAGGAAGGTCAAAAAGTTCTGCTGTCTCATTCAGCCTTTTTCCCTTTCCAAACTAACAACCTCTGGAGTAGTCTGAGGAATCATTCCAAAATGATTTTGTTTTAAAGTAAGACTTGTCTGGAAAGAAATGCCTAATATTCCTTTCAGCTAGCACTACAACCTTTTCCTTTGCAAGACAATGGGACTCACTGAAGGTCCCTTTCCCCCTCATCAGTTCCTCACAAAAGCAGAGTTCCTTTACATTTCCTTGTCATCTCTTCTTTCGCATTCTGGTTCCAAGAAACCCAATTTGCCCATATGTGGGCAAATACAATAGGTATTGCAATTTCAGATCTACTTTCCAAGCATTTAAGAGTTTATCTTCAAGTGGTGAAGTGAATGAAATCCAGAGGGAAAGCTGGTGCCCTGTCCTCTGCTTTCTTTGGCATATCCAGGTAACAGTGGAATCTCTTAACAGTGGATAATAGCTAGACCATTCGTACAGGAGATATTAAAAGTTATGGCAACGGCTATCTTCCCACTTTGTTGGCTTAAGCAGAGAACAAAACACGCATCCACTTTAATCTCACATATGTTGGTTTCTGTTTCTGCTGAACCTTGTCTGGTTTGGTCTGATTAGGCAACTATAATGGATCTACCTTGACTTTAGTAAGTACAAATACAAATGCCATTCCTGGAAGCAACATTAAGCAGATTATCAAAGCATTTTGATTTTTAAAAGTCCAGTTTGTGTTTAAATAGACAAGATGACTGCTCACTTGTTATTTCTCATAGTTATTTTAATGAATTTATACTGGTCAACTCTTAAACGGTGTCAGTAGCGACTTCCCATATATTAGCTGTAAGGTTGTTTCAATGAAGTTGGTCAAAACAGGTTTAGAAAGAGAAATGGACAAAATGGTTCCCTACAAAATTTTGCTAGCTCTCTTTTGCACCCGTCATAAGAGTTTTTTTCTGAGAAAAGTTACACTGTTTCCCTGTTGGATACCTGGAGCAGTGTAAAGTATATGGGAACGTGGATTCCTACTATAGGCTCATATTACGGTTGCCAAGCCTTATACAACATGACTATGGCAATTTAGCGTGGTGGAAGTCTTCTTTGGCCTGTGGACTAGAGTGAATTGGTCACAGAGTGTGTTCTTAACTTCCCAGTTTTAAGGTAAGCTTTATTTTAACTATTTTTTTTTCCCCTTGAGGACAAGATAAGTCTCAAAAGGACTTGACAAATTATTTAGCTAGATTATTGGTGAAAAATGAGAAATTTTCCTAGGTGCCCTTTTAAATAATTTGTGGAAAATGCAAAATCAGCTGAAATATGTTTAGCAATTACCTTCAAGCTGACAGTGCCTTCTGATGTGCGAATCATTCTCCGGCTTCCTGGAACCCTGCCAAAGTGTGCCATTCACATTTTTCCTGTCTAAAGTAAAAGCATAGAGAGCAGTCACCTGAATTCATAGCAAACCTGTGAAATAACAGGAAAGTCTATAAACATAGCATCAGAATGTAAATCAAACAAGCTTGCAGAACACTGTAGTATCTGCTCAAACATGGAAATGAATTGATGGCTTTAAAATATAGGAAATTTGATGGATGGATGGTATTTATTGTGGGCAGACTTCAAGTTTTATCATCTTTTGCTACTGTCTAATACCTCCTTTAACACTGTTAAAACATGATTAGAATGATTGTTATTTGAACCCTGGTTTTAAGACCTAGGAGCCCACAGAACATCTATGCTTTTATTTTGCTTCCAGGAACTATACAAATATTGTTTAATTTTACAGTTAACAAGCTAGTGTGTTAGCAAGAAATAGCATCAAAGATGCCCACACCTACGTCACACACGTTCCAAGGCCAGTACTGTCTCAGCTTGCATTGGAGAAGCTCGGTTGGCTTTAAGAACAAGATGGCCATTCGCCTGTTCCCTCAGTGAATTTCAAAGTGGTCATGCTTCAGAGCATAATGATAACTATTAAGTTTTTGCGCTTTCTGGTTTTGTTTTGTTGTTTGTTTTTTTTTTTAATGTTGGGTTTAACTCTGACTATGTCAGAACATTTTCTTTATGAAGCTTGTCAGTTCTGTCAAGTGCTGGGAATTTGTTACAGCCTGGATGCTGTAGACCAAATGATACTGTTCTGCATGGAAGTCTTCCCAGTGCAGGGCTACAGAATGAAGTCTTAACACAGAGGAACTTTCATCTATCTGAGACACACTGTTATGAAATATAGCTGCATTGTTATAGGCAGGTATAATAAACTTTTTACTCAGTAAGGACTAGATGCAACAACTAAACCCAGACTCCAAAGAATAAATAATAGAATGCTAACAGGAAGCTCTCACTGAAAAAAAATAGGAATCGTAACTTTTTACAGCAGATTTACAAAATAGAACCCATTGAATCACAGGTGTGGATAATAATATGCAGTGTCAGGACGGGTTGAAAAAAAAAACCAACCCTGAATTTCTTCTTTGGTGAACTTGTTTGTAAAAGCTGAAGCAAAGTAGTCTAACATGGGCAAGGGCAGGGACCTGAATTTGATTAGATCAGAGGTATTTCAACTTTTATTGAAATGATTAAAAGAAACACTGGACATGCTGAGTATTTCTCACAGTGTCCCATAATAGGTTCTTTAAATCTCAATTTGGTTTCTATTTTTAACTGGTTTGTTTTCAATATCCACCTACAAATACGTCTGTGGAAAGCAGGGTGGGGAGAATATATTGATAGCTTAGCTGTATTTTTTCCTTTCTTTTGCATTTGCTCCAACAGCTGTAAAGCAAATCAGACCCTTAATTAAAGTTGGCTCTGTGAGATTAGCAAGTATACAGTAAACGAGTTAAGCAGTTACTAACCAAATGCTTCATTTTCAGACATGGACTTCTGGATGGATCTAAAAGAATTAAAAGAATTTACCATTAGCTGAAAGTCAGAATGATAAACAAAAGCACATTTAATCAAATATGGATATTTTCAAACTAATTCTTCAAAGCAGGGCACAGGGATTTAGCTGTGCAATTCCCACTGGCTTTAATTGGAGTTACTTGGCTTTTCTCATTCACCCAGTCATCTACTCCCATATGCCACACAAAGCTCTGAAAGATTTTGAGTTTTCATTCTGTATAAATATGTTATTCAAGTTTCTTTTTGGAATGGAGAATTCATGACTGAATCAGGGAGCCCATCAGGAAGAAAAGAAGAGATGCTTTTCTTTAGACATGATCTGAAGTGTCCTACAACTGTTAGAAATTAGTGTCTGAAGTTCAGCGATGTAATAATGGATTGAACCAAAGAGCCACATATGAACTTACCATCCCCATGACCTTGAATGACATTTTATTGCCCAAATAAGCCTAGAGCTTTTTGCACATTTACATAAAGGAATAGTCCTAACTCATGCTTCCATCTGTGGTCAGTGGCTTATAGATGATGACTTAAAGAATACACTAACTTAACAGAAGAAAAAGAAATCTTTGAATTAACAAAGATTTACCTTGTGAATTAATTTGTTTCACTTTATCCATAAAAAACCCAATGGAGATTAATTTAGGAGGTAGAGGATGAAGCCAGAAGATTATACTAGATGAGACCAGAGACTCTCTTTCATCTGTGACAATGATCAGCAGAAGGGAAAGAGCACAAAAATTGAGATCCATCTCCCAATGTTAGGCACATAGGTGCTGAAGGGTTTCCTGAGCAAGGGGGTGCAACTGAACTATTGGTTTTTTAACGAACTGGTCCATAAGCAGTAGTTTCATTTGAAACCACTTGGATTTTTTTTGTTTCCAGAGTACCACAGTTTAATTCTTACTGTCTAAACAAGGCATACTTCTGTTTATTTTATTTCTGCTACTCTGTTTCATTTAGTGCTTCCTTGTTGCCCTGTTGTAAGAAAAAGAGAAAGATAATTCCTCATTCACTTTCTCCATATCTATAGAAAAGGCCAATGTGAAAATTTCTGCATTATCAATGGGGGTATCATGCCAGGTTAGTGATGGCTGGACACTCACAATGAAACAGTTTTCATTACAAAATCTTCTCTTGTTGAGTGAAAGTATTTTCATCCAGCTTACTCATTTTTTGTATTGATTACTCAAATGATCTAGACAACCCTTCTAAATTCTGATAATTCATTTAGAATAGAATTAGTTTTAGAATAGAATAGTTTTATCTGCACTGTAAGATTTGATACTGTAGCTATAGACTACTATTTCTATTCCTGGGGCAGACAGTTCTGATCTAAACAGGAGACTCTTAGGCAGCTAGCTGATTGTATCATATTTAGTAGAGCTTGGGAGGGTAAACCTTGAGTACAGCCTACACAGTAGTTTGGCTTCCTTAAAAGTGTTAAAGAGTGATGAGAAAACAGTGAATAAGAGAGTTATGTCTGTACTTTAATTAATGCAATCTTGGGAGCATTTTCACAGGGCCCTGGCTGGTAACAGATAACTGAGATCTCACAGGTCTGAGTGCGTACATCTCTCTGTTTGCGTTGATAAGTTACTAGTGTTTTTGTCAGATGACCAGAAATAGATTAAAACTGTTACTTAAGACAAAGGAGCTCTTGATTTTCTTTGAAATCTTTATCTATTCTGAAATTTCTCAGCGATAGCCATAGATAATGTTGATATTCTGAATTTAGTGGAATCCCACCTGAAAATTAAGGAGAAAAAAAAAATGTCCAGGGGTTTTCCTGTCTGTCACAACCAGACAGATAAGATCTGTGTCTATCATTCCATTAGGCAGGATTTCAGATTTCACTTAAAGGGGACCACTTCAGTAATGCAATAGCCTTCAACCTGAAGCCTAAAAGGAATTCCTGTGCTTACTAATACATATTAATCATTAGCCCAAACCATAGCATTGTGTCTTAACAAACAGATGCAAAGCATGCTGCTGTCACAAATATACTTGATAAAATACAGTCTGACCTGCTTTATCTGAATCATTTTTCAAACTGATTTTTTACTTGGATTAAAAACACAAACAAAAAACTCTTCAGAAGATTATCAGGTCAATGGTGCAAACATGCTATAAAATAGGTTACCACTTCAATCTTTCAGAAAAGTAGGCATATGGTTAAACCAAGCTCAGATTAACTGCATTTGATTTTAGCTGTCCTGGTTCTGATGTTTTGGAAGAAATCTTTATGTATATGAAAAAATCATGGCCAAAGAGCTTTAGTAATGCATTACAAGCTTGTTACTTGCTTTCCAACTGCAACATTACCACATTTACTCTATGAGAATTAAAGCAACATTGGCAAACATTAATAAAACAAGGATGAAAGATACAGACAAATGTAGTGACACTGTGTAGACCTCGAACTGGTCTCAACTTACTTTCTTTTTTTGGTCACTGTGTTCTCAAAGTCAGGAAATTCCTTTTAAAAAGACAGAGAAAAAAAGTCTATGAAAATCAAAAATGTTTACTCCAAATGTAATATTTTCCTCACTGGAAAGCCACTGAATGATATACTTTTGATGCATGTTTTTAATATTCACTAACATTCCCAGTCTTTCTTTTTCCAACAGCTGAAGCTGTGGAGGACACAGACCAGCAGATAATATATGTAGTTATGTGTCCTGGTTTTACGAAGCTTCGATATCCATGGCTCCCAAGAAACTGACAACTGTAATGCCCTTGGAAAACCCAAAGAACAATACTCTTACCCCAACAATTAGTATCATATTTCTTCCATAGTATGATTCTTTTAAATTTTATGAGGATAAAATACCCACGTTACAATAGGATGTGGCTTTCTGGGGGAGACAGAAGAACTCAGACTCTGTAACCCCATTCCATGCAGAGGAATGTGGAAGAGAGCAGGAAACTTTGCAGGTAAAATTGCAGGTTGTGCAAGTCAGCCTGGCAAAGCTCTGAGGAGCACCAAATCAGACACAAGCACTGGCCTGGAGGCAAGATCACACAGCCTCCAGGGCCCAGATGATATGTACCATGACAAGACGTGGGAAGGAAGAGAAGAGTTATGTGGGTGCTGAAAGAGCGAACAAAAGGGTGCCTCACTCTGCAAGCAATGCCAAAACACCTCACTGCATCTTTGCTGTCACAGGTACCCTGGGACTTGAAGTTAATTTTAACTTTAAGAAAACCTGAGGATGTCATGCTAGGACAGAAGAGATCTCTGATCCCTATACTGTTTTGATATCACCTGAGACAGAATATCAAAGCACTGTATCACTTTCGTATCTATTTCTTCCATCCTGGATAGCAGAAACTGGGATAAAAATGTCCATGATGAATGTCACTTCAATCTGCTGTGCAACCAGAGACATTAAAAAACCCCCCAACCATTCATGATTTTATTAATAAACTTCAGTGTATGGACCTATTTCTCATATTCTTATGTTTAATTTATTTCCTTTGTGTAATACTATCTACATCTGCATGGCTCTGACCACAGTAATTTAAAAATATCATCCAGGTTGCATGATGAAAAGCCAAAACATGTGCTACATAAGACAATGTAAGTGCATAATTGAGCATTTTGTATTTTCCCCCTCCTCTTGGTAAAACCCACAGTAGATTTTTTTTTTAAGCTTCTTCAGGAGAGTGCATTAAGAAAAGGCTGTTTTACTGCACTGAGGTTATTTTAGCTGGGTGCAGGAGGTCCTGTTAGCACCTGGACATTTGTGAATGCTAATAATTGTATGCAGTCCACAGAATTTTTTTTTGCATGGGTAGATTTGTTCACAGATGCTGTGGGCAGATCAAAAGAGTACACAGAATTTATTACCTACTTTGAAATACTGCAATCAATGTAAGATAAATTTCTTGCTAAAAAAAAATCAGCATTTTAGTCTTGGGACAAATCTTTTCAATTTCTAAAGAAATGACTAGATGAGGTGCACAGGCATACAGGCACACAAAGAAGTTGAAAAATGTTGAAAAAGTGATTTTAAGGCTCTTTTAAAAGGGTAGTGGCAACATCTCACTAAAAAATATAAAATATTTGATTTCAAAGAGGCTTCTTAAAGGAAACGTTATGCATGGAAGTCAGAGACCAAAGGATACTGTAAGTTAGAATCTATATGATCCAGGCAAAAAATTGGAGACGAGGCCCTCTCTAAACCTCAGTGTGGCCATATACCTGGAAAGACTATTAATTTGTAGCTTCACATGCCAAACACCTGCTGTGGAACATGAAGCATAGAATTGTAGGTTTAATATTTTGCTCCACGGTTTGAAACCAATGCTTCAGCATAGGTTTCTTAAAATCCAGCAAAAAATGCATGTATGGCATTACATCGTACATTGAGGTGATACCGATGTGAGTTCACCAGATGTGATGGGATGCAGTGCTACAATGAAATATGACAGTGGGTTTAAATGGCCATTTAAAAATGGCACCTTTTATTTGACACATCTCCTCCTATGTCTGAATCAGCTGGCTAAATCCGGGTACAAGAATAAATTACTCGTTTTTTTTTTAAATACCTTTTCAGTATTCGACTACACTTAAAATTGTATGTAACTTTAATCTGAAACTAGAAATTAAGTGGTTTTAAAAACATGTTTTATCTTAGAGTGTAAATTAAGGTTCATCTAGACTCTACTGTCCACATTCTCTGAAGTGCATAATTACCTTGTTTATGGGAACAATTCGTTCCTTCCCTATCCCAAATATGAACAATCTGTTTCCTAGAAACAAACCGCACATGTGGAAACTCAGCATTATGAAATTATTACTAAAGTCGTTTCCTCCCTGCTTTTATCAAATAACTGTGATAACTTTGGTGTTTACAGAGGGGCTGAGAAAGCTAGAGCTCCTGCGTCTGTTAAGACTTGCAACCAGGGAAATGATAATTTTGGATAACTAGCCCTCTTCTTTCCCTCACTGGACTCAAATGCCAATTATAACACTGCAGATTAAAGCAGGTATCATGATTGTGATTTTTCTGGCAATAACTTAGAAAGACCGATGAATTATTTGGCACTTTCCTGATATACAGGGTAGTCGATCATATCATGGTCAGCAGTTGAAAAATATGTGGATCTCATGACATTCGGTGATTGCAATCTGACAGGAAATATATGAAAATATTTTTAATACAGAAGACTCCTTCCTTGAGAAGCTCATGAGGTAGAAGACTGTAACACCAAGCTACAAGAGGCAGAAATTCAGTTTCCCAGTTAATAGCATAGTTACAGGCAAAGAGTACCCATATGATTAATGACGTACTGTTGGCTACCAGCTGTTTCTGAGGAAGGTCCAATTCAGCTTTGCTATGCATAAGGTTCAAAAGCAACTCCATGAATCTATTTTTTTCTTTCTGTCTGAGAATATTACTGAAGGTGAGCAACAGGCAAAGTAACCAGGAAGATAACAGGCCAATTCCCTGAGAGGATTAAAATAAAAAGATGTCTAACATGCTCAAGACAGTACCACAGGAACCCGGAGTGGGAACCTCCCAGGCAAAACATTTCGTATACTAAACAGATCTTCTAAGTTATGTGAAGGAGAAGAACAGCGTACATGAAAGAGACATTATTCTTCATCCAGGATGTGTCATTTGGGCAGATACTTGGCCAGGAGCAAGAATAATCACGGTTCAAAAAGGTGCCCAAAGAGTATGTTCACTGAATTATGTTCTGCACAGCTTCAGTGACCACAGTACGCTATATTTCCCACATCTCTAGAAGAATGTCACAGCCCAGCTGTGATTAGGACAAATCACAACAGACAAGATAACTGCAAGAAAATAACTACTTTGCTGCCGTATAAGGAAAAATTTCCTCTAGAACTAGCCTCCCTTTTTTAAGTTGAGGGGAGCAGGACTTGGATGCCTGCCCTGTTGATTTCTGAAGTTGTATAGAAAAAAGGAAGGGGGCAAAGCCTCTTAGGGAGGAAATGTGCTGTGCCAGGCTGCTCCACCCTCAGGAGATTTAACAGCTCTTTGCAATCTGCGTGGCCATGGTTCAGCCAACCGTTTAAACGTACACTCGAGCCCACACCTACTTTGCAGCGCACTTAAGTACGTGCATTACTGAATAATGATAGATGGCTAAATCAGGGCCTGAGGGAGCCAATAATGTTCCGAATTTATCATGCTGTGGGGGCCGCCCTGCAGCCTGGAACCAAGTGACGGAATTAAAAATGGGAGAGAAGTACAAATGGGCTCAGTTAATAAGCTTAACGGCTTCATCCAAGGTGTAGGTCTAATAACTCACATGCTAGAAATAGCAGATAAGATTACACATAGTCCTTTGGCCTTAGTGACATTTTTCCATAGGTTTTACTGCTGACACGTCATCACTAATCTTGTTTTCCATTTCTAGAGAGTATTTTATAAATAATCATGTTGATTCTACAGCCAGCACAGTGACACAGCATCCAGCCGTTATTTTTAGTTTAGTGCTGAGCTGAGTATTCTCTCAAAACAGAACAAAATAAAACCCACAGCCAGTTTTAGGAAGTTTCTTGTTAATATCTAGTGAGCCAACAGTTTGCTTACCCATTTAGCATTGCTTTTACTGATGATGAAATTTAAATTTAGTGATGTCTAGGTGTGCCTTCACTAAAATATCCCCTTTAGGAAAATAGAAATGTATGGTAAGAGTTAGCAGAAACCAAAGTGCTGGATTCTTCTATTCACTGCTGCATATGTATCTTCATGGACTATGCAGTGCCATCCCACAAAACAACACTGACCAATGTGAAAAATGTTTTGCTACAATTTGTTCAGATTAATGTACAGGATTTTCTAATCCTATACTAGTAGCAAATCTGTTTCTCTAAACTGGCTCAATGAAAATAAAGTTCTGTATTGGATACATTGATTGCTTTTATTTAGCCAAAAAATTTATGAAGCCTAACACTATACTAATATATATAAGAGTCCAAAGTAATGTTGCCAAATCAGAAAACAGAACAAAACAAGAAAAAGCAAGAAACAAAAAGCCTAAAGTAAACGATCACTGCAGTTTTAATTCTTAGTCTTACACATTGTGGCAGAGCACAGTGCTATGGATGTGTCTTTACCATACCTTGACAAGATAAAGGGTCATTTCTAGTAGTTATATTTGCGAAGTATATCAGGATGTCATATGTCACATGCTGGGTACAAACCAAAAAAGGAATTTGCTTTTAATTTTCATTTTGCTCTGTCTATATACTGTTCCTAGCAGATAAACACCTATTGGACAAGGAAATATTAGTGTAGTTGTCATTAACTATTAAGTTGGTTTGTAGTCACAGCAAAGGCGAAAAAGACTGAATGGATGTAGGAGCTGAACAATAATATCCACCTTTGTTAGTAAAATGGCATGTTTTACTAGGGTTGTGTAACACAACCCTAGCCAAATAGCTAGAGCTTCACACAACCAAAATACTGCAAGAATTCTAGGATCAGCTTACAGCCGTATTTCACAATCATGATTAAGTCCACTTAGCTGGAACAGTGTGGAGGTGGCTCATTCTTATAGTGACAAGGTCACAACCTGATGATGGGGAGAAACCTGTCACACAGGAGAGCATCTCCCACCTACTGCAGTAAAACTATAATGTAGGCACATTTCAGAGCCCAGGCTCATAGATCTGTGCTGATGCTATGGGGAATCATCTTGAGGTCTCTGCACTGCTACGGTCTCAAAAGCAGAACCATTATATAAAGCACCAAGGTGATTATCTGGAAGAGAGGGACATGCACAGAGTAAGATGGTTGCAGCAGAAACATCTGAGAAGAAAAAGGCATTTCCATTCCTTTAGGAATTCAACAAGTGCATGCCACAATTCCCCAGGCATTCTCTTATCCCACAAGCTCCAGCACTTTCTCCACGCAAGTCCTGTGTGCAAACCTGCTTTGCGATATTGCAATACCATAGGGCCAGCAGTCTGATAGGTACATGGTAACTAACCCAGAGTGCACATGGGCAAAGCTTGGCGTAATTTCTGAAGGGAGGACAGTCTCTCTTCTTTGAATAATGAACATCCTGCTTTCTCTTTATTCCTTCACCAGACTGCATCATATGTTGCTATAGATAGAGACAGTAATTATAAATGAAGGAGCAGAGAACAGAGATTATGAAATGACAAAGATTATGAAATTTAATAATTTAATATACCATGTTAAAGTATTTGTCAAAGCCTCAATGATATATTATACTAATAACATACCAATAATAAAGGATTAAGTAGGGTAACATTATTTAGGAAGAAAAAAAACAGAAGACAACCTCCTTTACATGTTCGCCTAATGAGGTCTTGTAAAGGTTATTCCAGAGGCCATCAGCTACAAAATTCATACAACTCACACTTTAGAAATGCATTTTTTTTATTAATAAAAAGGACAACCAAAGACACCAATAGTATATCCTGTAGAGATAAACTCTGCTAATATCTGTACCCAGCATTTTCACATGCTGTTACTTGCAAAGATAAATTCCCTCGTACAGTGAAGCCACGCTAATCTCACTTTGCTGCTAGCTGTATAGAAACTCATGACCTGTTTTTCAGGTGTGCTTGTTAAGACTGGACAGAAATCAGGTTATTGGCTACAGAGATGAGATTTGAACAGTGGCCTTAAAGAGCCTAAATAGTTCAAACTGGCAGTTAAGCCAGCTGAACACACATGTGCCCACATACAGAGTAATTGTTTTTTGTAAAATACATTGCATACTTCGCAATTACATTTTACTTACCAAAGACATAGACCTATCAGGTGGTCCACAGTTCACATGCATGTTCACTGGAGTGCTAGCTTGGCTGTCAATAGCGGTTGTATCCTTGGGTTCTTGATGTTCTGGGACAGGCTCATACAAGCTGTCCATTGAGCCCTCCTAAAATAAATTTAAACAGATTTTCAAAGATTAACACTTGTAAACACATTAACATAATAGTAATTAAAAAAACAAGCAGTTGCTGTGATTTACAAAATAGTGATTTTCCTCCCCTGTCTTCTGAAATCCTTTATTTAATTCTTTCTCTAAAAAAAGCATCTAGAGATTGATTATAGTAAGTACCTAAATGCTGGAGTTCACAGTATCATGGCTTACATTCCACAGATTGGCAGGGGTAAAGCTGAGGGTACAGCAAAAATGAACATTTGCTCAGAAGGAGTAAAATCAGGTGCGTATCTCCACCTGAAGACTACATGAAAATTCCTGTGAAAACTATGAAAACCATCAACCATGAAAATTTCTGCGTAAATTATAAAAATGGTTTATACTTAGTACTTCTTCTCTATGGGAAAAAAAGTTAATTAGATGCAGAAAGGTAACCCTGTTCCTTAGAAATTAATGGAAACAATGCAGCCAGCTCCAGAATTTAAGAGCCGTGATTTAGGCCCCCAAATAATGAGAATGTCTAGAATTAAAAATAAATTTCATTTGCATTCAAATGTTTGAACTCCGTGTTATAATGCACATGTAAGGGTTCTTTTTCTCCAACCACCAAGAACATAACATTTTAACAGAAACTAACATTTTCACATTTATCCCACAACTCCAAGAGCCAGGAGTGGCTTACATATAAAGCCCATACTACATATAAACCCCATACTACATATAAACCCCATACTACATATAAACCCCACCATCACATATAAACCCCACCATTCCGTAATTCAAGAGTTAAATGAAAGCAGATGGTAAAACTAAAGACACTCTAACTAATGATCCTAGATTTTAGATGTTGCCACTTTGATCTGCACTGAATATTTTTCCAGTGAATTTTGATTACTGCTTTTAACTGCATTAATTAAGGAATAAATCAAATTTATAGCAGTGTGACTTACAGCAGAGCAACACCATTGAAATTAACATGGTATATTATTATTTAAAAGCATTTGTTCCTCTAGTACAGAAGATAAACACAGATGTATATTTGAAGTTATATTGTTAATATGTAAATTTTTACAGGCAATATTATTGACTGGTGAAACAGCAGTTCAAAGCTGTGACTGATTTTTGCAACCACAATGTTTATCTATGGATCTTTATTTGCTTCTGCCTACCAGAGTCTTGATAAGCCAAGATAAATGTTGCAGGAGAAACATTACAAGTTGAACCTCCTGAAAATACTGGAGTTATATACTGGAATTTATTCTAGGAACTAATGTGTTAAAGCTTCTTGGGAAAGTGGTGCATGGCTTATGAAGCACACTACACATGGCTTGCGCTCCCAACAGCCAGCTGAGCCTGGGTTTTGACAGCAACTGCGATTATTCATAAGGATATTCTTTTTTCTCACTGTAACTCTGTTGCCGTGTAGCAATGATGGTTCAGGCTCTCAGTCTGAAGTTGTGGATTGAGCGTTTCTAGACAACAATGATGAGTTTAAAACCTTGTTACACACTTCCAGGATTCTGCAATGTAAAATGTAACGATACACTTCTCCCTCAATAGGGAATAATACAGAATTTTGGTGAAGAAAGTATTTAATTAAGAGATGGAAGCATAAAAGAGAGGTTGTGTGGAAGAGAGAACGTGAGAGAGAGGAAAGAAGAGCGGAAAGAGAGAACGAGGAAGAGTGAAAGGAGAGACAGATGAGGCAAAGGGGGGTAAGAAAAGAGATTAAAAGAAGACAGAGAGAAGGAGAACAATGTGAGAGGGGAAAGGGAAAAGAACAAGAACGAGAGAGGGGAAGAGATTAGGAGAGAGGAGAAGAGGGGAGAGGCGACGAGAGAGAAAGCGAGATCATAAGGCGGAGCATGTGAGAATGAGTGCTTACGAAAGGGAGCGAGGGAGAGTGTGAGACAGCCAAACAAGAGAGAAAGCTCATGTGAGAAAGATGGAGCGCAAGGGTGTAAGAAAAGGCAGGTATGTAAGAAAAAGCAAGTATGCAGAAAAAGAGCAAGTGCACATGAGAAAGTGAGGGCATAAGGAATAGGAAGTGCATGAAAAAAGAGTGAGGGCATGAGAAAGAGAATGCATGTAAGAAGTGGAGCACGTGAGAAAGCATGAGTGCACACGAGAAAGAACACAAGAAAAAGTGAGTGCACAGGAAGAGCAAGCACACAGAAGAGAAAGTGGGTAAAGAAGAGAAAGATATGAGGTAGGAAGGGGGAGGGAGAATGCATGAGAGCAAGTGAGAGAAACAGAGTTAATGAGAGTGAGAGGGGCAGGGGAGAGAGCATGAGAGCGAGTGAGAGGAAGCTCGCCTGAGGAATAGTGAGCATAAGGGCATGGGAAAGGGTGTGAGTTCATGAGGAAGCCCATGAGTGTGTGAGAGAGACAGTAAGTGTGTGAGAAATGGCAAGCGCGTGTGAGGAAGAGCCAGGGAATGAGAAAAAGGGAAGGCACGAGAAAGGGCGGGGGGGCATCAAAAAAGAGCAAGGGCACAGAAAGGGGCGAGGGTGTGAGAAAGGGAGGGCGCCCAAGAAAGAGGATGCACAGAAAGAGCATGAGCATGGACAAGAGAGTGAACAAGTGAGAAAAGGCATGAGAAAGGATGAGTGCATGCACGCAAGAGTGTGTGAGAAAGAACACACAAGAAAGAGGGAGATAGTGTGTAAGAAAGAGAATGTGTGGAAAGGTGCAAGAAAGAGGTGGCATGAGGAAGAAAGCGAGCCATGAGGCCATGAGGATGAGTGAAGGCATGGTTGCAGGGAAGGCCATAAGGTCACAAGGAAGGGTGCAAGGTTGTGAGAAAGAAAGTGAAGGTGCAACAAAGAGACCAGGCATGAGAAAGAGAGCTAGGGCATGAGAAAAGGAGTGGGAATGAGAAAGAGCATACCAATATCCAGAAAGCGCAAGTGTGCAAGAAAAAGTCAGCATGAATGAGAAAAGAGTGTAAGCATGATGGAAAGAGTCGGGGGGGGAGGAGAGGGTGAGAGAGAAAGAGCAAGGGAGGAAGAAAAGGCAACAGCTGAGTAAAGCAAGGAATAGTGAGAGATAGAGGGAAGGTGAGATCAAGAGAGATAGCATGTGAGAAAGGGTGTTAAAGAACGAGGGAGAGAAACAGAGCGTGTGAAAGATTAGAGGAGAGAAAGCCCATGTGAGAAGCAGTGAGTGCTGAGGGCGTGGAAAGGGGTGGGCACAAGAAAGGAAGGCACAAGGGTGGGATAAAGTACATAAGCATGTGAGAGTGTGGTTGCATAAGAAACAGCAAGCATGTGCAAGGAAGAATGAGGGTGCAAGAAGGAGGGAGGCCACCAAAAAAGCAAGGCCACAGAAAGGGGGAGCGCTCCAGAAGGGGAATGCACAAGGAATAAAGAAGGAGATGGCACAAAAAGGAGAGAGAAGGGGTGCAGGGGGAAAGAGAGACATGGACTGAGAAAGAACACATGTGTGAGAAAGCAAGCATGAGGGTGTGAAAAGGATCTAGCATGAGGTTTTGAGAAAGGGTATTAGGGCACAAGAAAGTGAGGGTGTGAGAAAAATCAAGGGCATGAGAAAAGGAGAGATCATGAGAAAATAAGCCTGCATGCAAGAGGGTGAGCATGTGAGAAAGAAAGTGCACATGCAAGAGAGAGTGAGAGGGTACAAGAGAAAGAGACAGAGCGTGCACGTGAGAAAGAATTATCACCAAAAAAGAGAAAAGTCAGGTGAGAAAGAGCAAGCATGGGGGCACAGGAAAGGGTGAGTGCAAGAAGGGGCAGGGTTGACAGCAGGAGAGTATGAGAGCACAAGCAAGCGAGCACAAAGAGAAGAGCAAGAGCACAAGAGAGGACAAGAGTTTGAAAAAGGGAGCGTGCAAAAAAAGTGCAAGCATGCATGAACAAAGGTGCAAGAAAGTGCACATACAAGAGAAAGAAGAGAAAGTGCAATAAAGAGGGGGAGAAAAGAGAGAACGTGAGAAAGAGAGTATGCTGGGAAAAGATGGCAGGCGGAAGAAAAAGCACACATGAGAAAGCAAGCAGGAGGGCATGAAAAAACCAGAGTGCAAGGGTGCAAGAAAGGGTGTGATGTCACAAGAAAGGGCATGACGGTGTTAGAAAGGAAGCACTGGCACAAGAAAAGATGTGATGGCCTGAGAAAAGGAGCAGGCACAAGAAAGGAAGCATGGGTGGGAAAGAGAGTGCCTACGAGAGAAAATTAGGGGGAAACAGAGGGAGAAAGAGTAAGAGAGAGGGAGGGGGAGAGGGGAAGAGTGGGAGAGATCATGAAACAGTTTAGAAAGGGAGAGAGAGATCACATGAATAGAACGGAGCACGCATGCGAGGAAGAGACGGCGTGTGAAAGAGCGATTGTGCAAGAAAGAGAAAGCTTGTGCAAGAAAGTGAGTGTTAGGGCATGAGAACCAGTGAGAGTGAGGTTGTGAGAAAGGGGATAAGGTCATGAGAATGGGGCAGAGGTGTAAGAGGAGGTGCAAGACCAAAATACAGAGAGGATGGGAGAAAGGGAGCGAGCACAAGAGCAGGACAACTTGTAAGAATGAATGCACATGTGAGAAACAGTGAGTGCATGCAAGGTAGAAAGGGAGCACCTGTAAGGAAGACAGCTCTCAAGAAAGCTCTCAAGTAAAGAGGGAGAGGACATGCAAGAAAGCAAGCATGAGGACATAAGAATGAGTGACAGTGAAGTCTCAAGAAAGGGAGCAAGGGCATGAGAAAGGGTGTGAGGGTGAGATAGAGAGTGAGGTCTTGAGAAGGGGAGCAAGTGGTTGAAAGAGTAAGTGTGCAAGAAAGAGTTTGAGTGTGTGAGACAGATGGCAAGAAAGAGGTAGTGTCTGAAAGAGAGCAAGAATGAGGAAGAACAAGGGGGAGGAGGAAGAAAGGAGGAGAGACAGAGCAGGGAGGGAGATAAAGCTCAAGAAGAGATTGAGAGAGGGACCATGCCAGAATCCAAGAGAGTATGGCAGAAGGCAAGAAAGCACGCATGAGAAAATGAGTGTGAGAGCATGAGAAAGAACAAGGATGAGGTTGAGAGAAAGGATGTGAGGTCACAAGAAAGGGGGTGAGGTCATGAGGACAGTTGTCAGAAAGTGAGTAAGGACACGAGAAAGAGAACAGGTTGAGAGAAAGGGAAAGGGAACAAGAACAAGAAAGAGTGTTATCAACTGTGAGAAAGAGCAAGTGCTTGTGAGAGAAAAAGCTAGACAGAGGACAGGAGAGAGAGAGATAAAGGGCTCCCAAAAAAGAAAGCTCTCAAGAAAGAGGGGGATAAAACTTGAATGAGAAAGAATGAGCATGAGAAAGGATGGGTTTGAAGGTACACAAAAAAGAGCCAGCACACAAGAAACAAGGGAGAGTAAGTACGCAAGAAAGAGCAAGGTTGTGAGAATGAGGAAGGGCACCAAAAATAATGATAGACATAAGAAAAGGAGTTAAAGTGTGAGCATATTGAAGACTGAGAGAGAGGGAGAGACAAAGGGGGAGACAAAAAGGGAGAAGAGAATTAGAGGAGAGAGAAGGAAAGAAAGAAAAAGATGGCATGAGATTGGGGCGGGGAGAGGGAGAGAAAGAAGGTGTAAGAGAGAGAAAGAGGGGGTGAGGCAGACAATGAGGGAGTGTGAATGAATGAGGTAGTGGTTGGTGAGGAAGGCAGAGTGCACTAATAAGATGGGGTATTTAGGAAAGAGAGGGGGTGTGAGAAAGCACAAGAGCATAAGAAAGCAAGGACAAGGTTGTGGAAAAGGGTGCAAGGTCATGAGAAAGAAGGTAACATTACGTGAATGGGAGCACAGCCATGAGAAAGAGCACAAGGGAACAAAAAGGGGTGCATTGGTGCAAGAAAGAGCAAGGGCATAGGAGAGTGATCGAGCACAGAAGAGCATGATCATGTGTGAGAAAGAGTGAACATGTGTATAAGATAAAGGACCAATGAAAGAGGGATAGAAGGAGGGAAAGAAGGAGAACAGAGGGAAGGGAAGAACAGGAAGGGGAAAAGAGGGGAAAAGAGAAAGGGAAAGACAGCATGTGAATAAGAGTCTGCAGGAAAGAAAGACATGGCAGGAGAAAAAGAAAGCATGTGCAATAAGTGAGGGTGTGATAAAGAGTGAGAACAGAGTCACAAGAAAAGGTGCAAAGTAACAAGAAAGAGGTGTGAGAAAGGGCATACAGGCATGAGAAATGTGCAAGAAGGGGAGTGAGAAAGAGAGCAGAGTCATGAGAAGGAGGAGTGGGCGTTAGAAAGATTGTGACCATGTGCAAGAAAGAGCAGGCATGGGAGAAAGAGCAAGTTCATGTGAGAGAGAATGAGAATGAGATAGAAGGCAAGAGAGAAAGAGTGGGCCTGCAAGGGAGAGAGAGATAAAGTGCATGTGAGAAAGAGCGCATGGGCAGGAGAAAGGGTGTGGGCGCAGGAAGGCATGAGCTGCTGAAAGAGAGCAAACGTCCAACAAAGTATGTGAGAAAGAGCTAAAGCATGAGAAAGGCAGAGTGTGTGTGAGAAGGGGGGGGGGAGAGAGAGAGAGACTGAGAAGGGTCATGAGACACCACCTGAGAAAGACAGTGCGAGAGAGAGCGCGCCAACAAAAAGAGCGAACAAGAATGAGAGAGCTTGAACAATACAAAGAGCAAGTGCAAAGGTGCAAGAAAGGGTGGGCTCGATAAAGGGCAAAGGTGTGGGAAAGAGCGAGGGAACAAGAGCTGGGATGCATAAGAGAGCGGGCTCAAGTAAGAGCAAACACAAGAAAGAGCGAGAGCACATACGAGGGAGAGCGGGTGCAAGAGAGGAGAGCCAAGACAGTGAGTGCAAGAAAGGAAGCGTGCATGAGAAAGCACAAAAGAGTGAGAAAGACAGCACCCAACAAAGAGAGACCATGCCTTCAGTTTACGAAAGTTTTCTTTGCTGACTGGCTTTATACTTTATAGGAGGGAAATACTGAAAGAAATAACTTTCTTTGAGGGCAACCCAAAGTATTTAACTGAAATTGAAATTTTATTGCTTCCTTTTTTTAATTTTTTTTTTTTAAGTTAGGTCTACTTTTACACCTGTCCTGGTTTCAGCTGGGATAGAGTTAATTGTCTTCCTAGTAGCTGGTACAGCGCTGTGTTTTGGGTT
>JAVKLA010000030.1:21994395-22030741 GCA_034782735.1 Sagittarius serpentarius | reverse complement strand
TTTCTTATGTTTCAGCCCCTTTCAGTACCACTGAAACTGTGGCGCACGGGTAGATTTAAAGGCTTGTTTTTTAACTCAGCAGTTTGATGTTTACCTTAAGTAGGTCAAAGCGGGTAAATGCTAGACTGAGTCAAAGGCGGGTAAACTCTGTTTGCCTGCATTCAGTGTCAACTGAGAATGACAGGAACCGTTCCTAATTTGCTTAGACCAGTAACATGGTGAAGCGGATTACGTTCCAGAAGAGATTTCAACACAACTTGTTTTTTAATGGTCTAGATTTTACTTCATTTGAAAGATACATTGTATTAAGCACAGGGTGGAAATTAAGCTCCCCAGTTCTACATAACAGTCTGCAGCTGTATTCAGAAATCTGGTCAGTTTGTAAGTACTGATGATTAAAATTTACTGAGACAGTCAGCTCAACATTGCTCTTACCTATAGTTTTACTAGAAAGACTTAAAAATGGAAGCATTATCATTAAATGTTGGGGGGTTTTTTAATCTGCATATATTTAGACATAATTTGCAAGAATATCCATTGCATTAATAATGCAAACCTTAATTACTTGTTAGAAAATTGATGTTACCCCTTCAAGCTACAATATTGCACAGGCTTTCTCCAGAGTAAGATTATTTGGATAACAGTCTCCTGAGGATCTCAGGTTTTGTGTTGTGTCAAATTTTTTGCAGCTATGTGGCTTACAAACTCATTTTTTTGCACAGCAAGGGTGAATAATAATCTTGACTAGCTTATTAGTAATCCTGTTTAGACACCTGTACAAATCTTATTGCTTGGAAGAGTGATTTGGCTTATGTGTATTAATAAGGCTGGAAATACATTTCTTAACTATTATACATTGTTGAAAGTTTCGGTCTCCATCTCCCTTTCTCATTAAACGTATAAGAAACATGTCTGTGTATAAATTAACTGAGCATAAGAGCCATGAAAACCTTGCTGGTATTTTTAGAATTTTTTAAACTCTGAATTTTCTTATGACACTCTCAACTCAAAAGTATAAAAACCTGTGAGAAACATTAGAAATAAACTATATTCTGAGATTATTTCTAGGGAGAAACTTTTTAGCAGGGCCTGTAGCGAGAGGACTAGGGGAAACAGCCTTAAACTGAAAGAGGGCAGATTTAGATTGGATATAAGGAAGAAATTCTTTTCAATGAGGGTGGTAAAACACTGGAAGAGGTTGCCCAGAGAGGTGGTAGAAGCCCCATCCCTGGGAACATTCCAGGCCAGGCTGGACGGGGCTCTGAGCAACCTGATCTAGTTGAAGGGGTCCCTGCTCACCGCAGGGGCGTTGGACTCAATGACCTTTGATGGTCCCTCCCAACCCAAGCCATTCTATGATTCTGTGATTATTAATGGCTATTTTTAAGGTGCCTAACACAGTACTATCTTGGAGCTTCTGTTATTAGTCTAAAAATACTTCTACAGTAAAAGTGCAAGGATAAAACTTCTTGAAAATAAAGCTTATACATGTTTTTTACTCACTGGGCCTGCCAGCCTTCAATCTTTTTGTTTTCAAAAGCTGATGTATTCTCCAACTTTCATCATTCTTAAGTAAATATGACACTATAAAGTGATATTAGGTGTTTGAAACCAACAGCAATATTATTTCTGTTTGGAATATCATTACCCAGATTTTCACCCAGTTCTTGGTTGGCAAAGTGGCATTTAATGATGGCATGAGTATATGCTGCAGACTGGAAATGGACCTCCTTGTGCTGTGAATATATGTCAGCTCATTGAAAAATTTCTGATGAACTTTGAAAAATCTCTGTCGGGATATACCCTGTAGTATACCCAAAGGCTGGAATGAAATCAAACCTGAATTGGTTGAATTTCCTGCAGAACACACAGACCACATTTCTACCAGCTCCATGGACTTACTCTTGAGCAGTTGATTACATAGTTCATTTTCACTCCAGTCTTTTCTGTTTGGAAAAAAAAAACAAACCACCAAAAAACAGCTTATTGTTTATCTCATTCCTGATTAAAAATGTCATGTCAAAAATAATTGTAAATAAAAATCATTGTAGTATATTTCTGCAGCCCAATTATTCATTATTTTGAGATTTACATTTCAGAATATCATTAATTTCTGATGGAATGTAGAGTATTCATTATGTCCTGATTACATGTAAATAATTCTGAGAATGCTGTTTTTTCCATGGAAACAGATTTTTTGAAGTTTACAGTACATTTTCTCTTAATATCTACAAATTCTTGTAACAGTAATTTTCATGTGAACTCTCTCACCAAATACATTTTCTGATCATCATTGCTCAGTCTTTATTTCGCACATACCTCCAAAGGAATGCACAGATGTTATCTGTTCCTGATGAGAATCCAGAAGAATCCAGTAGAATCCAGTAATTTGCTATACTTTTAGAAGGGGCATGCAGTGTGGTGGTCAAGAATCTATTTGGCTAATTTACCTGCTTTATATATGCGCAGAGGAACCGCAGCTAGCTTTATCTAAATGTATCGTGCCTCATGCGTTCTGACTGTATTTATCCTCACAACAAGTCTGCCAAGTTGTCAGCGGCTGTAATGTTTTAATGCGCTGGGACGGGGAGGCAGAATGACTGGCATTGGGTCATACGGGAAGGATACCCACTTCAGTCTTCCACCTCCTCAGCTGCCATCCCCACCACTGCAACTGCTCTTGGGATTAACAGGGCAGGAACACGCTCAGAGGAAAGCAAGAGTGTTGGTAGCAGCACTTCCCTGTACATTAAAATGTTGGAGGTCAAAGACAAGATGGTTTCCAGTACACTGCCCTGTATCTCTAATAGCAAAAACAAGGGTAAGTGATGAGCTTTAGGTGACAGAACAAGCTTTTGCTAATAATTTAAATGAGGCTTTTGAAAAAAGGTCTCTGTGCTGGCCTTCAAAGTTCACTTCACTGGCAACACAATTAGTACAATACTGAGCTGGGTCCAAAATTCAATGCAAACGCAAAAAACATGGTGATGATGCACTAATAAAGGAAAATAAAGTAGAAACAAATAATCTGTGTTTGAGAAAATCCATTTTAAGGAAAACATAGATATCTGCAGTTTATTTTTGGTGTGGTGGAGTTTTCTCTGTTCGTCTGTCTCATCTTTAAGAGCACCAGCCACATTATATCATTGCACTGAGGCAATATGAGATAATCATGATTTTCCTACTAGTGATTTAATGAAACTTTTGCTGGCAAAATGTCAACTCTCCATTTAACATGAACTACTGAAATATGTAGAGCTTAGAAATTTAAAACTACAAAGAATTCTTATTAGGAGAATATTGATTTAAACTAATTCAGTTTAATTCCTTTGTAATATTTTAAAACTTAAAAGTGGCGAGTTTAGAAGAGTGCAAAGTATTGCTCAGCAGTAAAAATACCAATTTTTTTAAGGTAGACCTACTAATGTCACTCACTATTCATGACCTTAAGCTTCTGCCTCACTGTGCTGTGTTTATAGGGCTTGTATTTTTTCTTTTAATACTATAGATTTTCAGAGCGCAAGAGTATATTATGACAGACTTTATTTTTATCAAGGCAATAAAAGAAAATTATGTGGTAAAAAGCTGTTTAGCACTGTTATAGTCAGGGTACTAATAGCAAGACAAATGATGTGACTAGATGACTAAACTGTTCTAAATAAAATTATGCCCCAACTTCTCTGCAGGCAATGTGGAAAGATACAGCTTTGGAAGGCTTGAATTTGGACTTACACAAGCATGGTCTGTTTCAACGTCCTCGGCTGTGTTTTTCTGAGTTTTAGTGAGCTCATGATCAGGCCTCAGAACTTACCTTTGGCTTACGTATGGGAAAGGTGTTAACTTACAAAGGCCAGCAATTACTACGTTGATAAATAAACGCTGACAGATATGCATAACTCCTTCAGTCGCTGATTAGAAATGGGGCGGGGGGAAGTCAGATGTATGTTTTGTTTGCTCATCTTAAACTTTGTTGTGTTTGTTTTATTAATCATGGAAATGCATGTTTAGATGAGCAGATGGGGTACCACTGGGGTAGGCAAAAGTATCCTCACAGAGCAATAGGAAACACTATTTCTTTGGAGTATCTGTTCTGTTTACTGATCAAACCTGTGTCATTCAGATTTAAAGATTTTTAAGTTTTTGAATTTGCTACTTTAGAAAATGAACAAATTGGATTAATTTAAAACATTTGATGGTAAACTGGAAATCACTACACAACTTGGGACATCCAGTAGTTTTAGGGCTTGGAAATATCTTAAACCTTCAATTTTTGGTATATTAAGATATTTTGGTATATTAGGTATATTGTGCACAAACAGATGATATTTTGTCATTCAATGCCCAGATATGGAAAATTGCATCCAGCTCCATCAGATGGCTTTGGAAAATGTTGACTATCAAATGAGAAAGGGTGGCATGAGATGTGGCTTTACAGAAGTGTTAAGTACTTTGGTAAAGTTCCTTCCATTTCTGTTTGAGCAGAGCCCCAAAGCTGGCTCTACCGAGGATGCTGGCTGCGTAGCAAACCTGTTTATCTCAGCCCCCTGCTTCGGTTCCCCCCTGTAAAGGAGGGGACTCTCCTTTTCATCCCCTGCAGGAACTGCAGAACAGCCAGCCTCTCCTAAACACGGTACCCAAATAAGCTCAGCAACCTGCGGTGCTGAGCTAGATTCGAAAATGTGCTTAAGCAAATTCTATGGAGATTTTTGGCTTTGTGGAGAGATCTCTGTAACAGATGTGTCAGGGCCTCAGCAGCTCAGAACTGCCATTTGCAGCTTGACACATGCATTTTCAGCTGAGATTCTCTTGAGGGAGGACTTTGGTTTTAAATTGGTGCCTTTAGATCATCTGGAAGAAAATGGCAATTTTCTACCTTTTTTTTTTTTCCCCTCCTCTTCTTTTAGGAAAATAGATTTCATCCAAACGCTATAATTCTACTTTTACATAGACGAATCTCCCTCTCTGGAGAAGACCTGAAGGCAGCGAATTACCTACAGAAATCACTTTGAGGTCAAAGTCCTGGAACTATGGTTACCTTTTCCATAATAAGTGAAAATATATGACGTCCCACTGGGCATCCTGATAGCCTGAGGAGGTACATATAAATTAATTGCTCAATAGCAATATGCACAGAGCTTCGCTCCTTGCATTATGCCTCTGGTAGTTGTATGCACCTACATTTGCAATTTGGGAGAACTGGGAAGAGCCAGGGTTAGAATTTTTTTAGTGCCTGCCAGATGGCCAAGCTAGCGATAGCTTTTTTCACATTACATAGGCCAATAGCTACCTACCTCTCAATAGCTACCCTCGCAACACAGCTCCGAATCAGACCTTGTTCTTTTACTTAGGTATAGACAGACGAACTAGTGTGTGATAGTTTCTCTAGAGCTACTTCTCTTTTGTAGGCTAATCTCTGCTAAACCAGAAGAATAACTTGGCCAGTAGTTTGGGGTTAGAGACAAGAAGGGATAGGAAACAATACCCGTACGTCAAATCTTCCCCATCTCTGCCCAGCTAAAACTGCGTCAGTCCGTTCACTCTGCCAGTAGTGTTGAAGGATCACATCACTTATACATAAAGCTTGCCAGTGTGCGTGCAAGTTAGTAGATAAAAATGCATTAAAAATGGACTCACCCTGAAAAGTATTACAGTCCTTTACTTACAGTTGCATCCATAAAATGTATTCCAACTAAAAACTGTGAGGACTCTTTCGAAAAAATCCCCAAAACTAATCTTACTGCATCAGGCTAAACCTTAAGCATCGAAACAATTAAAATGTTGCCTGCAAGTAAAATGTACTGTGGCCAATAAAAATTTCTATATATAGCCCTCACTTGGAAGTGGTGATCTCTCTCTAATAAAGTAAGAATCTTGTGGTTAAAGGTATTACATTTTTTTCTCCACAGACTTAAAATATGGATAGCCCAGTGATTTCAGGTAGGTTTGTACCTGCCTCTTGCAAAGAGAAATTTGGCCAGGGTCTGGCTTGCCGTTTGTTTTTCTTTTATTTTACAGTAAACAACTATGTTCAAAGATTGAAAAAGTAATTGCACTTCATTTTATCTTTGCTACAGGGAAGGAGTTGAGGAAGTTGAGAGAAATTGTAGAGCTGTTGTGATAGAGGGCTTCCAGCTTTGAGGTTTCTGGACTCTGTCCTGAACGCTGTAAAGTAGGGGAGACTAGAAAGCAAGTGATGCTGTGCCTTGGAGAAAACCAAACCAAAGCAAACCCCTCTCTTACTTGGCTTAGCGTTTCCCAGGTGATTGTCTTGAGCTGCTGACTCACTCATAGATGCTGTGCTCCACAGGGTGCTGCCTAGTATGCCCAACGTAAACATTTTGCTCTGCGTTCAGCTGCAGAGTCTTTATTTGGGAGACGCTTGAAGGGATCCTCTTCCTTATTCCTGGTGATTATCTTCTGAAATGCATGAGGTTTGTTTCTTCTCTGTCACAGGTATTTTTAAGCTGGTTACGTTGCAGAGGATATCTTGCTCTCTTGCTCTCCTTAAATCCTTCAGGCAGAAGCTTCTGTATGCTTGAGAAAGAAGTTTGGTTTGATATTAAAAAATGTCCAGCCTTCCTGAACAATTATTTTAACAGTTCACAGCCTATCAAGGGATGGCTGCACAGAAGATACTCTTTTTCCTTCTTCTCCATATTGAGGAGACCTCCATCACACTCCTATTGTGTTGTAAGGTAATAGAGGTAGTTTGTTTTCCTCTGTACTGGAAAACAAAACAAAACACAGTGATGGGAAGATGGGAGGAAATGTCATAACACAAATTTGTGTATGAAATAATAGCATCTCCTCTCCTAGTTTGATTTCAAATAGAACCACCTGCTGATAGCTCAGATTGCTTCCTAAATCACTTTGCTTTTTGTACATCAAAATGTCAAGAATTAATATAGTTTTTCTTGTATGTTCTTAAAAAGTTTCATTAGCGAGAATAGTGAGTTTCTCAGAATTTGAAAAAGATTTTCTTATAACTGTGATAAGGTCTAAGGATGTCTAATCTAAGTCAGCTGACTTTCAAGACTGGAGGATGGTTAATACCAGCCTACGATTAACACTCTGTTATTGCTCTTTTTTTAATTTTGAAATGTGGCAGTGAAATTATTTTTTAAGATGTTTTGTCACTTTCTGAGAATGCTGTACAGCTGAAAGCCTGGGATTCAATGTGCTTTTTTTTTTTTCTTTAAGTAAGCTGAAGAATAAAAAAATATAGCTCTATGTGCTGTACACAGTTGACAATGATAGATGGTAGTGTGGCACATAGGAAAAATATCTTATTGGGAGCTTTTATGAGTAACTCTGCATCTCTGGTGAGTGACTGGGACCAGGTAGATTCCCCAGGAGAGGAGAGGGCTTGGGGTATTTTCAGCATTCACCTTTTGTTGGACAGTTTGCAGCTAGTAATATAGCCAGTGCTAATGTAAACTTCGTGGGCTATATTAGATCTGGGGATTACCGCTTGGGTTTGTTTCATGTTGCATTAAACACTACGTAAAAGTGCAACAGCACTATTCAGTGAGGCGTATGACATATCGTACTCACGTATGTTGTGTGATATGTGTAAATGTCCCTTCTGGGTGGTAGAAAGGAAGGGTGATCTTTTAAACAAATAAATTCCTCACTTTCATATTTGACTGCTAAAAGTGGAAACCTAGAAAACAATACTGCAAGTAATACTGGTGCTCAGAATTTAGGAGGAAAAGTAACTACTTCTATACCTGGCACAAAGTTTCTTTGTAGAGAAACAAAAAAAACTCTTATTTGGGAAATGTGATGCAAACAGAGTAGTGAGATTGCAGTAGGCAAATCTTGCATGGCACGTGCTATGAAATATATTTAACACCAGGCCCCCATCAGCTAATACACTTCTCTTCGTTCTTTCCATCCCTCCTAGCTATTAAGATACATTTTTGTATGGTTCACATCTCTTTTATTCCTCCCCACCGCCCCTTGGCTGAAGATGGGAAATATGTATTGAGAAATTATTTGGGAGCCATAAGAGACAGTGTACAGTGGCTGTGATGGTGGAGGTAAAGCAGTGCAAGTGTCCCTTCCTTCCCTCCTTCCTTCCTGAGAGTATTAGCTGTTGTTGTGCCAGCCATCCCTGCATTGCCTTGGCAGGGCCACAGAGGACTGCAGCTAGGAGAGCGTGTTTGGGGGGGTGTGGGGGTGAGTGCCGTTACGGCCGTGGACTTTTCTTGTGGGTATTTATTACAGGCTGCTTTCCTGAAAGAAGGTGCTAGGCTACATGGGTCTTTGTCTTGAGCCACAACAGCCTATTTTTATAGTGTATTTTATTAAATTCTATTTTTATGGTCGAGTTTAGGAGCAATTCTTAATGGGGAGGAGCTAAAAAGGGCTGAATCCTTTACTGAGATGTCGTAACTGGAAATGTAGACACTTCTGTGGTTTCAGGTAAAGGATTAACACATCACAACTCTTACTGCTTGTGGTTCCTGGGTAAGAAGCGAGAAAGACAAGCTCTGACTCAATTCTGGCATTCATGTTAGCTAAATTACCTAAGGACTTACAAAGCTGCCCGAGCCCTGGAAGAACTAGTACTGTCTCTCTAGTCTCTGGGTCATGACCAGGGTACACTACAAAGGGGGCTGCAGGCCTTGGAGATCGGAAACTCTACCTTAGACTTTTCTGTACCAAAGGAAGAGGAGGTGAGACAGCAGAAGGGGTCGAGGTCTGCGTGAGAATTACTTCTCAGAGCAACGCTTCCTTGGTTTCCTGCTCTGAGAGTTGCTGTACTGCAGTGTTTTAGATAGTGACGGGTAAGGTAGAGCATCCTTGCTAAGCGGTGTAACTTCAACAGAGGCTTTTTTCAGCCTGGAGGATTCCACCAAGGGCTGGACAGTTTTGTCTTCAAAAGGAAAATATGTAACAGAATTGTAAAAATGTCTGTTTCAGGTAGTGCCTTCGACTCTAGCAGTTATTTTTTTGTCTCGTAATCCCAGAATCCCCACTAAACTGTGGCTATGCTACAGCATTGCTGAAAATAAATCCCATCCTGTTGAGTTAGCACACTTTTTTGGACATAGAAGCTTGCAAGGTCATCTTTGGGTAGTCATGAACAGCAAGCATTCCCCAGTGTGCACGTGTGCTAGCAAATGAAATACAGGAATAAGTTAGAAATTATGTTTATTTCACAATACAGGGAAGTAAGGATATAAAATGGATGCAGTGATATAATCTAGCTGTTTCTTGGCAATTTTCAGGGATAATTTGTCTTCTCACAAATTCAGGGATTTTTTTTTTGGAGAAAGGGACGCTTTATTTCTCGGAAAAAGTATATATCTGTGTTTGTGCTGTTAGTGTGTATTGTGGTAGGAATTACAGCAGTATAATTGAAATGTTCCAGTGTTGTTTTGCATAATTTGGCAATACATAAGTTACAGCAACCCTGGGCAGCAGAGGCTTAGTATGCATTATTATACATAAATATTTTTCTTAGTAGAAAGTAAAGAAGTTTTATCAGGGATTTTGTAGTATTTTAATAATAGGTAACTTTTGCTTAGTGTTACAAGAAGAAACTTTTTAATCATATTATATATATTGTGTTGTACGGTTGCATTGTTACCGAACAGTGACAACATAAGAAGAGGCAAGAAGTAAATTCTTCCGATAGATATGAATATGGTGACTTGGAGCAACACAAGTGTCAATTGTATCTAATCTAGGGAAGTGGTGTATATTTGCAAAGAACTCCAGTGTATGTCACATAATACTTATTCAGAGATACCCAAGGTGCTTGTGGAAATAGTTTGACACTGAGCTAGCTGTATTTTTACACAATGTAGGATTTTATTTTAAATTTACGTTTAAGTAGCTTATTGCTACCAAAGGCAAACAAACATGTACACAAAGATTCAAAACAGACAATGAGATTAACTTAAGCCTGCCTCACATAAAGCTGCCCTTCAACCATTTTCCTTTCATGAGGGGATACAGTGCTATGAATGTACACATCATGGAAAGCATATTTACTTCATATTTTATTTTATAATCACGAGCCTTTGACGCTTCACTGTAAGGCTAATGGCTGCTATTTTCATTAAAACACTAGGTTGGTGTATTTTGTGTCTGTGAGCGTGTGAGAATGATGACTGTCCCTCACGGAGTCTGAGGTCCCACTGTTCCTGGAAATGGGGACAAACCTTGGGAGCACCCCCTGGGAAGAACCAGGGTGCACTGATACTTTGCTTTGCAGGTCACTTAGCCTACTCGATTTGCCCATCTGTAACACATTTTATACCCATATGTTGTTGTTCTTTTTAATACAAGCAGATAGTGAAAGCTTGGCATCTGCAAAGTTATTTCTGTTAGGAGGGAAGATGTGACAAGTCGCGTGCTTTTGATGCCATCATGTTTATTTTCAAGAAGGTACAAATTCATGCGGAATCCATCTCTGAATGGAGGAGGGACTGGCTTGAGGGGCAGCTTTCTGGTTCATAGCCTTCTTGGTTTTGAAACAAAACTTCCTCAAAGTACTTTTACCCTCCCTGATCACTTACCAGTGCTGTTAGCCCCAACCGAAGCCTCCCCAGACACCTGGCTGCGGTGCCGCCTCCGGCGGCAGGGCTTCTCGCCGGCACCGGCACACCCTCACCCCCCAGCCCGTTGGTGTTTCTCAACAGCTTTGCAGACGCTTCTGTTTGAAATTCTTTACTGATTTCATTCATGTCGTTATTTTGGTTAACTGTCAGCTTTTGGATGAAATTTGTCCCAGCCTATTTGTATAAATATTTTAACACTGTGTGTTTTTTAATCTTGCCTGAGTTACTTCCAGGGGCGGAGGGATGTGTTATACCATTTGTCTACAAATTACACGGATTAGTTTAGGTTTTTTGTTGTCTTGAATATCCAACATTAAAATTTCCTATAAAAAGAAAAAAATGTTTTCGAAGTGCTGCAAATTCAGGAGACCAGCAATCCATGTTCTTTCTTCACCATTTATTATTTAATGCCTTTCTATTGTGCCTTTGCACTTTAAATGTAACTCCTTTCTAAGCAAAACCATCCCAGCTTTGTCATTTATTCCTTGTGGGAGAGTTCATACATGCCCTGGACTATTCATGTTGCCTCCTCTCAGCCATTCTCCATCTGAGTCGGGCATGGTGGGGGTCATGCCTTGCTCCCGTGAGACTTCACCAGCTGATAGCATCTCGCAGTATTATCTCTGGTATTGACCACATGGACTTTTATGCAAGTTTTTGCAACTTCGTATTTAGCAGACCTCATCCTTGCGTTCACAGATGTGGAGATACTTCACTTTCCTTCCCAGCTAAGTTAAACTCTTTTAAGGTGAACAAGGGTTTCAGGCTTCTACCTCCAACTACACACTACTTTCCCTGTATGACCTTTTTTACATCTGAGGTTTACCTGATGTTTGTAATAATCTTTCATTCTGATAAAGCTGCACAGCTTTGTAGTCTCTATAAATATTTCCACCGTTCATCAGCAGTTCTTGATTATTAGCTTATATTTGGGGCCAGATAGCATAATAACCATGTCTGACATAGTAAGCAGAGACTTCAGTAACCAGCAACTTTCCACAAAATATTGAGGAAGAAGTCTGAGTCATGAGAGTTTCCATATCACTCATATCTCCCTTTTTCAATTTGCATTGAAGTGGAGAGAAATGTCCATGAAGCCACAGTGAATGAAGACATTCTTTTAATCCTAGATAAATAACTCCTAAATTAGAATAGTAGTTGATCTTTTCCAAACTGATTTTTTGGGGATTATTTTATAGTGAAATATTAGTAAACGTTAACTAAAGACTAGCTGAAACTTTGTGAAATATACTGACGGGTTTATATAGTAAAAATATATCTTTATACAGTAAAAATAATATTATCTTTAAATAGTAAAAGTAAAAAAGTATTTGCTTTACATAGAGAAAGGAAAATATCTTTATATAGTAAAAATAATAATTTTTTTTAAATGCAGTGTTTTCCTTTCTGTCTGCTAAGTAGCATTTGATAATTTAAAATAATTTGCTCTGTTCTCCAGCTACTTAAATTTTCAGTAATCTTCTATGTGACACTTTATCAAAAGGATTTAGAAGTCCAAATAAATTATGTCAACTGGTTCTTTTTTATCCATTTTATCCATTACCATGTGTATGCAGTATGACCCACTTTGAGAAGTGAATCAGATGAGAAAGATTTACATGAAGTGCTATAATAGAGACCAAACCACTGTCTAAACGTATTTTCAAGCACCATAACTGAAAGTGGGACTTTTCAGATCACTGTAAATTAAATTGATTAATAATACATCATGTGAAAATGAATTTTTCATGGTTTGGGAGCTAATGTTCTCAATTATTCAGCAATGCAAAATGTAGGAAACTTGCATATAAACAGCATGCAAGAGTTGATCCATGAAATCTTTACTTAGAAAACAAAATTTCTTTTTAATATGCTAGAACATTTTTTCCTAAAAATGTCATTTACTTTTGAAGTCTGAAATTAAATTGGCCATATACATACACCATAAGTATCCTGTCTATTAGCAACGGCACACACTTTAAATTAATCATTTTATATTCACAATTTCCCCATATTTTACTTCTTCAATGTTATGAAATAAAATTCTTGTTCCATAGCTGATGTCATAGTTTCTGGAAGGCATTTGCGATGCTGAAATAAGAAGTTCTGTTGTCTTTTGAAAAACTTAAGAATTTTTTAGAGAATTTCATTTATGAATATTGATGTTCTACTCCTTGCATCTTTCCTGGACCGTGATTCCAAGTCATAATCCTGTGTACCTAAATCCTGAGTGTTTTAGCTGAACTGAATTTCAAAAATTCAGAACTTGTGAATCCTTAATAATATGTCCAAAAATGATATTTTGTGGTTAGGAGGGTTGGTTGGTTGGTTGGTTGCTTTTAACGCTTAACTTCAATTAGGATTAAAGTTTTTTCCCAGATGTTCTAAATGTGATCAATTATATTGGAAAACAAATTGATACTAGTCCAGGTACTAATCTCAGTAATAACTGCATAATTGCAGAGTATCCCGCCATGAAGTAGTAGCAGTATAGTCCTCTGCATTGTGCTTTTGGACATCATTTATTTTCACTCATTGTAAATGAACACAGGGAAGGGCATAAATATTGCCGAGCACCCGTAACATCTAAGTACTCCAAGGCAGTCACTATTTCTCAGGGTTTGGTGTGTAGAAATGAGAGATGGGAAACACTTGTGAGGTTGTCGAAATCATCTTTATGTTACTCATGGGCAGTTCCCTAGGGTGTATTGTTTAAGAACAGATGCTATGATCATCTCCTGTGTGGAAGACCCTTTAACCTTGGTGGGGGGTTAAAATGAAGAGTGATTGCAAGATTCAACCTGTACTGTGCCTAGCATCATGTTAAGTGACTCAAGGTTTAGGGCCTTCAAGTACGGGAGTAATGGTGGCTAATTTTTCTAAGTGATTCTCTATTCGTACCCTGTATGAAGTAGGGGCCTTAACTCTCCTTTTTCTGCATTGCTAGATAAATTATGTAGCTGAGGTTGCAGGTGTAGTAAGCTACTGCTCAGTATCCTTAATCCTAAAAGCATGTTCTCCACGGTGACATCTTTGCACCAGTAGAAGGTTCAGTTACAGTCTGTCAAGCTGCCCACGGACAGAGAGGTGCACTCACGTGCAATATGTTCTAAAAGGTGAAAACAATGAAGGAATTGAAGCAAAGGTGCTCTCTACACGAGTACTTCTCAACATAAACAAAATTCAGATAACTCTCCATTTTTCCTTCTCCCTTAAAACTGCTGCTCTCGACCTCATTAAGATGTTTGCTGTGCACCAGTAAGATGTTTTGTCAGCCAGGAACTATGACGTTCCCAGACACACATTGCTATAATTGTGTAGAGTTTTTCAGTTTGGTTTTTTTTTTTCCCCTCTGAGGATTGTAAAATTGCTTTAGAGCAACCAGAGAAAAATCGACTTGAATTCTAGGAATCATGATTATGTTTTTCAGCATACAAATGTAGCGATAGATAATATGGGTTTAAGAAAAAAGTGTCTGTCTCCAAGAATAGGAAGACAGGTAAGGAACTTATCCTGCATGACCCCTAGTCAGCTGCAAAGGTTGATGGAGAAATTATTGCTAGTGGCATCATCTCTGCTTTAGTAAATTAATTAATTTGCATCAAAAGAGCTCTATTGCATGTAACTAATCATCACCGTGTGCCTGAGCACAGGATCATTACGGGCTGCATTACTGGGTTTGCCATATGCTTCCTGCATGGTTGGAAGGAATCACAATAACTTTCTGTGTTTCTGTTTTCCTCTTTACAAGAATGATCACCAAGGACTGGGGGGAAAAAGTCAGATGTCCCGTGAGCGTGAATGAGTTGTTTCCTGAAGAAACAAAGACGCATCCATTTTTTTAATGGTCGTTTCCTGTGAGCCAGGGTCTGAGGGGGAGACCTAGTACCTCCCGACTCAGCCTGTTGGGATCTCTCTTAGTGGATGTTCTGAATTGCAAAGTATTTTTAGGGCGTAATGAGATATGAAACAATGTAACTTTGAGGTCTGGGGGGTGTCCCTCAGACCTCTTCAGGATGAAAGAAAACTATTTCCCTTTTTCTATGTACCTATTTCACAAACAAACTGTGGATGCGTAGATAGGTGGAGACCCACGTGTCTGGGCTGCAGTAGCCTGCCCCATTCCACAGAGGAGAAAATGTTCAGAAACAGCATTTAACCCTAACACTTAGGACTCAAATCCAGACACTGGGTCGTTTTGAACCTTGGTATCATCAATCCTTCTATCATGCTTCACCATCAAATCCCTCTTCCCTCAATATTTTCCACTGCCGTACTGTCACTAGCGCTGATTGTCGAGCGCAGATTTAAAATTGAGATTGCATGAGTGAGAACTAGCCACAGTATCCACTGATACCTATTTATCTTGGGCAAGATCTGTTAGCTCTGTAACATTTGTCAAAGCTCTGTTGGCAAGGTAATCTAGAGCAATCATTTCTCTTCTGTCACTGCAAATTCTGCCTGGGAAACTGTAAACCTCAAGCAGACTTCTTGGAGAGTGGTGCAGAGCAAAAACTGAAGACTGGGAACTGCTGAACGTCAGCAAAGGTTACGCAGTTATTTCTCATGTCGCTTTGACAGGCTTGCCACTCACACGAGAGCCAGGAGCAAAGGAGCAGTGCAGAACGCGGATCCAAGGGAGCATGGGGAGGGCAGGGAAATGCACCATTAATCAAGGGCATGCGGGCAGCCCATGGGAAAGCTCTGTGTTTCGAAGTGGGGTGACCTTTAGGAAATATCTAGTTAAGCAATGTGATTAATGTTCTATGTTCATTGCTTAATCAGTTGCATTATTTATTGCAAAAGTGGGTAAAAATAAATAAAAACAAAGTTAAAAGGAACAGCTTTTTAAAGGCAACAGTGGAGTGGTTCTGTTCAGTTGCTGGTTCCGTTTGTTAGATTTAGGACAATTGCTACCTGCCTCACAGATCTTTAGAGCACACTTTTTGATGGTGCTGATAGGCACTGTGTACACAGCAAGATTATATTAAATTGCTCAAAGAGACAGTGATACATATTATTGCCCTATTGATTCACGAGATGTTTTATAGTATAAACTGTAAAATCACTGAACCTCAGGTTAAATATTCAGTGTGATTTGGGGTGTTTTAGTCATAGAAATCCTATTAAGAAAGAAGGGGATCATATAGCTAAGTCCCTGTAAATGGCACTGAACAGTTACCTCTAGTGTCCTGTAATGATCTTAGTAATGAAGAAATCATTTGATATTCATTGTCGAGCCATTGATCATAATGGATTCATTCATTATTAATGTAGCTATAGCACAGTGTTGAAAGACCTGTTGCAAAGTGAGCAGGAAGATTACTTTTGCAGAGGAAATCTTGATGTAACGAGATCAATAGTCTTACCTGCCGTGCCAGCAGTATTGCTAGAGAGGAAGTTAAAGGATATCAGTGGTTGACTCTTCAATAAGCTCAAAGAGAGAAAAAAAAAATGAAATTGTTAGGAGAAGATATTGAAGCTGTATCAGGAGCCTCAATTTTCCAGGCTCAAATATTACCATCATAAATTGACACAGATTGCTACCCATCATCATTACTGGTCTGAAGATCAAACGCCAACTTTGGTTACACGAAAGCCTGCCAGCTGGAGGCAGCTAGACTAGAAGATGTAAAAGGGCCTTTGGGGACAGAAAGTGATCCTTGGACCAGTTCTGCCTATGAGGTTATCACCCACTGTGATGCAAAGTAACTTTCCTTTTAACCCAAAGGGCCATTGCTAATTGAAAGCTCTACCTACATATTCCAGATGATCTCCTGTGTCCCAATTACTAATTCAATCTGTTTATCTTCACTCTACTTAGCTTTGTAATTGCTCTTACCTTTCTGTATCACCTTCAATATGCATGAAGAAATACTTAACCATGCTACCTCCTAGAATAACTATTTAACTTAAAGTACTTCCAAAAGAGTTGTAGGGTGCAGTAGGTCAATACCCTCTTTCTAGGCATCTCCCCTTGTGCTTCCTAGTTGTATGATTGCTCCTTGCTTTGCCAGGGGGCAGAAAGGCAGATTTGGTTATTCAGGTGAGTGGCTAACAGGTCATGGTTTTACTCCTCGTGTTTTTCTCTGATGTACCAAGAGCTTTGAAAAGGCTTTAAAAAACAGTTTCTGTGGTGTCAGTTAACTAACTAAAAATGCCCTTTTCTTATCAATAGCTCACCTCCTCTTTTTTTGTCTTTTCAGATGATTGTTTGTTTGTTTGTTAATGCTATTGGGAGCAACCAGACCTTGCTAAAAGTAGCAATGGAAGATTATTTTCCAGTGTTTTAAAAGTCAAGCGGAAAGTTCCTCTTTGATGTACTTTGCTTAGCGGTTCTTTTAGGCATATGGTTACTTTTGCCTTCATTAGTCATTGTGGTGAGTTGTTGGAATGTTACTGTGCCACATCTTTGACTGGTGTGAGCTAGCTAGCAGCTGAGCATCTGACACTTTTATTTTCCTGTTTCACTGAAATCATACACACCAGGGATTGCACTGACATTTTGTGTTTATTTCTTCCATAAATACCTTTTTTTTCCCCATATCTGTATTTACTCCTCAAGCAGGTGGACTATGACGAAATTAGAACTGGGTTTGAAAATGGCACGTGGGTGGCATTTTACCACATAAACCTGAGAGGGAAAATGTTACTTTATTTCATTTTTTGGTCAGGAGAAGGCAGTGTTCCTTTCTGCACTGTTCTTTGTCTTGTGTTCTCCCTAAAATACTAATCAGTCAGGACTTACTAGTCACCTCCAATTTTGGAGACAACCGAACTCCATTTTCTCAGCACTGAGCCCCAACCATCGTATTTCTGCCTTTGGTGTTGTAAGATCACATTGCCCTCATATGCATAGTGTTCATCCTAATGCTAAGGCCCATCTTTAGCTTTTGTAGTTTGTGTAGCTTAAGAATGTAGAATATTATTTAAGTTAAAGCAGTAATGTCCATCTTCGTGTGCAGTGGATTTAGATCTTCAGTAAGTTAACCAAAGTTGATAAGAAATGGTGCCTGTTCAGCTGAACTCAAACACGCCCCACCATTGAGATGCTGCAAGGGTTCTTCAGAGGAATGTCCACAGGTATCTTTATAACTCTTTCTTTTCTGAATATACTTCTGATTTTTCAGCACTCAGATCTTGCTTATGTTGTAGCAAGTATTAATCCTTTTAGCAACTTTTCGTTTTCTGACCAAAGATAGTAATTAAACCAGTCTTGATATGGTCAAAAAAACCATGTTCTCAGTTCATTTCAGGGAAACTTAGCTGGTTTTATTTTCCCCCTCTTTGAGCAGAGATACTTTTACATCAGAGTAATAAAGCATCTGTCTAGCAGGATTCCAAGGCTGCAGAACAGCAAAGCAGCAGGCTGAAGAAGATTGCCAAAGGCAATTCATACCTTAAGTATGAAAAAAAAATTATAACTTCCTTCATACTGTGATAAAGAGTGAACTGGTGGAGTGGCTGTCTTAATGCAGGTGTGCTGGGTGGGAGACAGTGAAGTCACCTCTTGATTTGTCCCCTTATGTGTTTCAGGAGTATGCAGCAACATTTTATAGCCTAGCACAAACAGACAAAATATGATGGTTTTAAGCAATGCTCAGCTCTGAAATGCTGTAGAAACCAGTGCAAAATCATTGATTGACATGTAAAACAGCCCTGTATACAGGTAGAAACCTAATGAATGGTGTTTAAACATAAATACCCTAAAATAATAAATAACAAATATAATAATAAAATAACAAAATACAACTTCTCTTTCATTCAGATAAATTAGTACGTGAAATCTTTAAGTGGCCATCGAAGTAACTAACAATAAAAATGTCTTTCAAGAAAATAAAATCCATACCCATTGTAAGCAAGCTTGAAGCTAGGCTGGTAATGACATAGTTCTGTAAATGTAGGAGTTGAAATAATTCTCCAAAAGCTGCTGTTTCAACATTCCTGGACAGAAAACATGCCCATGCATCAATTCATAAACTTGTTCTCTTGCATGCCTGCACTTCTGCCATCTGTTAGGCTGGCATTTCGCCCACTCAAGGAAATATTGTTTCATTTTCCGCCGTGTACAAACATCGACTTGCTTTCTAGAGAAATCCTGAAAAAATACAGCTATTCTTTCTGTTTTTTTCTTCCCGCACATTTCCTCTTTTCAAGCACTATCGCTCTATGCTTTCATTGGAAGCACAATGGATAGTTCAGTCTTAGTCTTTTTCCTATTTGCCGAAATCTTTTCTGAGCATCCAATTTTAAGCTGCCTCTGGATGACCAAGAATTCCACAGGCTCCATGGTACTGGCCGTTCAGCTGGTGTTTTCAGAGTTTAAACATAAAGCTTGGCTTATCTTTTACCTGGCCACAAAAGGATGAGACACAACCACTGTCCCTGTGCTCCCTGAAAGTCAGCTGACAACCTGTCCATGCTAGTGTGCCCATCAGTGTATCTGAAACAAAACGGTGCATGAACTTTCTCTTGTAGAAGCTCCCAGACAGATTTCTTAATCTTGGCGATGACAATGATGAATATTCATGCTATTTTTGCTGAGCCTCCCAAGCATTGCTCTTAACCTCCTGATTCAAATTCCTGATGTTGTAATGCCTGTGAAAGCTGAACGACCTGTTTTGTTCTCAACTCAAAATGTGTTCCTGCATTCTCCAAGACACTGGCTCCACCTTTGGTAGTAAACTGCATGATTTCCTGTGAAATAATTTCCAGAGCTCTCATATCAAATTAAAAAAGGTAACAGCTGAACAAGTAGCTTGCACATGGCTCACGTGAGGTCTCTTCATCACAGTGCTGACCTCTACATTTGAATAAAGAAATGCCAAGGGGGACAGTAATGCCCCCTATAGAAAAGCAACATATACAGGAATAATTGCAGGATGTGTGCAGTGCGTGCCGAATGCGTGCAGTAAAATGGAGGTTTCACAAGTGCCCGAGTGGTCTGTGAGTGTAAGGGGAGCTGAGAGGCCCAAGCAGGAGTGGGCTCACAGGGAAATGTCGGTCAGCCAAACAGCCGCTTTTGTCGTGAATTTAAGTCTCAGTGGAATAATTTGGTTGTTCGTCCCAGAGGATCGAATTTGAGTGATGACTTTTATGGAGGTTTCCTTGAGATCACTGGCAGGTATTTTTAATTAGAGGCAAAGATGCTGTGGAAGCTAAGTGAGGAGCCGCGACGCCCTCTGTGTCGGTGGAATTCCTCTATTTATACCAGCCGCATTGCACAAAGGGACTGTCAGAGGAATTGCATTAAGGCGAACTCCTGGCTGTGCTGCAAGTCCCAGCCTCTTAGTTTCCATGTCCATTCCCAGGTAAATGTTACCAAGAATAGTGTCGAACAAGAGGACTGAAAGGGTGGACTTAATTTTAAAATATTTTATGGGAGTGGCTGCAGACCAAGGAGTGGTTGGTGCACATACCGGACTAGTAAGAAGATGGATCTGTTTTGGGGATTGCCTAGAGTAAAAGTCTATGCATGAGAGAAGGAGGATGCTAACCAGAGAAACTGAGAAGTGTCCTGGGACATGACATCCTTGCATGTTCTTCTCTCCCCTGCAGATCCTAGTGCTTCTTTCCCACATTAAAGCTGCATGTCCACTCCACTTGCCATCAGTCATCCTGCTACTCATGCTTGCTCTTTTTTTTTCCCAGCTCCAGATTCATTCCCTCTGTCCGTCATTCCCATAGCAATTTGCCAGAGGTATAGCATTTGCACACAGGGGGATTCTCATTTGCAGTTATTAATACAAAATGCAAAAAGAGAAGTTGGTTCAATAATATATAATGGAAGGGCCCTTTAAAATTGGCCAGTTGCTGTAGCTATTTACAGAAGACTTTGGACTAACTGTGGTAAAGCTCAGTGTTTAATTTATACGTGGTAAGAAGTCTGGCAGACAAGTGCAGATACTATATATTTATTATAGGTGTAACTGATAAATGTTTAGCAGCATCACAGTATTGTGTATATTTACATTTTAAGTTGCATTATATATACTTATATACATGTATATACTCTGCATATAAACACAGATATAAAAATGGCTTTATGTTTCCTAAAGATACATAAACAATCTAAAGAGCATATAAATCAGTTGATGCTATACTGTGGCCTTTTAAAACTACTGTTGCTTCATTTGGAGCCACTTTTGGAAATGCATTTCGCATAGAATACAATCTAAATATGTTGTCTTCCTTAAATAGAAATATTTGGTATCTACTTGTGTGTTTACACATATGCATACACACATGCACATGTATATATTTGTAAGTGTACTATTAATTACATCCACCCTTCAAAAGAGGTTTCCCAGAACCAGGTTCTGAATTCCCTGTTAGTTCCCTATTGCCATTTGACAGGAGCGCGTGTTCATCCATGATCATTATATATATGAAGGCAGTAAATAACGCTTGTGACAATGGCAAGAAACAATTCTCCTCCAGAGTGCAAAGACAGACTCTTTCTTTTGGGAAACAGGTACTGTCGGTAAATTTTCAAAGGTCATTTTTGTGGAGGTGACTCAAAGTAGCCATTCCAAACTGCCAGCCCCCTGATTTCATTTAGTGCACATCTGGAATGGGAACTTGACTGAGCAATGAGCAGGGCTTTTCAAATACATCTGATGGCCCAAGCACATCTTAGTGTTTTTCATATGCTTGCACAGCAGGCATGAAGTCCTATCAGCAATTTGTTCCACCCCTTCCAACTACACTTCATTTATGTGCAAAAAAAAAAAAAAAAAAAGCCCTGCAAAAGAGTATTGAGATTAGAGAAAATAACTTCTTGAGATTCACTCTCTTCTCTCGTTTTGGTTTATATTCTGTCCCCTGAGATTGTCAGTATTTAAAATTAAATCCTTACTTACATGTCAATAAAATGTCGCACTGGTGACTGTTATGCAAGTAACAGTAATGGTAATAAAGTGATAAAGTTCATGGAGTGGGAATACCATGAATTGAAAAATGACAACATGAGAAGGAACAACTAGATAAAAGAGGAACATGAGATGTACTGTGATTGAACTATCAGTCTGTCACCAGTGTAGCTAATGAAGGAGGAGCAGATTTAGGAAGCAGGTAGAAAGATATACATGTAGGCAAATGAGTACTTCAAATAGTTGCTGCGTGAAAAAAAGGAATTTCCTAAACAGCCAGTAGAAGAGCTAGAAAATAATTTTCGGGTTGGATGACAATAACTCTCAGTACAGTTTATATTGATGGTTCAGGGATGGTCACAATATAGAATTTGTTCAGATAAGTTTTTGTTATTTTGAGGTATGGAGCAAATAGAAAGTTGTCTTCATCCAAGTGAGTATGACTACGTATATGCCTTTTGCTGTCCTGGCAATAGTGAAAGTTACTAACCTATGTGCCAGTTAAGAGCTATGGTTTTGTTTTTCTGCTGCAAGAAGTTTTCATACACCTGTGGGAGATAGAAAATAAATTAATAATAGCAAAAAGAAATTATTTTTACGTACCCATAGGAATGTTGGCTTTCTGGCATATGCAAAACAATAATTTAACAATTGCTATGGAAAATTATAATTATACTATGTAAGCTATTAGAGAATGATTTCACATTAAGTTTTCCTATGCTTTAAAACACATGGCCTTCCACATTCTGCTTTCAGTTGCAATGGTGCTATTATATGAATATAACTGGTAACCAAGAGAAAACTGTACCTAGCAGTATTTAACAAGGTATTATTGAGTAACTTCTTTGAGTAGTTTTTCTGACACAATTTGAAAAAAATAAATTCAAAACATGTTAAAGTATATGGCTTTCTCTAAGAAATAGTTTGTCAGATTGCAATGACATATTTTCAGTCTATGGATAGCACATGGGGATATGAAAATCAGTGCATTATGACATATATTAACATAGGGTTTGTTTTGGAAGGGAACTTGTATCACCATTACTTGCTAAATGTGGTTTTGCAAAATCAAGACAGATCATTACTGAATATCTTTCAGCATGGTCCTTTTGAATTAAATACATATATAGTGATTTTACATAATTTGAATATGTGGGCTTTATAATGTCCGAAGGAATAATAAACAAGACTGTGTTACTGGTGTGCATTGTACACTGGTACCTGATACACTTCAGAGAGCAAGCACAAAAAATTTCATATTGGAGTACCCAAGCACACTGCCCAGTGTGCTCATTAAAATATCTAAATTAGATCATATCTTCTAAAATACAGTGTATACTCCGGCATAGAGTCATTCCCTCTTCCATTAACCTAACAGTAATGATTTCATGAAGTCCAGAATGTTGAAATATGTCACAGAAGACAATTAACAGAAAAATACATTTGCTAAAGAATTATTTGGAAAGAAAATCCCAAGATATGTCCAAAGAAGAGTAGTTATCTATTGCTAGAAAAATAATTGGTTATATGATATGGAATCTCATTACAGCTAGAAATATTACAGTCACTATTTCAGTGATAAAAAACTAATCAGTTTAATTTCATACAGCCTGAATATGTTAGGAAGCATGCACCCTGTAAGAATTTCCCTAATTTTTACATAGAGAGGGATATCTCTTAAGCTGGTGCAAAGGGTCTTCAGGTTGATTCCAAGAAAACCCAGGGGCAGTGAGAAGCTCTTTTCCACTGTGGCCAGCAGATGTGGTTAGGTGTCCTTTTCATCAGCAGCCTTGCCTGTTGAAGGGGGAGCTGCCTTCTCTTCCAGGACTGGCTGTAAAGATGAGATGGGAAGGGTAGACCTCCTTCTCAGTTTCTTCTAAGTAGCTCACGGTCCTCCTTAAATAAAGATTTTGTTGAGGCAATATAAACTGATTATGCTTCTAAGTATATTAGTTTATGCATTGATCAATATGTCTTTAAACACAAGTATTTTCAGGGTTGATATTGACAGTGTCCTTGCTGGAGTGAAGGGTGCTTAAGTAGTACTTTTAAAAAAAATCTGAATCTGTATGTGATAAGCTAATATATATGTAGAAAAAACATTTTAAAATTATACCACCCTATTTTGGTAAACCAGATTTAACCTCAGAGGATTTATCTATAAAATGCTGCTAAATCTTTTTAGTTGGGGGAGTAGGACTGTGAGAACAAAACAAAAGGAGATTGGCTGGCTTGCAGCAGCAGCAGCAATTTATTTCTCTTGTATAAACAGGAAATATTTTCAAAGTTCCACCGTTCCAGGTTTCGGAGCCACCAAGTAACATAGAGGTTTAACTTTGACCTCGACTGTTGCATATCTTTTGCCATTAGGATTTCATGGGCTCAAGCCTAGATGTCAGTGGGTATTAAAGAGGCTGTCAAAGTCTAGATAAGTACCTGAACATTCTGAAGGTTACTGTATCCATACAGAATTCCAATGCATTTTTTTTCCCTGGGCAATATTAAGAGCACATTATTACGTACGAAGCGTCATATAGAATACTTTTTCAAATCACATATGGCATATCTAACATTGCAAACTTTTTTGCGGTTTTCCCTCAAGCCTTACTCAACGCAATTGTATGGGAGTTAATCTGTGAGTAAAAACGTAGATGAAGACTGCAAGCGTTTTGACTTTAATGTACTCTCTCACCAATGTAATGGAATAAAACTAGGTCTCACACTGTTGTATTGTAATTGCTAGAAAATGACTGAGCCCTTGTAACATTACAAAATAGCTTTTGTTTACATTTTTACTGCAGGGTTTTCTTTAGCATTTTGTAACAATGTATATGTTAAATTGACTACATAGCACTAGTTTACATGCCTTGATAGCTTTAAGACATGAACGTGAGTGTTCCCTGGGTCTTAGAGGGGGACAGGATTATCCTTTCACTTGATATTTGTTGGCTTTATTTTTAGAAATACTGCAGAATCTTTAGTGTTCATTTTTCCTTTTGTTTTCAATCTTATCTGAAAGGTAGTATTTCAAGATGCCAGATGTCATTATACCCAGTGGCAATTAACTAGAAAAACAAGTTCCTCTCCTCAGGCTTTCACGTACCTGAACTGGATGACCCAGAAAAAAATTGGGTATAGATTGAATTATATTGACATTTATTTCAGTCAGGATTCTGAAATCACCATTTTTCCAGTGAATCAGTATTGTTTAAATTGATACGAGTGCAAATGTAATTATATTAAGAATTTATAGAATTAAAAATCATAGTCAAGCTAATAATCTGTAATTAATCTCAATAATAGCATGCTGAGAATTTACATAATTCTGACACCGAATAACTGTGATCTTATGAAGTTCATATATGTTAGACTTTAAGCACTCATTGTGTACCCTAACTTGAATATTTTCATTGTTTGTATGTACCGAGAGAGTCACTGCAGGGTTTTTTTCTCCATCTTCTTTATTTCCCTAGTGACATGTTACTTTTGTTCTGTTCCAGTGGAAATTTTGAGGTTTGATGCCGTTGTATATAACTATAAATAAATCAGTACCCTTGTAAAGGAAAGGAGGAGTACTTTGATGAGGAGCAATGTTCTTTGTAGAGTAAAAAGGCAGACTGAAAGTGGTATAAAAGGAATAGCTGGTGTAAGCAAAGGCTGCAGCTCTGTAGGACGTGGATCGTGACAGGCAGGTTGGATCCAAACAGTGCAAAACTCATACCGTGGATCTGACTCTCAAAACTCAGTCGACGCAATGCCTTAAGTAATTTTAATATTCACTATAAAGGACAAATGTAGGCACTGTCCTACAAACATCCACAAAAGATAAACTTGAAATAACTGGCTTCTAAATATACTTTGGTTGTAGATCTATCTGTAATGCTTAGTGATGCTACTGCACTTAGTAGTCCAGGTGCTGTAATGACACACTGCTTTTTTTTTTCCCCAAAAAACACTCACCATGAGTTAGTTAAGAGACTGCCCTGCCCTGAAAGGTAAGGACTTACATCCATGTGCACCCTTTCATTACAGAGATCAGCTGAACTATAGCTGTGTCCAGCTGCATAGAAAACTTATCATTAAAACTTGGGAAAATTGTACACTTCAAATGAGTACAGAATGTTGTAGCATAGTTATTCAGCACCATGAAAACGTCAGATCCAGATTCTCCTATGAAGACTGAACACTGAGTATCAAACCAGGGCAGGGTCCATGTTAAATGTCTTCTGAAGCTCCAGGGTAAACACCAACCCACACTTCTGTGGTGCCAGACAGTGTCCATGGTAAGAATGAAATAATGTGGGCACAGAGTCTGTATTCTTTAGTGTGGCAAGTAAACTGAAAACATGCAAGCTGCCCATGTCCGACAGACATGTAAACTCCCATGGAAACAAAAGAAAATATTTTCTTCTATGTGGAGAAGGTAAAAAAATTACAACTATTAAAAATGGGTGTTTACAAGTGTTGCTTTAATTACTCTTATGAGGTTTTTGGGTACTATAGTAAGGAGCATAAACACATCTATCCAAAATAGTTAGTAATTCCCTGTAATTTCTGAGACACTTCAGGTAAAGGAGTTGTAAGTTCTGGTTTCTGTGTCACACACAAATGGAAGTATACCTAAGAACGCTAGTTTTCCTTTGGTCATCTTAGTCACATTTATTATTTTTGATGACCTGGTCATTGTGTATTGGTATTTATGGTATAGCATTCACAACTGGAACAAAACTGTTCTATTTGCATAGTGCTTTAAGTGCTGTGAAGTGGTTTATTAGTACTGTTTTTCAAACATTTTCCAAAATCCCTTCATCGAACTAAAGAACATTCAAGGGTTATAGGTAAACATGAAGCTTAGGTAACCTATTCTGTTTCTAATGAAGCTACCAGAACTCTCTTGAGCTTATGTAAACTCTAAAATGAACTGAGGAATAACCTTAAGGAGAAACAGATACAAATTAGCTAATGTTTTCAAATCACAGATTCCACTTCAATATTACTTCATAAATGAAATTAAATACAACAGTCTTAGAGAAGACAGAGCTATCTGAATGATTAATTCCTCAGGTATTTTATTTAGCAATTTCTTTATATCACTGAATTGTGGAAGGACTTATTCAGAGCGTAAACTGTAATACATGGTAAGTTTAATAAAACTTTCTGTTTGAAGTTAATACAAAACAAGCTTTCAAACTTAGGCACTGTTGACTGCTAAGATACCAACTTATATTACAAGAGACTGTAAGCAAAGCAAAAATTTTAAAATCTTGTTTAAAAAGGCCTTCAAAACAAGGGATCTTGGGTGTTTTTTATGAAGGAACAAATAATTCATTTGGAGAGTTGCAGAAAACCGTACAAGCACTGATAAAGCTGTTTCTGTCCTTCAAATCCACTGATCAGGCATGTTTTCCCAGGAGATAGAGCAAAATCCTGGAAAATGGATACAAATGATATTTTCACCTTTCATGGACTGAATAAACCCCTTAGTCCATTAAAACAAATGGGGGTGTCTGGCTTTTCTCATCTGGTGTCTCACATTTCTGCCATTTTGAAATTCCCTTTTCTGCTTTGATTTCAATCTCTTTTCTGTTCTTTCCTTGCCTGACTTTCCCTTCCATCCTGCCACCCTAACCTTTGCCTGCTGCCTCCTCTTCTATTCTCATCTGTTCAAAGATGAAATTAGTTCCCATTTATGTACTCCTCCTTTCACTTTCCAAATACTCCTCTCCAGAAGTGGCCCCTTCTTCACTGTCTCCTCATTTACAAATTCTCAGAGTGCCGACAAAGTCAAACTTTCTTTTGAGGGTGATAATCATTCATTGCGTATGCTTAAAGAGACCACGCATTCTCTGTATAAAGACAGGTTACCACAGGTAAAGTTAACCATGACTCACTGTCATTAAGATATATTTGTATATATCCTCTGATCTTTACTGCAAGAGCTGCTCTTGATACAGCTACTCTTTGCTGACTGCTTGCTAACTCCAGTAGGTCCCGCAAGCTCAGGGGGAACAACTGGTTGGAGGAGCACTGTCTTTCTGACCTCCTTTCTGCATTCCCCAGTTAACTTCAAAGGTCCGGCCTGGTTGAAGGGTTAAAAAAAAAAACCAAACCAAATGGTTAGCAAATACCTAAATCGGACACTTTTTCATATAGAAAAAAACCCCACACAAACCATTTTTTTAAATGAAGCTTCTACAGCTTAAAGCAACATTGGCATATGTCTAGGAGTGACCTTTCTGTAGGTGTTATTCTGTGCTCCAAAGGCCAGACATTGTCTCATTGATGTGAATCTGGGGTGTGTAACCAACTTTAATGTCTTAAAGCAAGAGCAACTAAACTCAAATATATATATATAATTTTCAGAATTAGAGTTTGCATCTGTGATTTTTCTGTAGACTTTCTGTGCTACGGTCATTCCTTGCAATCCCCCTGGATGAATTTGAGAGACTACAGATACTTACCAAGTCACCATGGCAGCTTGCCTTGGCCCTTGTGGGGTCCTCACTGGAAGACACAAGGAACTTTTTCTTTCTACATATCATCAGTGGACAAAGACCACTGGTAGCCATAGCTATCGGGAAGTGTTTCTAGGGAGCAAGAATTTCAACACATTGTTAATTTTATCACAGGTATTTTAATGACATAAAAAGCAGGGCTCAATTTCTGCTGTGACTAAGATTGGGTTTCCAGAGAGTGTAGAAGATGCACAGAACAAAAAGAAGCTTTCTGAATATTAACACTGGTTCATGCTGTACCATAAATAAGAATTTACAGTTATGAGTCAGAGAAATTAAACCATCAGATGGATTGGAAACAGGAGCAGACATCCCATAAAGTACCATGTCTTTCCTGCTGTTTGATAAATTAGAAGTTAACATTTCCACACATGAATGTAATATGCCAAGTAAAATTAACTGCTGTCAGATATTTCTCTTATCTGTAAATACTGAGTTTTGCCATATATAACCTGTTAAATCTGGATTCTTTCAGGCTATTGAATATGTTTATTTTAGGCCAGCACTTGCTGAGGAAACATAATCTGGCTCAACTCAAACCCTGTCAACTACTTTCTGAACAAACTGTAAATTAAACCATGATATAGTAGCTCATATTGATTGTAAACAACTCTAAATACTTAAACCTTTTTTCTTAAGAAAGTCATTTTACCTATAGCAAAGTTTTCCAGTATTTTTTCAGCTTGTGGTTTTTTAAATGTTGGTTCCTTGGTAGCTCATTTGTTCTCATGGCAATAGGCATGTTTTTCGTAATTACTTCTGCAGATCCCTAACCTCAAAGACCCCAAGGAATGAAAAATAGGAGAGCCCTATTAAGCCACCTACCTATTACTAATTTGTTGGGTTTTTTAATCACCTTCCTTCAGAGGTCAGGGTGTTAGATGAGATGACTACCAAAGGTCTGGATATGCACATTAATCTTTTTTCAAACTGGCAGATTTCCTTCCTCATGCCTGAGGACCAAGAAACCCAGGGCACATTGCGAGTGTACTCCTTACAGATTCAGTCATCACAAAAAAGTCTCGTTCAGGCAACAACGTTTTTTAGAATACGTAATATGTGAATTACTTATATACAAGGCTTTGTCTCTGTTTGTGGATCTTGGTTTTTTTTGTTTGTTTTTCAAAAGGACACTACTTAGCTTTCCTGGTCACTGTTTTCTGGCTTACTGTTTTATATAAACTGAGGATATATCCCAAGCTTGTGGTGCACCAGAGTAATATCTCACGTTTGAACAAGCCAAAAGAAGGACGCCTACTTGACCTTTACTTAGAAATGCCTTTTTGAGGGCACATTTTAAAAATATTCTGTAGTGAGCACATTGTGTTTCATGCAGTGTGTGCATGGGTTTGGGTGTGCACATAAAGTCTACTTGCATTTTCATATCAGTGTCAGTGCCCTTAACTGTAGGATCATAACCTCTAAGATCTTGCTAAACACAACAAATAGCGTACGCTACACATACTTTTACAAAAGTACTTTTACCAATAGCCAGTCTTATCCACATGGATAGTACTTCAGGTTCAAAAAACTATCACTTCTATTTATTTATCAGCTTAGGTGGTAGCTCCAAATTACGCATGCAGCATTTCAGTCTCTGTATTCATATTAAAATGTGTACGTTTGGGATCTATTTGCTCTAGATCAAACTTTTTTAAAAAAATAAATATTTTAGATCAAATATTTTAAAGTTTATTTTTTAATAAAAACTGAAATAGGTCTCAGTTGAAAACTTCCGGACAGCTACAGAGTTTGACTAATCCCAAATAGTAACACACATGCACTTTTATTAAGAACTTTTACATTTTGGTGTCAACATGCAAATGATTTTATGCTATCTCCCATGACACGTGCAGTTATTATTGAATATTATTGAGTTCAGTTGGCACTCGTATGAAATAACGGGCAAGGCCACAGGTTGCAGCTGTGCCATTTCCCTTTTGGGCAGGTCCAGTTTCCTTTCCTTTCTTTTCTTTTCATATTTTCCTCTGGCAAAACATAAAACCTTTGGGGCACAGTGTGAAACCATTTACTTATGGGGTGAAAGGGGTTTTTTAACAGAGAGCAAAAGCTCACAGTATGAGTATGGTGCTGGTCTGTCTCTTGAGTCATAAAAAGCAAGAAACTGTAACCTATGCAAAACTTTTTAGTGAGTAAATGTAAGAACAAGCATCTAATATTTGACAAGGAAGGACAAATATAACTTTAAATCATTTATGCTTGTTATTTTCAGCATAGCAATTAAAGATGTTTCAAAACTGCAAAATGCAATTATTTTTTTAATTTAATTGTGTACATAGACCACTGTAATGCTGTGCAAAATAAAACATTGAACAACATCTCCCGTCAAAAAGTTTTGTGTGTGTAAAGGATGTTTATCATAGCAGTATTTCTAATGAGATGTAACAGTACAAGCTAGCAAGACTGAAATGAGACCGCGGGCCTCCATCAAGTGATTTCCCTTATTTAGTGCTATGTGCAATGTATTCTTTTAAGGCATCATCTTAAATGCAGCCAATCCCATCAAATAAAACTGAAGACCTTTAAGTCAGATACTACATCTAAGAAGGGTATGTTTGAGTTTATTAAAAGTAATTTATCTAAAAAGGTAGACCTTTCCAGGCCATTCTTAATACATAAGAGAAATACTATGATCACAACTTTGAGAAATCATATTTCTGCTATCTAGCTATACTATTGTTCAGTAATAATTATTGAAAATTTGATTATTTTTTTTAAGAAGCTCGTGTGTGAACACTTACTAGGAGTATGCATTACCCAAGATGATATGTCCACATATATTTAGGTAAAGGCCATGGTACTAGGATATATAAAGTAGTTTTGTGTTTCAAAAAAAGTTTGGGAAAAAGTAAGAATGTTTAATGAATATAAAACTGCTTTGTATGCCTGCTACACTAACTATCTTGAAAGGATTTCATTCCATATAACATTTGAAAAGTTGTAAGAAAGATGACAAAAGTGATGTTTTTTAATGAATGGGGTGCTTTAACTCAATCTGCTTACTAATATGCTCTCAGAAAGCCAACAAGTAATGGGTTTTTCTCTGGCTTAGCAATGGGTTTACCTGGAATATTGCTAGAAAAGATGAACACAACTTGAAACACAAGATAGTGAGAGCATGTCTTGGACTTGAGAATATGGGTTAATGGATGGCTGCTATAGAGAAGATGGGGTGGAGGTGGGGATTCTATCAGCAGTAATAGCTATTCCATTTGGAAATAAAGCCACAGTTCATCATTCGTCACTGTTTTGCAGATTGTTTTCTTAATTTCACCATCATCAGGTATTCAAGACTGAAGCCTAAAGCTTGTTTTCCAGCAATGTGCTGGGAAATATTACTAGAGTTGTACTGTGCTTTATGCTGGGTGACTTTTGCAGCTCATGCATCATCCTTTGCAAAGGAAACACGAATGTATCTGTATCAATTGACCAAGTGGACTCTTCAGTGCATCATTAATTCTTCATGTTTGGGGGAGAGCAGGAAATTGTAAAAGGGCTTGCATCAAGTTTCTGAAGTAATGCATATGCTTTCTGTTTTCTGCAGAGCTACCTCTCTGGCAGGTTATTTAAGTTATATCCATCCTCTTGTAAATAAAATAAATTATTCTGATGAATGAAAAATGATCAGTTCTCATTTATGGAGGGAAGAGAGGTTGCTGATAATTAACAAATAATTTCTCCAGAAGAAACGTCTCTTATGGACTTAAAAAACCAGAAAGTTAACTAGTCGGCATAAAAGCATTTGAATGTATTCACAGATTCCAAAATTTTATGGCTGCTTTAAGTGGGAATTTGTTAATGCGATTTTTAAATAATGATTTAGAAATCATTGATTCTTAAATAATTATCCCGACTGGTTTTTAATTAATTATCTTAAGTGGCGCTAGCAATCCAAGGAAGATTGACAATGTGTCTAGCAGATGGCATCTCTTTTCTTTGTTTGTGTGCAGGGTATGGTGGTTGCGTTTCGTTAATGGTGGCTGGCTGCAGACCCAGGAAGAAAGCAGGTTGCTTCCCTGGTCCTGGCTGGTCTCTGCTGCGTCAAGTGAATCACAGGCAGGGAAAGCGAGTTTTCCCTTGTCCTGGCAGCCCCAAGGCACAGGGGAGAGCGCTCTGGAGCACAAGGCAGCAGAGGCTGAGCGTGTGGAAGCTCACCAAGCAGTGCCCAGACCCGTGCCCCTCAGAGGCAGGAGGGCACAGAAATCCAGATGAGCCGTTGCGCAGTAGGCATTTGTTGATTTGCTGGATTAAGATGAAGCCCCACTGAAATAATCTATCCTGCATGACTGTGATGGGTAGGGAACACATGTATTTACAAAACCTGTTATTTCTGTTCTTATTCTGAATTTTCCCTGTTTTAGAAAGTCCCCTGTTGCAGTTTGTGTTCGAGTAAATCCTTGCACATGCTCTTAAAGCCTTTGAGTGTGCTCAGTTCTAAACCAGACACCTCTCAAAGCCCCGGCCGACATGTGTCCCATGCTAGGTGGCCTTCCTGAGAACCTGCTCTGTTCACTGCTCAAATGGGAGATGAGGTTCTTGGGAGGCTGAGGGGGAAGGAGGAGACAAATTTCAAAAAAGTGTGTCAGAAATATCTGTCATACTTACTACTTAAGTAATGTACATTTCTGCTGTCATGTTCTTTTCCAAACAGCTGTGCTTAAGATGTGTGTCGGAGAAACTGTTTCCAAATAAAGTGAACAGGTAACTATAGACCCACAGCAATTCAGAACCATTTGCTGTGGGAGTGAGAACTGATGTATCACACAAACCGATCGCCCAGATGCACTGGGACATGCCATTCGGGCCATACGGGCAGGCCCCTTGCTGTCTGCTTTCTGATGAGCACATGTTTAGGTAACCCCTCTGTATGCTGAATATTCAGAGCTGGTGGTTTCCAAACTAACCCTTACACCTGACTGGAAAAAAGTTACTGTACCTTAGAATTCCCTAGCCTGGTCTTGGCTTTCCAGCCTCCAGGGTCCTGGTCTTCATTATTTTTCTTAAAGATTTATTACCTCTGCGGAAGAAATAAGTCAAAGTGATAAACTTGTTTCTGTTGCAAAACTGAAATCATAATTACAAACAAAAGAAAAAAAATACAAAAACAAGTAGTAACTACCAAAAAACTGGTCTTTTGTACATGACTGGTATATACCAGTAAGCTTGAGGGATTTCAGGTGATATTACATTTCTCCATTATGTAGCTGGGTTGTTAAGTTTTCCTTATTAAAATATTAAATAATAAAAAAAAAAGTAGCAACATTCCAGCAATGCTTTTAATGAAAGTAAAAGTACAAGAATATGCAATGTTATATTAACGTATGCTGTTACGTGCCACAGTTTTACTTGAAAAAGAAACCTTAGACTAGGTCTGCTTTTTGGAAAAAACTTCCAAGTCGCTCTGAAATATTGGCTCTTTCTTACGCAAAGACTTCCTAATCCCTGAAGAGTCTTTCTTGTTCTCATTAATCTGTTGCTTAAATAAATATCACAGCAGCCTTCCCCTCTAATGAGCAATGTTAGCTGTTTGGGCTGTAGGAAGCAATGCTGCTGCATCCTCTATCAGAAGGTTTTGTGCAGCATCCAAGTTCAAATGTCTTATGACTAAAGCTTGTTATCAAAAAGATATTGACAAACTGAAAGATCACAGCAGTGTGACTGATGAGAGAGCTAATGGGATTCCATTTGAAGACAAAGGTTCAAAGAGCCTAAAGACACCTTTGGCCAAGATGTGACAAGGCTTGATAACAGCATACACCTGCCTGAATAGTGCAAACACAAGAAAAGAGGAAATTTCATGTTATAGTGACTAGTTAATAGTAATAATGACATGAGATTAAGAAATTATAGCTACCGCCTGAATCTTAATAAGTACCTTTAGATAATTAGATCTAGTGACTTGTGGAGCTCCCTCTGAAGGGGGGGCGCGGATGGTGCTGCAGGGCTGACATCTGAAATCAGGCGGTGCCAGTGGCCGGCGGTTGTAGGAAGCCTTTTGCTGGCCGGGAGGGGGACGGGGTGACCCACTTTCCGCTCTCCAACTCCCGCGCTGGGGAGCCTGCGCTTCTGTGGTGTTCGTTGCGGATACGCGAGGAACAACTTCAGGCTGTGTAATTTATTAAATAAACGCGTTAAAAAAGCCATGGGTGTTGTATACGCGGAGGGGGAAAAGAGAGGCAATTTCAAAGTTCAGCTGTGTGCCCTTGTTCGTAAATTCATTGAGATGTGTTTCTGTTTCTGTGCATTTCATGTAGCAAATATGTGAAGTACATTGTGTGCTGTGCCAACGGTTATGTGGGCTGATGAATGACTGACATTATTATTTGTTATGCACATTATGGATGAGGTTGCTAGACAGACTTTATTAATGCAAGAAATTTTACAAAGCCTTTCTTGGAATGATCACTGTACAAGTTCTGTAAATCTGTTTATGGTACAAGGCACTAAACTTGTAGCCATAGATAGCTACAACGACAAAAAACCCAAATTACTCGTTTCTGACATTTCCCCATTAGATTTCACAGTTTTTTGTGAAGGTGTGATTCAGTATAATCTTACTGAATTTGACAGTTGCAGAGTGTTTGCCCTCACATCTGTTAGGTTTTTCTAGGTTGGTGGTGAAGGTGGGGTTCACTAGATCTATTGAACAGCCCTGTGCATACAGCATATATAGGTTTTACTTGCAGATGTCGTACCTCAGTGGACTTCTGGATGAAAGTGCCTGACAGGAGGAGTTACAGCAGGCTCTGGTTGGCTATTTAGTGTTATAGTGTATTATTATTTACTTAGCTTCAAGTAAAATCAGACCATCACACAAGTAACTTACACAATCGCAGAAGAGCAGTTAGCTCCTCTGTGCACCACGGTGGTGTCCCTGGGGAGAGCGCAGACGACGGAAGGAAGGTGGGCAGAGAGGGGATAGAGGTTCAGGGGCTTGAAGTTTTGTAGCGGTCGGGATTGGGATAGATATGGGCCCACAGCACTCTTGTTTCAGATGTCTTATCTGTTCTGGTTTCACCAGCAGCTAAAGTTGATGATGCCCGGTTGTGGATTTTTGGGGGCTTTGGGGCTTTTTTGTGGAAGATTTTGACTGCATTTAGTCTTTTACATCAGCAATGAAGTGTACGTCCACGAGACTCAAATGAGAAAATGGCAACAGAGAACAAAATTTCATTTGACTCTCAAATGTTAAAGGCAGCAGTTGAATTTTGCAATTACCGGTTGAATTGTGAGTCATCTTTCTAACGAAGAGATCTTAAGTACCCACGTATTAAAGTGCATTTTCACAGACTAGAAGCCTTTGCTAAGCAGACTGATTTTCCCTGAACAAAACCATGTTTTTGAGTGTTTTTTTCCCCACATACTGAAGAGGAAAAATCCCTCTCACTATGTATCTCATGCTAATTGTAAATTACTTGGGAACAGATGCATAAACTTTCTAAGGTAAACATTTCTAAAAGATGAGTGTAAAGTAGCTATTCATTTCTGTTCAGACTAGGCAAGCTGAATGTTTCTTGTCGGAAGTAAAATTTATTCTAATGAATCAATCAGTTTACCAAAAAAAAAAAAAATTACTGTTGCAGAGAATGCACAATTAACCCATTTTTGGTCTATTGAAGAGATAAGTAACTGAAATAAAAAGAAGCTATATAGAAAACTTCCATAAAACTATGAATAGTGACATATGCCTTAATATTTTAGTAGAAGAAGTATATAGTATTAAATAATCTGGAGATTTGAAGTAGGGTATGTGCTTCAGAGCTACAAGACATCTTCTTTCTGCAGGAGCTCAGATACAGCGTTACTACCACTACAGTGTCAGCGTAAGAGCAAGAGCGTAAGAGATCTGCATGAGTTACTTGACCTTGAGTGTGACAGTACCAGTGGGGAGCTACGGATGCCTTAGTGGGATTAAAAAAGGCACACTAAACCACAAATGCGACTTCTTGTCAGTTCAAATGTATCCTCAGTCACTGCCAGCATTTTCTTTTGATTTTTTTTTTTTTTTCATTCTGCTATAGTGAAGTAGTAGGAGTGCATTCCGGGCAGCAATAGTTAGAAATAAACTGAGCATGCATGATAGCTGCTGCTTCTCCATGATCATTACATAGCTGATGAACAGCAATCTGGTGTTCCATGAGGCAGCAGCTCACAGCTCTTGGCCACTCTCCATAGCTCACTGCAAAAGAGCCCAGCTGAGTGGAGTACGTGGTGATGAGGAGGTGTGCTAAACGGCGTAAGAACTGAGAGACAGCTTGGTGTTGGGTTGTGTTACATAGAAGTAGGTTTGGTGTGTCGTGGTTTAACCCCAGCCAGCAACACAGCACCACGCAGCCGCTCACTCGCTCCCCCCCCACCCAGTGGG
>JAVKLA010000030.1:21969065-21994295 GCA_034782735.1 Sagittarius serpentarius | reverse complement strand
CAGCCTTCTTGCTGGCTGGGCAGGAGAAACTGAAAAGTCCTTGACTGAGTCTAAACCCGACTGAGCAACAGCCGAAAACATCAGGGTGTTATCAACATTCTTCTCATACTGAACTGAAACCACAGCACTGTACCAGCTGCTAGGAAGACAATTAATTCTATCCCAGCCGAAACCAGGACAGGTGGAAGTACAAGACCATGAGGTTTAAAAAGAAGAAATGAGGAAAGTGGTTGTCAAGCAAATGAAAAGTAAGATGTATAGCCGTGCAGAGAGCATCTTTGGTCATCGGCGCAGACACCACATTTTTCCTGTTCAAACTGCTTTTTTTACCCAGTTGTCTGTTGTTTTAAACTTCAGCAGCACAAAATAAAGTTAAATGACAATTTCTGGCAAGTCAAAATATTTCATGGGTAAACTCAAAATAGGTTAACTTGTTTCTGATGTTGATATGCAATGTATTGCGTATATTGTATTAAACACAATTATTAAAACTAAGTTTCAAAATCGAAGCAATTGCTTCTGTTGATGGAACTCAACAACTACCTTTCCAATGAAAATATTTAAATTTTAAGGTCTTCAAGTAGTACCATCTGAACCAAAGAGAGAGCAGAGAAGTCAGTACTCAGTCAAAACTGAAAGATTTCTGGCGTTGTGCTATTACCCACATACAATGTTTTGTTTACTGTTCCAGCTCATACAAGGGCATGTCAAATCATGTGAGCAGATAAGAGAAGGCAAAGACGACTAGTGCTGATTCCTTTCAAGCAGTGCAGGGAAATCCAGGTCCCAGTTTAATGATGCCATAATAACGGCATAAACTTCAGTTACTCAGGGAAAATGCAATGTTCACAAAGGAGAGCATTCCGTAATCACAGAAGCAGGTGTAGTGCGTTATGATTTGGGCTTTCTTTTAACAACAATTTTCTATATAAGGAAGTATAAGTTAGTCAAGAATATATCTGTCATCTAACAAGTCTCTAATACTTGGCTTGCTGTAATATTATCTCCTCTTACAAATTGACTTTCTTTATCTAATCTGTACAAGGACTGCTGCTAGTTGCCATCTGCAAGTGTGTGGTTTGCTACATGCTGGAAGGCATAACAATGTTATTTTGTCTCTCTGATCTGTAATATGCTTGAAAGTTTGTCTATTTACACCAGATAAGGAATACTCAGAGATCAGCCGTTTATCTAGTTTATCAATCCGGCTTTATCTAGCATCTCATTGGTAATCTCAGCTGCTGGATCCCATAAATTAGCTCGCCTCTTTACAAATGTTGCATAGTAAATAAAACAAGTTTGACTCTCCTAAGGTTTTCATTTACTCTGTAACCTGTTTGCATGCAATGCAAGACGCCTATGGGGATATTACAAGGGGTAAACTTGTGGACTAGTACAACCGTTGAAACTTTGTGATGCACTAAATAGAGCGTGGCAAGAAATCGGTCTGGTTTGTCAATTCACCTTTTAAGAGCTGAAAATGAATTATTTAAGCAATGAGACAGAAGACTTTGCAGCAGTGCTGATTAACGCCCATTCTGGATGTTTGTCTTGGTTTTCCATCACATGAGAATGATGCATTAATCAGCACTAATGCACAAGCTACTGTTTCTTACGAAGATTTCATATTGCTCTTTCTCTTGATAAAATAGTTCTGCTAATAGTTATTGGTGAGGAAAATGTTATATTCTTATTTCCAAGATGTGCAATGATGAAAATGCATTCAAAACCAAATGTAATTCCCTGGGGTTTTTTAGGAATTTCCATTCTCGTCTTACTAATTACAGATCTAACGCACTTTCATGGAATTCATATGTCTGCAGTTTGAATTGTCTTTTTGCATTGACAGATTCATACAGCCTTGCACTGAGGCATAGCTAACACGAATTTGTTTCTGGGACATCAGCTCGTGCTGCAGCACAGCAGCAATTCCAGCTAGAAGAGGTCTAAATTGCATTGATGGGTGCAGCTACATTAGCATCTCGGTTTGGATCAGAGTTTGCTTTTGAGTTAGTTTTTTTCTGGTGGCTGACTTGCCAGGTTTTGATTTGCATTGTGCAGTTGTCTAGGGCAGGTAAACTAGATTCCTTTCGGATGAAAATGAAGTGGACGATGCACTCCTGGAGCATGCCTGATTGTGCTCCAGTGAACAGGGGGGCACTCAGTTTGTGTGACCAGGCTAGAGCTACGCTCACCATGCCCAGCGCTCAGCACCGCTCTGGAAATCTGCTCCCATTGCGTTGCATCACTTGCTAATATTGACATAGCCTGTGCTGCTCTGGCAAGGCTGTGAAGTGGACCCAGCTGGGCATTTTTCCTAACAGAAGCATTCCAAAAACATTAAAAGAGCTTTTAAATTCTGTGTTAAGATTGTACTTAAACAGAAAATAAACCTGTGAATTTTTCAAACAGAGAAATCCAGATCTGGGTGAAACAGAATAAATTAAAATCAAAGCTTTTAGCGAACAAATCTCTTCCTGCTTGCTGTTTCCTTTCAGGGAAAATCCTTTCCTTCAGCTTTACTTTCAGTCCTGTAACTTTTAGTAGCTTTTTGGGTTGCAAAAAAGCCTACGCGGTCTCTTCTGAATCCCTCAAAAAAGTCTTCCTTTTCATTGTCTCTGCAACATGTCTTTGTGTCTGCTTTTCCATTCTCCTGGATGCATATGGTCAGTAACTCCTAGGAAGGAGGAATTTTCCTAGGCAACACGTAAGGGGAATTACGCGGTCCAATATGCTAGAGCAGGAAAACAAAAAGATGGTCACTTGTCTGTCTCTCAGTAAGACAATGCATGTGCAATAAAATGTGGATATACGTATTGGTAAATTATGCAAACTATTGTAGTTGGGGAAAAAAAGGACTTTATTAAATGTATTTAATTTCATAATGAAATGTAAAAGAAAAAAAATGTGCTTCAGCCTATAGCAGCGCAGAAATGGCTTTGCTTTTATTGCTTCTCAATTTACTCCCGGTGGTGGTCAGAAAGGAAGAAGGGAAGGGGTCACCTGAACTGGTTCAGAGCCGAGGGCACAGCACAGACTTGTTCTGAATCACTTGCACTGCGCTGTGTTTTGCAGTATAAAAATCTTATTATTTGTAAACACCCCAAGCACATTCAGTAGTTTGGGAACATCAAGTCTTTTATGCAGTGGCCTTTGGGCTTACTTAATGAAGTGCTTTAGAAAAGCTTTAAGTTATCACCATCAAATGGTAGCATTTGGGGGGAGCAAAGGAAACAAAGCATGATGCGCATCAGCCTCGGATCACTGTAATCTGTGAGTGGTCCAGCCCTCAGGTGTCAATACTCAAAAAGAAAAAAATTAATTCCCTTTCACTTTCTCTTCCTTCTGGTCTCTGAAAATTAGCTATGGATACTTCATGGCTCTTTTTTATACTGAAAGATACACAGTTTTTGTTTAAATAAAAATTGGTCCTTTCTGAGTGAGAAATCAAGAACGAACTAAAGCTATGCAGTCTTATGGCTATTGTTCACTAGTAGCTTCAACTAAAAACTTTAGTTTTTCTGCTTGCTTTATCACAAACTCGTGTCATTTTACCTCTCTTTTGTCCACAAGTACTCTTATTCTTTTATATCTTTGCTGCTGAAATCTCAGCATTTTTTACAGTAGATTTTCATTTCATCTTCACTACTTCAAACGCTCTCCCTTCCTACATGTCCAAAATGTTGACATCATTATCAACTTCATTGCTCTGATCACAGTTCCCTCCATCCTAAATTATTGAGCAGGTTTTCCTCTTTCACATACAGTTCAAGTTTCTTCTAATGCTTATTTATTCTAAACTGCGCTCTGGCTAATCCCCTCGGCACTGCTTCCTTCTCCCCCTTCCTCCTTTCCCCCCCTAGTGCTTGCAATATTTTAGCCTCTGTTAACCTTGCCAAGCACATCCGTCCTCCTCTTTGGAAGCTCTTTTAATAATCCATATGTTTGGCAAAGTCTGTAAGTATAGGCACCCCTTTGGAGAACCCATTTACAACGTAAGATGGAGGTTTTACTCTGGTTGCCTTCAGCACCTGATGACAAAAGCACTTGTCTCTCCATGGTAGGTGCCTTCAGAGGAATGGAGCTGATGGGACTGTGAGCTCTGGGCCCTGAGTTTGTATTGCTTTGAACTTCTAATGTCACAGCCTTCCTCAATTTCAGCTGATGGCCCAGGAAAAAAAAAAGGGGGAAAAAAAAAGAATCTGCTTCTACCTAGCTGTTAATACTGCTCTTACAACATATGGGCTTGTCTTCTTTTGGGAAACACCATGTAAAGTTCCTAGGCTTGTGTTACAGCTTTGAAAGTGTTCTGGTTTTTTTTTTCATTGCATTTCATTTTAAAATCTAAAATTCATCTGAATGTTTCCTTAGTTGATTTCTTAGTCAACATTAGCACCGAACTGTCCTTTGGGCCACTTCCAGACAATAATGTGAATGTCCTAGGCAGTGTTGAGCTAGAATTGTAGCACCCCACACATCTGTTTGGAACTTACTCCCGATATTGTGTTTAGCAGCAGCAATGTTTCTCTTTCCAGTTGCCCACAAATATCTGTGCTTAAAAATATTTACTTCTGCAGTGGAATATTTGAGAGAGCTATTTTGAATAACATGGGTTTCTTTTCTCCTGACACCACCAGCTAATGCACTTCCTTGTAAATAACAATGATAGTTTGTCTTGGCATTTAGTTGATAGCCAAAATCTTGATTTTTTAGTAAAAGATTTTTAACTCTTATTTGATTTATACATTCAAGTTTGGACCTTCACCTCAATTTCCATAATATGAGGAGCAGAGTCTTAGAGATTTAATATAAGAATTTATCAGCCAAGTGGTGCAATGGTGTTTTAATGTAGAAATTAGATAAAATGTTACCCTGAGAGAGCCTCTGCATTTAGAGAGCATAATTTCATTTTGATATATTTAGGAAGATGCAATTACATATTCACGAGGAGGACAAAGTAGCTTCTATGTCATTTCTCAGCTACATATAGAGAGAGCTCTAATGAAAGTGAAGATGCATTACAATAAAAAAAAAATTATCACAAGTAAAGTTTTCTCGCAACAGTGCAATGCTAAGGCTCCTTGAAACTCCTCAAAAATACTTGGGCTTTTTTGATAGTAGAAAAAGTTATACTTATGGGAGCAAATTATACTTATAATTACTAATTGATCTGAAAATATTTCTGATTCCATTAAGTACAGAAAAACTGTGCAGAGGTTGGGATCTCAATTAAGACTATCTTGCAGCCATATTTTGTCATTTAAGTATTAGAAGGTTCATTTGCTAATAGCATTTTTATTAAGAACGACAATCTTACAGGGCAACTGGTTTGACATAAGCTTTTTTTGTTTACAAGCTGCGCTTGAACAACTGCAGCATTCCTGATGCAAGAATTCAAATTATTTTCTTATTATGGGTTCTTATCTAAGCAGATTCTGTAAGTAAGCTATAGTCAAGTTCTCAAACAGAATAATATACACGTGAGCGTGTGTGCAGAGGTGTATAGCAGTTATCAAGACAATGTACAGATAGATGTTTCTAATTTTAATGGTGCCTTTGAGCAAGTAACATTTCCACTGTTCATCAGATTGAAGGACCATCATTTTAATATAGTCTTCTGTATGCTATCACATTCTTTCCAATCCATTTCACAGGGAAATTGTCCATTGTCAGAAAGATATTGTTTGCATGATTTGGTACATCACTGTCACACTATTAACCTTCAAATATTATGCACACAACTGACATACACTAAAAGAAACAAATCAAGATGTTTTCACTTACTTTTGCTGTCTAGAAGATGTGCGTTAAATAACATGCTCTTAATTTGACTGACAACAGACCACAAACATGATACTTTTATATTACAGAAATGAACTGTAAGAATTTTGAAGGTGTCATTGTTAGAATTGTGGTTTTTTTCCCCTTTAAGTACCATAACAAATGAATGCCCAGACTTGAGCACTGACCTGTATGCCAGCTAGCCTTCCATTGGGAGCAAAACTATGTTCAGGTCTGCTGGCTGTAGTACTAATCCACATCCAAGAAGATCATTGCCTTTATAAACTCTACAGGCTAGGCTCTGTTATTTCCCTCTCATACTTTTATAATCTAAATTAAATAAAAACCGAAGCACTAAATACATATTCAGCACTGGAAATACATTCAATATATTGAAAGTAGTAACTTATACCAAGCTTATCAGACCTTTAAAGTGTATGTAGGTGTCCTTTGTCTTAAGCTAGGAGCCATATAAATCCCAGTCTACTGAAAGAATTGAGTCAATTGGTTTTTTGTATCAATTAAGATCTCTGAAGTCGTTAGAGAAGAAGTTCTGCCTTGTTGAAAAAAAAAACATACGTAAGAACCAAATACTTTCTTCCTGGGTGATTTACAAGAATTTAATCTCATCTTGAAGTGAAGAATGACTTTTTCTCTTAGTTTTCCAGTTATTTCACAGGTTACCTACACCATAGAGGGCTAAATCTGCCACGCAGTCTTCATGGTCCCATAGGAGACATTCCTTGTTCTGCTGCACTGATATTGTGAACATGGTTCTTCTCTTTTAAAGTACTTTTCTGTCCTTCCATCCCCAACAAAATGGTCTTCCTACAAATACCGGTCTCCCGTGGACTTCTGCGAGTGCTCTGAGGCCTGCTATCACAATAGGAGGGGTTCTGCTACTCTTCCAAGTTTGCGTGGGAAAAAACTTCTCTTTCTCTGCCCCTTTCTTATTGCCAGTGAACAGTGTTGGCTCCCTGCTTTAACCGAGGTTGTTGTTTTGTGCTGTGCCCTGCTTTGACTGTAGCTTAGGGGGCAGAGAAATAGCAGATGGGAAGAAACGAAATATGAAATGAAGCAATCTCACCACGAGCAGGTCCAGAGTGTTTATTCTACCCATTTACCCACACCCATAAATCTCTTTCTCAAGCCATTCTCAACAGAGTGCTTTTTCAAGGACTACCAAGCACTAGTATTTCTTTTCCAAATGGCTGAAGAAAACTGCTGGTTTTCTTTTTACAAAGTAAGTATAATTTCAAACTGAGAAGTCGCATCACATATTAGATAAAGCAGTTTCCTAGCCATGTCTAAGTGATACTGAATGCCAATGTATTGTTTGGCAAGAAAAACACCTTGAATGTGTTTTGTGCTCATAAAAACTTTCACAGCAAGTCCTAGAGCAACTGGTTTCCTTTAAAATGTTTGCAGTTTTATGTGCACTGCTGGTCAGTGGGTGGAGGGCTAAGAAGGCTGAAAATGTTCTTATAGCAAATAACTTTTAATGATTTTCATTATTTAAATAAAATGTAAGGGTATGCTCTAAATTAGGTTTCTGTTGTGCTAAAGTACCAAACTTTTACCGTAATCTGAGATCACTGCCTCTGAGCTAATGGCACCGCCTTATTCCAATTAGTCTTCCAATTAGTCTCATTTTTGATGCCTAGTAGAGAAAATGATGGATTTTGTTTTCTGGATTTTGTTTTAAAGATGAGCCGCACGTGAAGTCTTTCTTTTATTTCAGACATTCATAACAGCTGTTTGTCAATATTTTGAAATAGGAACAGAGAAAGACATGAAATATTAAAAGTGTGCCAAATCCCATCCTTTCTGCAGGCATGCCCTTGATTTCAGTAGTTCTGTTTACTCTGGCTTATTTATACTTTTCCAACGAGAACTAATTTAAACATTCATATTCCTAGATCTCAGTTAAATATTTATCAAAGTTTATAAAGCTGTTTCTGCTGATTAGTGAGCTACCTGTTATGGGAGAACAAAGAACCTCAAAAGGCAGCAAATTAAGGTCACAGGTCAGTGTTCAGGCAAAATAGAGCTGGGCTACCAAATGATTTCCCGTTATTAAGCCAATAAATCAGGCAGATGTTGATAGATGCAAGCACTGGGGCAGTGTGTCAGCCTCATGAAAAAATTGTTTAACAGATTCAGGTGATCAATGCTGTCAGAACCTTGCATGTGAAAAATAAGATGACAAATTAAGCTGTAAGGCTGTGACACCAGAGATTATTACATGCCCCTTCCCCCCACCACTGCCACCATCGTTTTACATCTAGCCTAAAAGCAAAAGCACAACAAATAAATAAATAAAATTACATATCTATCCATTTGTGTCCCTTGGAAAGCCCACAAGTGAGGCGGAAGGCTAATGGATTTTCAAAGTGAATGCAACCTGCTGCATAAGCCCTGATTGAAGAGCTCTGAAGGGGAGGAAAATAGATAAAGGGGTTATTGAATTATTAATGGACTCTATGATAGTGGTCTAATTAGAGCTAAAGAGGTATCACTTTTTACTGATGGTATGATGAAAACAAAAATAACCCATCAAAAGTCATCATGGTAGAAATTACGTTAAAATTGAATATTTTCATGGCAAAAAGTACTATACTGTATTTACTTTTAGGAATTTCTGGGGTTTGCATATTACAAACCATGTAGCAGAAAAATCTGCCATTCTTTTTTTCTGAATGACACCAGCAGAGTAATCCAGTAATTGCTGTCAAAGGCTTGGGCCATCTTGTTTCGTCAATTTGAAGACACTTAAAACTGACAAAAAAAATCAGTCTGTATTAAAAAGAACATCTTTCCAGTCAATGTATCTTCTATCATGAGCCACTGAAAGCAGAGCACTGTGGGTTTTTTCAGGGTTTTTTTGTAAAGATAAAGCTGTTTAATGATATGTAGGCTTTGGAAACTTGAAAACTAGGGTCCAAGAGACCCTTAATGTGGTTTTCCTGGGAAGCTCGCTGTTGGGAGGCAGTGTCCCCCAGCTGGCCACAACAAGCTCTGAGCTTGCCAGCCCCCTCTGCCCTGCTGCCTGCCCTCCCCGGTGCCCAGGCATTACTTAGTACCAGAGATCGAAGCTGTTGGCCGTGGTGAGGTGTAAGGGACTCAGCAAAGGACTATATGAGTGAGGGACTCGTCCATTTTTCTCCGGGGCCAAGTACGAGGTCTCTCCTGATTTCCCCGGTGTCATGCGTGAGGCAGGGTGTAGCCTTTACAGCAAGTGCTGAAAAAGCACACGTGCCACATGAAATACAAATTCTCAAGCGTTAAGCTGATTTGCAAGCTGTTAAGTATCATAAGGCTGCAAGAGCGATGACTTTATGGGGAAAGTTAGCTGAGGAAGACAACAAAAAGCACTCCTGCCTACCTTAGGAGATACTTGAAAGCCAGCATGAACTGTCATCAGGTCCTTTAAGATTTTTTCAATAGTTGCTCTGTCAGAGATATCAGATTACTGCTGTTACCTGTCTCACAGATGGACAGGAAAGTGCTGTGCATGTAAGTTTTTTGCCGACAAGCTCACTCAGAGAAAAATAAATTGTTCTTTGAATGACACCAATTCCCTGTTTGTTTATCTGTCTCTGATTTCTTTTATTTTTTTTAATGGTACGTCCTATGCCCTGACCCCAGCACACTCAGATGGCAGCTGGAGTCTCTGTGGAAGCCTGGAGACAACTGTCTTTCTCAAGGTGAAATGAGGTTGTTGGGTGGAAAATATATATGCCAAAAGATATTTTTTCATAAATTCTCCCTCAGGTCTTTCGTTCAGTTCATAATGGCAAGGTCACGGTAAACAATAATTGGTAACAATTTGAAGGAAGCGAGTGAGTAGAAAGCTCCAAGTTCAACGCAGATTTTTTACCAGGAAAAATAAACAAGCGAAGTAAACAGATAGGATGGATGGCGTTTGCTGAATTTGATTGATTCTGCCAATTTGAGAGAAATGTAGTCGAAGCTATAATTTTGCAAGGCTGATACTGGTTTTCAGCACCAGGCCTTAATGGTGCAGATATTAAGATTCAGGAGCTGCTTTGGGAGGTGTCCCCAACCTGGCAAATTAACTCCCTCAGCGGTTGCGACCCGCAGGGAGGCTGTGTTCGTCGAGAGGAGGCTGTGGGTGCGTGCGTGCCGCGCGGGGTGGTACCTGTGACAGCTGCTGAGACAGTTCCTCTCCCCGCTACCAAACGCGTCCTGCCCTCCCGCTGCAGGGGTTTAGGTGCTGACTCTTTAATTCAAAGTGAACAGAATTATTTGTATTCAGAAGTTTTAACTATTTGTAATAGGCGAGCCAGCCAGGACTTTAGCTGACCCGGGTTAGAAGGAAACTACGCAAGTTGGCATCCTGCTGCTGTGAAGGGTCACCACGTCTGTTTCGGGGCTAGTGGGAAGGAGGTTTCATCGTCTTCAGTTGCAGTTAGATTGGGACAGGCAAATGCAGCCCAGGTGTGTTAAATAGATATTAAACTGTTGACCCTTACTCAAGGGTGCCTTCCTTTCCCTTCTGTGTTTAGCACAGACCAAACCAGCCACGCTTTTTAGAAGTCTAAGCAATCGTGGCTGAATTTGGATTGGCAGTGCATACCTTACTGAATGGTGTCAGGAATGAGAGAAAAGAGAGTATTGACAAATAGAAACACACGTCTGCCCCTGCTCGTCACCCGTGTGCACAATCACGCAGAACATTTTGCTGCCACTAAAACAGCATTGCCACACGTGAGTGTCTGGGTGATACAGCTGGCTTGGGGGATAGTATTTGCCACAGCTTGTTCCAGACATGCTGTCCCCAAACACCACCTTTTTATTCCTCGCCTAGGCTACAAATGGGAGATCTGCAAGCATTATTCACACAAGTACCGTTGTGGAGGGGCTGGCACTGTCAACAGCACACTTCTGGCCCCATGATGTACAAGCTGCTGCATCACACAGCTGTCACACAAGTGTCTCTTGTATCTCCTGGATGATGCTTTTAGGCTCTTTCAGGCAGTTCTATTTCTTCTTGTTTTGTATAGAAAAAAAGCAATAAGAAGGGATAGAAAGTAACAATTTATTAATATCATACAGACTCATAAAATATTGCTTCCTTTGGGATCCTGCAGTAATGTATGAGGAACATAGATCAGCTTGTGAAGCTAATTTCTTTCAAGAAATTCTGTGTGTTGCAGGAAACTGCATAAATACTCCATAACAGTGCCATTTGCTACACTGAAGCAATAACCATTTATTTTTGTGAGTTCCAGAGTTATAGTATGACAGTCTTTTATTATTAACCCCAGTGTTCTCTGCATAGGTTGCTTTCATCTTTGTGGAAATGTGCAAACCTTCTTTTATCAACTTTTAATTTTCTTACGTCGAGGGAATTGAAATGAGCCAACTGGGTACCCTAGGGACCACGACATCACATGTGATGTATATTGTCATTTTAATGGAGGCATGTTAACAGTTTCTGAACACACAGTGTACTTACATTGGGCCATTAAAAATTGACTTGAAATCTGGGTTAAAAAAGAAAAATGTAAGTCCTTGGTTTATCATGTGCATAACAAACTGTCAGAAGACTACATGTGGTTATATAATTAAAGGCCGCTGTTCTCCACTCCATGACAGTGCTGTTAATGAGTTGACTCTACTGAGGGTCTCTTCTCAGATATAACTTAGGGTGCTATATGCTCTCATTTTAAAGCAGCATGAGTACAATGGCGATTTATTAAAATACTGTTAACTCTCACAACACGACCATGAGGCTAATTAAATATAACAAGTTTGCTTCTGGGATTGGCTCCATAGTCTGCAGGCTGTTCTTTCACCAGATCCTTTGGGGTTTCCCATCTGTGTGGGAGACCAAGAGCAGCCCCATGCGACACAGTTTTCTGCACTTGGAGAGAATTTTAATTCCCTATCAGAGAGGTGAAAATTACGTTTAGGTCTTGATTGCCTCCAAGATTTAGGGGCAAAAATTTTTGATCTAAAAGTGTGTCTTAATGCTGTGAAAGGTTTTCTTTCTTAATAGTGGGGCTGTGTTTATACTTGTAAATTAAACATGGCTGCAAACATGTTGGCCCAGTTCCTGAGGCCAGCTGACGACAAACAGCCTGTATCCATCCCTGGTTTAACTGTCTTTAGCTTCCACAAGGGACTGGCTGCATCCAAACTGTCTATTGAGCTGTACGTGTCCCCTGTTAACTCCTGACTTTTACAAAAGAGCAGTTAGGAGAGTACTAGCTGGCCTGGGCCAAAATCACACCAGGGATGCTCTAACAATGAAGGCATATAAACAGTCTTGTCCCAGATCCTGAGGGTTTAATTTCCTGGTAACCTGTGAGTGCTATCACAGGGAAAAAATGCTCAGTTAACATACTTTCAATCAGATCCTTACCAAAGTGGTTTATTGACTTGTTAATGACACGTAATTAACCAGCAATCAGGAGACTCTAAGTATCAATATCACCAATGCAACCAACAAACCACAATATTAGACATTCACACAATGTTAATTAACACCTACAAATTTCTAGGCGCCCCTTCTATAGCTAATCCCCAAAAGCTCTCATCACACCCACACCAAGTGAGGGGCTCCCCTCGCTGCACACACTTGTAGGAACTATGAGTCCTCCAGCTCTGCGCGCACTTATGCTGCTTCCTGCAGCCCAGTGATGCGCAGGCGGGTGAGAAAGCACCCGTGGGGTTTGCCTGTGCACGCCGGCCATGTGGGTCCTGCCGGTGTCCCCTGGCTGCTCAGTCCCCCAACGGGAGGGCAGAGGCTGCTCATTGCACTCAGAGCCCAATGGGCAGCCTGTGAAGTCTGGCCAAGGCAGAGGTCCCCAAGGTCACAGAGAAGGTCAGGGGTGACTTCTGGCAGTATCAGACCCAAGCTTGACTCTGCTGTCTCCACTCCCAGGTCTCTCCCCAACAACTTTTCTTGCCTCTTGTACTTTTTTTCAAGCTGAGTCCTCTGTTTCAAGAGTCTCTTTGTCATTCCCCAATTACTGCTTATTCCAGGTGATTGTTGGCTTTCCCCTTAGCATTATCTGCAGATGCCCTTTTAGGTGGTTCTGGGTATTCAGTTCACTTACGCTGCTTACACTGTCATGCCTTTCTTAGCAGCTGTTGTCCAAGCCATTTTGCCAGGGCCGAGCTGTGGGAGCCAGCCCCACAGAGTAACTTCCATCCTCTGCAGACAGGTGAATGGGTGTTCAACTGGACTACACAGCACAAAATATACACAGATCTAAACTTTCTTAAAAAAAAAAAAAGTATTCATAATAACTCCAACACGATGGACTTGCATTTTAAGTGTTTTTCTTGCTGAGTAACAATAAACACCTCCACTTTAAAAGGCTCTGTAACAAACACCTCTTTAGTAAGAAGCTTGATAGCCTTTCCTTCAACTTTGTTGTACAAGAATTGAAGTACATCATCAAATGAAGTGAATACAGGGCATGCTCCCTTATAGGATTTGAGTTGCACAAATGAGATTGTGGTCAGATAAAACCACGTTGGTTTTATTTGCATATGTATTTTCTGTATACTCCACTGACTACTTGGAATTAGCACATTGTTTCCAGCAAAGCTATTGGAGTTTCTGCCTTTTTTTTTTTCCAGCTCCTTATCTCATCTTGTCAAAGGAAATAATCGCTTTTCCTACAATCTATTTTGTTAACATGAGACATTTCTAAATAATATAGCCTAAACCTTCAAAATGGGCTTGACTGATGCTTCTTTTTTAATGACTCATATTTGAGTGTCCATGTAGATATTTTTCTGTAAGCTAAATCTGTGTGCAGCCTTCTAGTGATTCTTCTTCTGTGGTCTTTCTGCTCCAAACCTGAAGAGTCTGTCTATCTGTAATGCCAGCTCTGGTAGCCCTGGCGAACATTCCAGGTAAATGCCCACTACCCACAGCTTGATTTCTGCAGTATGTTCTGCCTTGTTTTGTCGTGAGTCAGGATGGTGGACCATGTTACAAAGCACATGCATCCACACTCTAGAGATAGTGGTAGGGTGCGCTTCTTGAACTTTAAAGTTTTAGAAGGGCAGCTGTGAGTCAGCAATTTTTTTTATATATGTTGTCAGGAGCATTTTTACAATAGGGCTGGCATACTTAATCTAACAGTATCATAGATAAAAGAAGATTGGGAACTGAGATTCTGGAAAAACTATTATCTCGTGGACTATTTTTCTCTGTTTCTAAATAGTAATATAGGTGTGCCACACTTATGAATATTTAAGCTTTGATCAAGGCGTATGTATAACAAATAGCCAGTAGGTAGAGTGCACTAGAATAAATTGTGTGACTTCCTTTCAGATTACCCTATGATCTCCAGGCAGTGTTTCTTACTTGGAGTACTACTTATCCTGCAACTTAATTGAGCCTTGAATTACCCGTAATTATCTATTTTCCATGGTAAAACAAAACCATGTAATTATGCTCTCTTCAACACCTTGAATTTATACATAGTATGAACAGAATTTAGGCCAATGTGTACTGGACTATAACAGCAACAGTCGGCTTATTCTTTTAGCCCTGAACTTCATAGCAATATAATTTGATTTCAAGAGAGCCAGAGATGTCCCCCAGAAAAGAGGCAATCTACTTTGGGGACGTGAATAGAGATGGTGTAGTCTAAAGCACGTCTTTCATTGTCCTGATTACTTCTGCTTAAGCTAGGATTGGGTTAAGGTGCGTGGAGATGCATGATCACAGTGCACTACAGTACTGCTGTTCCCCATGAAGTGCGGCTTTTGGAGATGTGAAATGCTTTTGCACTGCATTTGTTTACAGCAGACAGGCAGGGCCTTGAACAGCGCCAAGATGAAGTGACCTTTGAAGGTGCTTAAAAGTTATCCATCTCTGTCTGAAGCATAGTAATTGCGACTCAAGCCCAGCTTTGCCTGAATTAAATCATTAGGTAACTAAAAACAAACCTAGAAGATTATTCCCTGTACTTGAATAGGTGCAAATCTTTAGGATAATGCAGTCCTAAACCTCATATCCTGAGATCTGGCATCTGATTTTACAAAGGCCAATAGGTGACATGCTCTAAAGCAAATATAATGCAGGAAAGTCAAAAACCAGATAAAAGGTTTTGAATCATGACATTCTCTGGTGTGTATCTCTGTTATGTGTCCCATGATGGAGCACCTGCACCAAGGCTTTCTAGAAACGACATATCACAAAAAGGTCAGATATCATGCCATTCCTCTGCTGAGGCATCTGTCAAGTCATGTTTGCCGTCAAAACAAGGTAATGTCCTGAAAGGAAGCAGTATGTTTTGCAACAGTCTGTAGCATATGGCACTGGAAATGCATGTCAGTAAAGTAAAAGTCACGCCACGTACCTGCTTTTCAACTGTAACACGTTATTTGTCATAAAAAGCTGCAGTTGTTTAATTTTTCACAAACAATTTCTATATTTTCACATGTGGCTTCACGTACTGGATTAAAAGCAAAGAGCAGGGAGCTTCTTTGTTCAGTGTAGAAATCTAAAATGTCAGAATATTTATGTGTAATAAATACATCATTAGACAAAATATGAGGATGATTCTCATTTACACAAAAGCCCATTTACGCTGCTTCAGCAGTGCAAATCAGTGTTAGTTTAAATCATCCACTTGAAGTGAAATTGAGAATCAGACCCAAATACTTGAGTTTAATTCTAATTAACTAGGAGTCTTCTTTTGAAAATCCTTTGTGAAAATCTCAAATAAACTGTTACAGTTGCTTCTAAGGAGAAGGAAGTATTGAGGGTAAGGTTATATCTAGAACTAAATCATTCAGGCATGGTTTCAAAGCCATGCAATGTCCTTGAATGCTAATATTTGCAGTGAGGAATGTATGTGATGAAATGTGTTTTAAAATCCACATGGATACCACAGTGATAGTAGCACTAGAAATACATATATTGGATAAAAGGTGAAAGGCTTTTCCTTCTTATTGGCTCCACACAAAAGGAGTTGCTGCATTCCAGTTAAATAAAGGCTGAAGCACCTTCTTCCTTTACCAGTTTTAAAGAGTTGCCAGCTAGAAGGAATTTAACTTAATTTCATAACTTCTCTGCCATGGGGAGATAAAATATGTGGATTGTTTTATAGGTCAGTGCAACCAAAACTTGGCTTTAGGTATGAGTGTGTTCACTGAGAGCACCTCTCATATGCTTCCCAGCCTAGCTCCTGCGAGCCAGAAAGAGACTGAAGTCAAGGTTGAAGTTTATGTATGAGAAAGGCAAAGCCCTAGCTACTCTTCACTGGGCTAAAAAAACTCACACTTGCTTAGGCTTTGGGCTGGCTCTTAAAGGTAATAGGTTGGTGCAACTTTTAGTGAGTCCTTTAAACACTAATTGCCTTGATTTGGGAAGATAGCAACTTGTCATTGCCCTATATCATGTACACTTTAATGCCTCAAGTGGCTACTGCTTTAGAAAAGAAGTTGCACTAGACGGACCATTTCATGCCTTTTTTCCTGTTTGGGAAATGAACACTTTGATTGCTGCATAGAAATAAAGTCATAATGCCCCCACGTCTGCAAACTTCTCTTCTTGTTTTTTACCATTTCATTGCTATTCAGGGTTGTATTCTTATTACTGCAGTGTATTATAGCCTGTGAAGGAAGAGATCTGTGTCTGGTAGAAATCAGAACAGCCTGGCTTCTGTATTACACTCATGTTTTTAATCAAAGTACATTTACATGCACTATTGTGAATATGTATGTCAGAAAATACGCAGCGAGATAAAGATTACTCAGCACTTTATGACAGCAGAAACTTGAGGTACTGTGTCCCCATCTAGGTCTAAGACTAGTGTGACCCCTGGAAATATTTAGGGCTAAATGCTGAACCTACAAAGTTTGTGAAATGTGCAGCCTTGTTATGTGTACGTGTCAGAAATATCATAATTTCTCTTGCAAAGTACAGCAGTATGTCAAATCTGTGAACTCGGAAAATCTTTCCTATACTTAAGATATGCTTAAAAAATTAGCAAACTTCCCAACCCCAAAGCCCTAGCAGTAAATTGAGGAAAGTTGTTGTAAGATGTTATAGCTAATACAGGAAAAAAGATAGTTTCACTTAGCAATTTTGGAAATTATATTAAAGAGCAGCTGTCTTCTTATTTAAGAGGATTTTGTTTGGCTGGTCCTTCAAAGCTGGGGCAAGAGCATTTAAAATGAACTGCTGAAAATGTTAAAATCCCAATGAATTATGAATGTAGTGAGAAATCCATAAACCTATTTACTTGGATAAATCTAGACAGAACATTTACTTTTGAGTCCTCACTTCTTTAGCATTTATGCTGAAAATTGACACACTCCAAACTTCGCTTTGGTTCAAGTTCCCTTTGGAGTACAGAAACAAGCTTGCAATTTGCACAACTGCCTTGTTGTGCAAAGGCCTTCTGCCTTGGACATACAAGCACAGCTCTCCTTACAGTTGATTTCTTTAAAGTTTACATTCTCAAGCCATGAATTCTCCGTCATTTGGATTGATTTTTCTATTAGTTCCCAGGCTTTATAGTCTTTTAAGCTTTTAAGACTTCTCTATCTGTAAAACGCTTGATTCGGGAGTATTTTAAACATACTTAATCACAGGAAATCCAAGGCAATGGAAAATCAGCTATGCTCTTCAAAAGATATAATGTATTTCATTGTGAGAAATATTTCCAAGACTCTCCACGTGGCAGTGTGGAAAAAAAAAGGATCAATACACAGAATGAGCATGTCTGGTGTATTTCACTTGTACGGGCTATCTGTTCAGATCCAGCACAGCAAAACTTTGGCAGCAGGGTCATGTTTATCTTTGAAGAATTCAGCTCAGGATTTGTTAAGGGTTTGAACAGTTTTTGCTCAAACCGTTACCTGCGTGAGACTCAGTCTCCTGACCCTGCTTCGCCTTCCCCCATCTACCTGCCGCTGGCACCTGACGCGGTCTCAGCGCCTGGTCTCTCTCCTCCCTTGTGTGATCGGTTCCCCAGTGGCAGATGCCAGCACTGCCTAACGCGGATCCACCATCAATCAGTGTCTGGCATGAAGACCAATAGACTGAGGCACCTTGAGGCTACGCAGTGCTGCAGCCAGGATGTGCTTCATCCAGGGTTTCTCCTTCAGGGGAATACTGTTGGAAAAAGCAACTCCAGGTGCAGAAACACAGCCACCCTTTGTACGCGAAGGGTACAGGTACCATGACCCACCGTGGCAGAGACCTGATTCCATCGGATGACCTGATGCCTGAAGTCTTGCGTATTGGGCACCAGGCAGTTAAGAGGTCTGTAAGGAAGTTTGATGGTAGCCATTAGCATAACTACATCACAGAAAACAAGACTAGATTGTGTATTTCTCATCAGTGTTATCTGTGGAATTGGTGAAAGACTTCTAGGTTTAGTCCTTATTCATCAACTTTTGAAAGAATTAAACAAGCAGAAACCCTATGTTTCTCCTAAGAGTGTCTGCACTTCCGCTTTGGAGGAAATGGAAGGAAATGGTCCTCCTCTCACCTTGGTGTTCCCTATATTGTTCCTCTCTTTGTCCAGTGTTTTCTGCCCTTTCTCACACCGGCTTTCCTCGAGGCGCCGCCACCGTGGCTGCGGGGCTCAGCCGTGCCCTGCGGTGGGTCGGTTGGAGCCGGCTGGAACCGGTTGTGTCCGGCACGGGGCGGCCCCGGCTGCTCCTCACAGAGGCCGCCCTGCAGCCCCCCTGCCAGCCCCTGGGCACCTGCACCCTGAACAGCTACGTAATGATACGGATAGGAAATGGAGATATCTCCCACTCCCAGCCCAGTTTCTACCAGGTAATCTGTAACCATCTGCCCCACTGAAATCCCTTGATTCTTCTACTGATGGAGGTACAGTCACTTTTAGCAAAGTCTCCTTATAGTACTTTTTCCTCAGAGTTGACAGTTTCTTTTTTTCCTTCATAATTTCTCCATGATGGGGAGAGAGAACATATCTTCTCATAATTACAGAGAAATGTAGTGATACAAAATGAACTTGCCTTGTCTTACACTAGTAACTCATATTTTGAAATACTTAATGTGAGACAGAAGATATGTCCATTACATTCACAAATATTTTTTTCTCTTTGACGCTGCATGATGAGTCTAAGGGGATGAAAACTAAATTTCCTCTTCAGCAAAGAATTGTTAATGAGATTTTTGAACTCCCTGAATTGTTTATAGATCTTTTCATAATTTAATACTCAAAACCTTCAGAATTACCTGGTCCATAGGGATATTAAAAAAAATACAGAACAGCTGTTTTTCTTCAGTTTGTGATCTTGAGAATGTTTGCAGATGCCAAAAATAGTCCCTGTTACATTGTCTAACATTTTGAAAATCTGGTCTACATCAGAACAAATGCAATACAAGTAGGTTTTTCTAGTGCATTCTTTTTCTGTGGATGTTAACCTCATCTAAAATGGCCCGTCACCTGAAGCTACTAGGTACGTGCCAAAATCTTCGTTTGACTGTGAACCCCTAGATACAGCGAGGATGTTATGGGCAGCCCAAGAGGAATGAACTTGATGTTGGCTCCCAGGGCTTCCTGCCCTGCCCTGCCTTGCCTAAACAGGCAGTAGCCATCTGGCTGGCTTCAGCAGCTGGATTTTCTCAGTTCTCCAGAATTACACAGCCCCACTGCCAATCTCCTAATATGGCCCTAGCCTGGGAACTATACTGGAGCTGCTCATCAGCAGTAAACTGTTCAAGGACCAAAGATCTGACTTGGAAAAAGTGGATATATTTCAGAGAAATTATTTGCTTTCTTTCCGTTCCTATGGTGTTCCTCCCAAAAATGTTTTATTTTGTATTTAGACAATAAAAATTATTTTGGAAGTTGAAAGGCAATTTTAAATTGATGACTAGAATTTACCGTGTTCTGCTGAAGAATCTCCATGGAAATATTTTCACCCTCATACTTCTTGAAGTATTCTGTTTGTATGAGAGGCAAGCCAACCTACAAGGGAGTGCACTTCTTACTTGCTTTAGTTTTTCATTATGGGCAAGGTAATGTTACCTCCGCCAGCTTTCTTTTTCTTTTTTCTTTTTCCTGACCTATTTGTTTACGACACACTGGTACTGCTTCCATGTATCTGTTTGACCCTAAGATTCCTTTTAACACCTTTTAGTTTTGAAAATACATCATCATCTGAATCAGGTCGTCCAATTAAAGTAAGATCTGGCTATATGTGAGAAACCACTATTAAGTGGGTTAAACTTTGTTAACTTCTATTTTGTTACCTTCTCTTACTTCTTTTTTGCATGACTACAATAAGTTATAAGTCAAAACATTCAGCTTGGCATGTTTTAAAGTCATAAGTGAAATAATTTTTTTTCTTCGGTGTTTCTCTAGAACTCCTGGATTTGTCACATGGAACATAAGCCTCTTTGATAGTCAATGAAGATGTGTAACCTTAACTATAGCCTCCTTGGGGCATGGAGCGTGTCTTATGGTAACTTGTAAAGTTTACAGATTATAATAAATAGTGATTCAATAATGCTAACAATTATCTTTCTAAATTAAAAACTTCTTATAAAATGTTTCAAAAGGAATGAATGGGATTTTTTAAGCAGGAGGAGTAAGTTAAAAAGCCATCTGAAATGTGTACAGACATACCATTATATTGCATTTTATTCATTGAAAGGGAAGCTGAAGATAGGATGCTGGCAGCAACAAGCTTCTTTTCTGTAGCTAGTCTTAATGTGATTAAACAGCTTTATATTTTGGTACATATGAAAATATTAAAACGTAAACATTTTCCCAGTAAGTATTATCTGTCCTATTATTAACTTGCCGAATCTGTACTGTACTGCTGTTCTCCCTAGTGTTTCACAGACTTCTCATTATTCTGCACTGCACATGGTAGGCTCATTTCAGCCCTTAAAACTTTCCAGTGGTCACTAAACTCTGTTCTTTCTTGCTTTTTGCCAGAATGAGGGAGATCCATGTGATCTCTGGAGACTTCTCTGGTGGTCTGTGAATCTGCCTGGTGGTATAATTCTGATTCTTTAATTCCCAGCTTTAAATTTGATTAAAAAGAAGGTTAAAGTAGTTTAAATACCTTCCGTTATCTGTTTTCCAGATAATGAATTGCTGTGGTTGGTCCTGTAATCAGTCACTAATGAGAAGAGAGGTGATCTGTGCGGAAAAGTACTTTATTTCACACAACAGTGTCTGAAAATGGTAGCTCACACTCTCAAGAGTCTAACTTTTGGCTGGGCTAGGCAGTTGCTTTCCTGAGACCTGGGATAATAATCTTATTCTTCATTTGGCATTACTGTCCCTTATTGCAGGGGCACAAAAGTGTGAACCTAGATCTGTTTGGGATTGTCTCCATGGAATATCCTGGGGCAAAGTGAAATAAGCCCAGGAAAGGTGTGTTGGTAATAGAACAATCTCGATCTCCTGGGCAATATCCAGTGGGCAAATTGCTCTCTCTGTAGCTGTTCAGTGTTGTTTTGCATTTCTGAGTTGCTCAGGAGCCAGCAAAACAGTAGAATTGGTGGTAAAACATACTTAATTCATGCATTCTGTAAATATTTTTCATTTGGTTGTGTAGATCGTGGCATAGCCTTCGATTCTTTTCTTCTGTTAAACTGGAAACCAATATTGTGCAGTGCTCTTGCAGCTATTAAGTCACCAGACCTCATGCTCTGGATATAATATGCAGGCATTCATCTCTGAAATGCCCACTTCACTTCTTAATGCATTTAGAGGACTTGGGGAAGAATTTTGTCATTATCTCTTTTTTACCTCTTTCTCCTCATTTGCTTTTGCAGTCCAGCCCGCTCTGAAATACTGTTCCATGTGGGAATGATCTTTGATAAATTTCTGTCTTATTTTGTTTATTATAGTCAAGAGCAATCAGTCTGAGAGGCATGGGGATGCCTTTCTAAGGGGGACCAAAGAACTGTGCAAAATATGTTGAGCAGGTATTCGTACAAATGCATTTTAAGGCATTGCACGTTGTACATTCTAATCCTAAGGGGCCAAGGAAATGATACCATCATCATACAGGCTTTTGATAGTTTAGTCAGTGGAAGAAAAATATCTGTAAACATGCTATCAAATTTACAGTTCACTGAAAGTGACAGAGAGATAAAAGAGTGGCTAAAATAATACAATAGAATATGGGACATTGCAAGAATGTATAGCATTTAATCTTGTATACACAAATGCATGTAACATTTCTGCACAGTTAATGATCCAGTGCTTAAGCTTGAGTGATAATGCGTCATTCTAGGCACATCTATGAATGTAGAAGATAGCATTGTCTAATTAGTTTTGCAGTGGCTTGATTTTTTTTTTTTTTTTTTTAGTCTTTATATTGGTGGTGAAAATCTTTGCTACCTCTTACTCTTTCTTAAAAATGTAGTTTTCAGGAAATTACATGCATCTAAATTTTTCTTGCTATTATATAAAACATTCTACTTATTGCTCCTCTTATCTAGTTTCATAAACGTAGTGGGTGTTTCTCTTCCCTTATTTCTTTTATCCCCCTTCCCTCTAAAAAAAGTGTACTGTGAAAGTGAAAGTACTGTGAAATTGACTTGAAAGTCAGAATCTTTCAAATAACTGGTCCTGTCACTGACAAATCTTTTTCTTCTACTCTGATGCATTTCATGGTAATTTAGAACAAGTTTCGGAAAATTTACAATAATAAATACAGTTCTGCTAAAAGCATATATTATACAAGCAATAATTTAAAACTGTTCATGACATCAATTATATTTTGTCATGGTGAAATATATAACACATTAGATTTTATCAGCACAATGAAGAGAGACATTCCAGAATCATAAAGGTGGAAATCAAAATGGTTTTCCCTTTGCCTAATGGCTTTAATTGCAGGATACAATAGAACAAGGTTGCTCCTTTATTTAAAATTTCATTTTATCAACTGTCTATAACCTGTCACAGCATGCCCAGTGCATGATGGTTATACCATTCCATTCAGTTCCACCTCAACAGACTTATGACAATATGCCAGCTAATTGTTTTCTTCGCTTTCTTCAGAAAAGTGCAGGTTCTGCATACTACAGATTTATTAAAATGCTGTCTAAGCTCCATTACAGATGAGTATTATCCATTATCCACTAGCTGTCCATCTATAGACTCATCATCCATCCATCCATCTATCCTCCACCATTCGTAATTTTTTAGCAGAGTTCATGGAGTAAACAAAACTGTTGAAATGTAGGAATTATGATAGTGCTTTTTGCATGGTCTGGCAGATAATGTGTGTGTTTGTCTTGGTTCTGTGCCCATATAGATAAGCTTTACAATGGTTATTTTGAAAAAAACGCCTTTGGCAAAGCTTCATTCCCTGCATAGACTAAAGACAGTTTTACTATATGAACATATGCAATTACTTTTGTAGCTGTGTCTGATGCATATAAATAAAGTATATATAGAAATCTAATTTAATTCTGTAGTGGGCCATATTATCCGATAGCCATACTGCCCAGAGGTGACCTGGAATAGGAAGCAAAAAGACCCTTTTTTTCCTCCAGCACATGCATGCAATTAACAATAAAGGGAAGAATGCATCTGCTGTATGAAATGCAAGGTACCGGTGTGCAAATTATAGAAAAGCCACGGGGTTTCCATTCCCTTTTCAAATGTTTCTTAATCAGTTAGGTGCAAAAATCCCATTAAATTTTTAAAGAGAGAGAGCGCTCTCAGGACCTTAAGCACATCAGCATCGCTTTGGACAACGCGGTCTACCTTTGGAGGTTTGGAAGGGATGTCCCAGAATGCAGACTGCTGGGGGGAGCCACACCCTCATAGTGCCTTCAGACTTCCCACACACTGCCCAGTGGCAATACGGCCCCCTGATTTTAACTTGCTCTGCTTTGGTGAGCAGAGGCCTGTTAAAACTATAAAACAAGCAAAAGCCTTACCATGTTAAATATCCTTCTTATCACAGAAATGCCTTGAATCTATGTATTTTACCAGTGTGGCTATTTCAATGTAGCCTTAGAAGAAAACACTTGAAAGTACCATTTTCATGGCAATATATATTCATATATGTTAAAACAGACAAAAAGAGAGGAAAAGGAATGTTAAAATATAAAAAAGACAAGAAAGGGGTGTGTTTCAATAAGGAAACAGACATCAAAAAAATTATGCTTATTTTAGCTTTCCTGAAAAGGCTATCTGTATTTAATGATATTTATGAACACTTAACTAGGACCAATATCATCTCTCCCAAGTGCTTCCCATAACCAAGATTCAGAGAGGCCTGTTCTTGTGATATATCCATTTATCAGTTTTAGCCTTGGGGCTCTCAATGGCTTCATCACTTTCAGCACAGGGTATCATCAGGATTTCCAACAAGACACAACACCATAGTATGTAATGGAACAGAAAAAAACAAAACAAAAAACCAACCATATAGCAAGCAATAAATAATTACCTACTACGGAAAAACCAGCCAGCCAGTTCCCTTGCAGGACACATGATGGGACTAGACAAAGGAGGAAATTCATTGGCTATACAGCTATGCATGAATAACCAAGATAACAGTACAAGCTTATCATCTATGATCTTTATTATAAGATGCAGATATCACACATTTAAGAGAGCTGAAAGGGTGACTGAACAAATCTTTAGAAGCTGGTGTTGCTCTTTGGACACAGTGGTGTATCCTAACGTGATGGGGAAAATGAAATGTAAACTAATGCCAACAGCAAAAAATGCAATCAGCTTAGCTGCAGCACAGATAATATATTACACAAGATGAGAGCCTGGGCAAGTATGTGCCTCTGATCTCTCTCAGAGACAAAGTTGTCTGCATTCTACTAGTAAAACTGTAAAAAGAGGAAAAAACCCTAGCAATTTTCTATTTGTATGAATAGAAATAACAATTAATTAGCAGGCCTTGTAATTACCTTTTTGAGTGAGAAAGAGCAGGTCCAACCAGTTTGTAAAGAATTACTTTATTATAGCTTCATCCTAGTAAACAAATTTGGTCAATCAGCCATTTCCATGTAATCCTGATTGAAATTTCAATAGGCAAGAATGTCGTGTTTTCCGTGGGCATCTGGGCAGGGAATAGTTTGTATCAACTTCAGCAGCACATTTCCTAGCAGAAATGTGTTGATTGATCAGTGGATATTGTCCACCTGGACTTCAGGAAGGCCTTTGACACTGTCTCCCATAAGATCCTCATAGACAGGATCTTGGTGTGTGTGGGCTGGATGAGCAGACAGTGAGGTGGATTGACAGCTGGCTGAACGGCCAGGCCCAGAGGGTGGTGATCAGTGGCACAGACTAGTTGGAGGCCAGTAACTAGTGGTGTACCCCAGGGGTCAACACGGTGTCCAGTCCTGTTTCCCCCTCTACTCTGCTCCGGTGAGACCCCACCTGGAGTCCTGTGTCCAGCTCTGGAGTCCTCAGTTCAGGAAGGACATGGACCTGCTGGAGCGGGTCCAAAGGAGGGCTACAAAGA